>CM061263.1:110798095-111368843 GCA_030848825.1 Tadarida brasiliensis | reverse complement strand
GCAGTACACAGAGGGAATCGGGACAAACTGCAGGGAACGAGTAAAACGCAGAAATTAAGCAACAGCAGGAGACATCGCAGAAATCTTAGATATTCATGAGAAAGAGGAGAATGCGCTGATAACCGAGAGAGGCAGAATTGACAGCCGAGGACTCAGAAAACGTAGAAATTCAGGAGAATTTGGACACAACGCTCCAAAGCAGAGAAGGAGACAAGAAACAGCAGGGAGAGTGTAAAACGCAGAAATTAAGCAAAATCAGAAAACTACGGAGGAAACGCAGAGCGTCATGAGAAAGAGGAGAAAGCGCTGATAACAGAGAGAGTAAGGAGAAAGACCACAGAACGCAGAAAATGCAGAAATTCAGGAGAATTCGGACACAACGCAGTAAACAGAGAGTATCAGGGCAAACAACAGAAACGCAGAAAAACGCGGGAATTAACGAAAAATAGAAAACAACGAAGTAATCGCAGGCCATAATGAGAAAGTGGAGAACGCGCTGACAACACAGAGAGTCAGAAAAGGGAGCAGACAACGCAAGAACGCAGAAATTCAAGAGGAAGCGGAGACAACGCAGTACACAGAGGGAATCGGGACAAACTGCAGGGAACGCGTAAAACGCAGAAATTAAGCAACAGCAGGAGACATCGCAGAAATCTTAGATATTCATGAGAAAGAGGAGAATGCGGTGATAACCGAGAGAGGCAGAATTGACAGCCGAGGACTCAAAAACATAGAAATTCAGGAGAATTTGGACACAACGCTTCCAAACAGAGAAGGAGACAAGAAACAGCAGGGAGAGTGTAAAACGCAGAAATTAAGCAAAATCAGAAAACTACGAGGACACGCAGAGCGTCATGAGAAAGAGGAGAAAGCGCTGATAACAGAGAGAGTAAGGAGAAAGACCAGAGAACGCAGAAAATGCAGAAATTCAGGAGAATTCGGACACAACGCAGTAAACAGAGAGTATCAGGGCAAACAACAGAAAAAGGCAAAAAACGCGGGAATTAACGAAAAATAGAAAACAACGAAGTAATCGCAGGCCATAATGAGAAAGTGGAGAACGCGCTGACAACACAGAGAGTCAGAAAAGGGAGCAGACAACGCAAAGAACGCAGAAATTCAAGAGGAAGCGGAGACAACGCAGTACACAGAAGGAATCGGGACAAACAGCAGGGAACGCGTAAAACGCAGAAATTAAGCAACAGCAGGAGATATCGCAGAAATCTTAGATATTCATGAGAAAGAGGAGAATGCGCTGATAACCGAGAGAGGCAGAATTGACAGCCGAGGACTCAGAAAACGTAGAAATTCAGGAGAAATTGGACACAACGCTCCAAACAGAGAAGGAGACAAGAAACTGCAGGGAGAGTGTAAAACGCAGAAATTACGCAAAATCAGAAAACTACGAAGGAAACGCAGAGCGTCATGAGAAAGAGGAGAAAGCGCTGATAACAGAGAGAGTAAGGAGAAAGACCAGAGAACGCAGAAAATGCAGAAATTCAGGAGAATTCGGACACAACGCAGTAAACAGAGAGTATCAGGGCAAACAACAGAAAACGCAAAAAACGCGGGGGAATTAAAGAAAAATAGAAAACAACGAAGTAATCGCAGGCCATAATGAGAAAGTGGAGAACGCGCTGACAACACAGAGAGTCAGAAAAGGGAGCAGACAACGCAAAGAACGCAGAAATTCAAGAGGAAGCGGATACAACGCAGTACACAGAGGGAATCGGGACAAACTGCAGGGAACGCGTAAAACGCAGAAATTAAGCAACAGCAGGAGACATCGCAGAAATCTTAGATATTCATGAGAAAGAGGAGAATGCGGTGATTACCGAGAGAGGCAGAATTGACAGCCGAGGACTCAGAAAACGTAGAAATTCAGGAGAATTTGGACACAACGCTCCAAACAGAGAAGGAGACAAGAAACAGCAGGGAGAGTGTAAAACTCAGAAATTAAGCAAAATCAGAAAACTACGGAGGGAAACGCAGAGCGTCATGAGAAAGAGGAGAAAGCGCTGATAACAGAGAGAGTAAGGAGAAAGACCACAGAAAGCAGAAAATGCAGAAATTCAGGAGAATTCGGACACAACGCAGTAAACAGAGAGTATCAGGGCAAACAACAGAAAACGCAGAAAACGCGGGAATTAACGAAAAATAGAAAACAACGAAGTAATCGCAGGCCATAATGAGAAAGTGGAGAACGCGCTGACAACACAGAGAGTCAGAAAAGGGAGCAGACAACGCAAAGAACGCAGAAATTCAAGAGGAAGCGGAGACAACGCAGTACACAGAGGGAATCGGGACAAACTGCAGGGAACGCGTAAAACGCAGAAATTAAGCAACAGCAGGAGACATCGCAGAAATCTTAGATATTCATGAGAAAGAGGAGAATGCGGGTGGTAACCGAGAGAGGCAGAATTGACAGCCGAGGACTCAGAAAACGTAGAAATTCAGGAGAATTTGGACACAACGCTCCAAAGAGAGAAGGAGACAAGAAACAGCAGGGAGAGTGTAAAACGCAGAAATTAAGCAAAATCAGAAAACTACGAAGGAAACGCAGAGCGTCATGAGAAAGAGGAGAAAGCTCTGATAACAGAGAGAGTAAGGAGAAAGACCACAGAAAGCAGAAAATGCAGAAATTCAGGAGAATTCGGACACAACGCAGTAACCAGAGAGTATCAGGGCAAACAACAGAAAACGCAGAAAACGCGGGAATTAACGAAAAATAGAAAACAACGAAGTAATCGCAGGCCATAATGAGAAAGTGGAGAATGCGCTGACAACACAGAGAGTCAGAAAAGGGAGCAGACAACGCAAAGAACGCAGAAATTCAAGAGGAAGCGGAGACAACGCAGTACACAGAGGGAATCGGGACAAACTGCAGGGAACGCGTAAAACGCAGAAATTAAGCAACAGCAGGAGATATCGCAGAAATCTTAGATATTCATGAGAAAGAGGAGAATGCGCTGATAATCGAGAGAGGCAGAATTGACAGCCGAGGACTCAGAAAACGTAGAAATTCAGGAGAATTTGGACACAACGCTCCAAACAGAGAAGGAGACAAGAAACAGCAGGGAGAGTGTAAAACGCAGAAATTACGCAAAATCAGAAAACTACAAAGGAAACGCAGAGCGTTATGAAAAAGAGGAGAAAGCGCTGATAACAGAGAGTGTAAGGAGAAAGACCAGAGAACGCAGAAAATGCAGAAATTCAGGAGAATTCGGACACAACGCAGTAAACAGAGAGTATCAGGGCAAACAACAGAAAAGGCAAAAAACGCGGGAATTATCGAAAAATAGAAAACAACGAAGTAATCGCAGGCCATAATGAGAAAGTGGAGAACGCGCTGACAACACAGAGAGTCAGAAAAGGGAGCAGACAACGCAAAGAACGCAGAAATTCAAGAGGAAGCGGAGACAACGCAGTACACAGAGGGAATCGGGACAAACTGCAGGGAACGCGTAAAACGCAGAAATTAAGCAACAGCAGGAGACATCGCAGAAATCTTAGATATTCATGAGAAAGAGGAGAATGCGCTGATAACCCAGAGAGGCAGAATTGACAGCCGAGGACTCAGAAAACGTAGAAATTCAGGAGAATTTGGACACAACGCTCCAAACAGAGAAGGAGACAAGAAACAGCAGGGAGAGTGTAAAACGCAGAAATTAAGCAAAATCAGAAAACTACGAAGGAAACGCAGAGCGTCATGAGAAAGAGGAGAAAGCGCTGATAACAGAGAGAGTAAGGAGAAAGACCAGAGAACGCAGAAAATGCAGAAATTCAGGAGAATTCGGACCCAACGCAGTAAACAGAGAGTATCAGGGCAAACAACAGAAAACGCAGAAAACGCGGGAATTAACGAAAAATAGAAAACAACGAAGTAATCGCAGGCCATAATGAGAAAGAGGAGAACGCGCTGACAACACAGAGAGTCAGAAAAGGGAGCAGACAACGCAAAGAACGCAGAAATTCAAGAGGAAGCGGAGACAACGCAGTACACAGAGGGAATCGGGACAAACTGCAGGGAACGCGTAAAACGCAGAAATTAAGCAACAGCAGGAGATATCGCAGAAATCTTAGATATTCATGAGAAAGAGGAGAATGCGCTGATAACCGAGAGAGGCAGAATTGACAGCCGAGGACTCAGAAAACGTAGAAATTCAGGAGAATTTGGACACAACGCTCCAAACAGAGAAGGAGACAAGAAACAGCAGGGAGAGTGTAAAACGCAGGAAATTACGCAAAATCAGAAAACTACGAAGGAAACACAGAGCGTCATGAGAAAGAGGAGAAAGCGCTGATAACAGGGAGAGTAAGGAGAAAGACCAGAGAACGCAGAAAATGCAGAAATTCAGGAGAATTCGGACACAACGCAGTAAACAGAGAGTATCAGGGCAAACAACAGAAAACGCAAAAAACGCGGGAATTAACGAAAAATAGAAAACAACGAAGTAATCGCAGGCCATAATGAGAAAGTGGAGAACGCGCTGACAACACAGAGAGTCAGAAAAGGGAGTAGACAACGCAAAGAACGCAGAAATTCAAGAGGAATCGGAGACAACGCAGTACACAGAGGGAATCGGGACAAACTGCAGGGAACGCGTAAAACGCAGAAATTAAGCAACAGCAGGGGACAACGAAGAAATCTTAGATAATCATGAGAAAGAGGAGAATGAGGTGATGACCGAGAGAGGCAGGATTAACAGCCGAGGACTCAGAAAACGTAGAAATTCAGGAGAATTTGTACACAACGCTCCAAACAGAGAAGGAGACAAGAAACAGCAGGGAGAGTGTAAAACGCAGAAATTAAGGAAAATCAGAAAACTTCGAAGGATACGCAGAGCATCATGACAAAGAAGAGAAAGCGCTGATAACAGAGACGGTAAGGAGAAAGACTAGAGAACGCAGAAAATGCAGAAATTCAGGAGAATTTGGACAAAACGCTCCAAACAGAGAAGGAGACAAGAAACAGCAGGGAGAGTGTAAAACGCAGAAATTAAGCAAAATCAGAAAACTACGAAGGAAACGCAGAGCATCATGAGAAAGAGGAGAAAGCGCTGATAACAGAGAGAGTAAGGAGAAAGACCAGAGAACGCAGAAAATGCAGAAATTCAGGAGAATTCGGACACAACGCAGTAAACAGAGAGTATCAGGGCAGTCAACAGAAAACGCAAAAAACGCGGGAATTAACGAAAAACAGAAAACAACGAAGTAATCGCAGGCCATAATGAGAAAGTGGAGAACGCGCTGACAACACAGAGAGTCAGAAAAGGGAGCAGACAACGCAAAGAACGCAGAAATTCAAGAGGAAGCGGAGACAACGCAGTACACAGAGGGAATCGGGACAAACTGCAGGGAACGCGTAAAACGCAGAAATTAAGCAACAGCAGGAGATATCGCAGAAATCTTAGATATTCATGAGAAAGAGGAGAATGCGGTGATAACCGAGAGAGGCAGAATTGACAGCCGAGGACTCAGAAAACGTAGAAATTCAGGAGAATTTGGACACAACGCTCCAAACAGAGGAGACAAGAAACAGCAGGGAGAGTGTAAAACGCAGAAATTAAGCAAAATCAGAAAACTACGAAGGAAACGCAGAGCGTCATGAGAAAGAGGAGAAAGCCCTGATAACAGGGAGAGTAAGGAGAAAGACCACAGAAAGCAGAAAATGTAGAAATTCAGGAGAATTCGGACACAACGCAGTAAACAGAGAGTATCAGGGCAAACAACAGAAAACGCAAAAAACGCGGGAATTAACGAAAAATAGAAAACAACGAAGTAATCGCAGGCCATAATGAGAAAGTGGAGAACGTGCTGACAACACAGAGAGTCAGAAAAGGGAGCAGACAACGCAAAGAACGCAGAAATTCAAGAGGAAGCGGAGACAACGCAGTACACAGAGGGAATCGGGACAAACTGCAGGGAACCCGTAAAACGCAGAAATTAAGCAACAGCAGGAGACATAGCAGAAATCTTAGATATTCATGAGAAAGAGGAGAATGCGGTGATAACCGAGAGAGACAGAATTGACAGCCGAGGACTCAGAAAACGTAGAAATTCAGGAGAATTTGGACACAACGCTCCAAACAGAGAAGGAAACAAGAAACAGCAGGGAGAGTGTAAAACGCAGAAATTAAGCAAAATCAGAAAACTACGGAGGAAACGCAGAGCGTCATGAGAAAGAGGAGAAAGCGCTGATAACAGAGAGAGTAAGGAGAAAGACCAGAGAACGCAGAAAATGCAGAAATTCAGGAGAATTCGGACACAACGCAGTAAACAGAGAGTATCAGGGCCAACAACAGAAAACGCAGAAAACGCGGGAATTAACGAAAAATAGAAAACAACGAAGTAATCGCAGGCCATAATGAGAAAGTGGAGAACGCGCTGACAACACAGAGAGTCAGAAATGGGAGCAGACAACGCAAAGAACGCAGAAATTCAAGAGGAAGCGGAGACAACGCAGTACACAGAGGGAATCGGGACAAACTGCAGGGAAGGCGTAAAACGCAGAAATTAAGCAACAGCAGGAGACATCGCAGAAATCTTAGATATTCATGAGAAAGAGGAGAATGCGGTGATTACCGAGAGAGGCAGAATTGACAGCCGAGGACTCAGAAAACGTAGAAATTCAAGAGAATTTGGACACAACGCTCCAAAGAGAGAAGGAGACAAGAAACAGCAGGGAGAGTGTAAAACGCAAAAATTAAGCAAAATCAGAAAACTACGAAGGAAACGCAGAGCGTCATGAGAAAGAGGAGAAAGCGCTGATAACAGAGAGAGTAAGGAGAAAGACCAGAGAACGCAGAAAATGCAGAAATTCAGGAGAATTCGGACACAACGCAGAAACAGAGAGTATCAGGGCAAACAACAGAAAACGCAAAAAACGCGGGAATTAACGAAAAATAGAAAACAACGAAGTAATCGCAGGCCATAATGAGAAAGTGGAGAACGCGCTGACAACACAGAGAGTCAGAAAAGGGAGCAGACAACGCAAAGAACGCAGAAATTCAAGAGGAAGCGGAGACAACGCAGTACACAGAGGGAATCGGGACAAACTGCAGGGAACGCGTAAAACGCAGAAATTAAGCAACAGCAGGAGACATCGCAGAAATCTTAGATATTCATGAGAAAGAGGAGAATGCGCTGATAACCGAGAGAGGCAGAATTGACAGCCGAGGACTCAGAAAACGTAGAAATTCAGGAGAATTTGGACACAACGCTCCAAACAGAGAAGGAGACAACAAACAGCAGGGAGAGTGTAAAACGCAGAAATTAAGCAAAATCAGAAAACTACGAAGGAAACGCAGAGCGTCATGAGAAAGTGGAGAAAGCGCTGATAACAGAGAGAGTAAGGAGAAAGACCAGAGAACGCAGAAAATGCAGAAATTCAGGAGAATTCGGACACAACGCAGTAAACAGAGAGTATCAGGGCAAACAACAGAAAAGGCAAAAAACGCGGGAATTAACGAAAAATAGAAAACAACGAAGTAATCGCAGGCCATAATGAGAAAGTGGAGAACGCGCTGACAACACAGAGAGTCAGAAAAGGGAGCAGACAACGCAAAGAACGCAGAAATTCAAGAGGAAGCGGAGACAACGCAGTACACAGAGGGAATCGGGACAAACTGCAGGGAACGCGTAAAACGCAGAAATTAAGCAACAGCAGGAGATATCGCAGAAATCTTAGATATTCATGAGAAAGAGGAGAATGCGCTGATAACCGAGAGAGGCAGAATTGACAGCCGAGGACTCAGAAAACGTAGAAATTCAGGAGAATTTGGACACAACGCTCCAAACAGAGAAGGAGACAAGAAACAGCAGGGAGAGTGTAAAACGCAGAAATTACGCAAAATCAGAAAACTACGAAGGAAACGCAGAGCGTCATGAGAAAGAGGAGAAAGCGCTGATAACAGAGAGAGTAAGGAGAAAGACCAGAGAACGCAGAAAATGCAGAAATTCAGGAGAATTCGGACACAACGCAGTAAACAGAGAGTATCAGGGCAAACAACAGAAAACGCAAAAAAACGCGGGAATTAACGAAAAATAGAAAACAACGAAGTAATCGCAGGCCATAATGAGAAAGTGGAGAAGGCGCTGACAACACAGAGAGTCAGAAAAGGGAGCAGACAACGCAAAGAACGCAGAAATTCAAGAGGAAGCGGAGACAACGCAGTACACAGAGGGAATCGGGACAAACTGCAGGGAACGCGTAAAACGCAGAAATTAAGCAACAGCAGGAGACATCGCAGAAATCTTAGATATTCATGAGAAAGAGGAGAATGCGGTGATTACCGAGAGAGGCAGAATTGACAGCCGAGGACTCAGAAAACGTAGAAATTCAGGAGAATTTGGACACAACGCTCCAAACAGAGAAGGAGACAAGAAACAGCAGGGAGAGTGTAAAACGCAGAAATTAAGCAAAATCAGAAAACTACGAAGGAAACGCAGAGCGTCATGAGAAAGAGGAGAAAGCGCTGATAACAGGGAGAGTAAGGAGAAAGACCACAGAAAGCAGAAAATGCAGAAATTCAGGAGAATTCGGACACAACGCAGTAAACAGAGAGTATCAGGGCAAACAACAGAAAACGCAAAAAACGCGGGAATTAACGAAAAATAGAAAACAACGAAGTAATCGCAGGCCATAATGAGAAAGTGGAGAACGCGCTGACAACACAGAGAGTCAGAAAAGGGAGTAGACAACGCAAAGAACGCAGAAATTCAAGAGGAAGCGGAGACAACGCAGTACACAGAGGGAATCGGGACAAACTGCAGGGAACCCGTAAAACGCAGAAATTAAGCAACAGCAGGAGACATCGCAGAAATCTTAGATATTCATGAGAAAGAGGGAGAATGCGCTGATAACCGAGAGAGGCAGAATTGACAGCCGAGGACTCAGAAAACGTAGAAATTCAGGAGAATTTGGACACAACGCTCCAAAGAGAGAAGGAGACAAGAAACAGCAGGGAGAGTGTAAAACGCAGAAATTAAGCAAAATCAGAAAACTACGGAGGAAACGCAGAGCGTCATGAGAAAGAGGAGAAAGCGCTGATAACAGAGAGAGTAAGGAGAAAGACCACAGAAAGCAGAAAATGCAGAAATTCAGGAGAATTCGGACACAACGCAGTAAACAGAGAGTATCAGGGCAAACAACAGAAAACGCAGAAAACGCGGGAATTAACGAAAAATAGAAAACAACGAAGTAATCGCAGGCCATAATGAGAAAGTGGAGAACGCGCTGACAACACAGAGAGTCAGAAAAGGGAGCAGACAACGCAAAGAACGCAGAAATTCAAGAGGAAGCGGAGACAACGCAGTACACAGAGGGAATCGGGACAAACTGCAGGGAACGCGTAAAACGCAGAAATTAAGCAACAGCAGGAGACATCGCAGAAATCTTAGATATTCATGAGAAAGAGGAGAATGCGCTGATAACCGAGAGAGGCAGAATTGACAGCCGAGGACTCAAAAACATAGAAATTCAGGAGAATTTGGACACAACGCTCCAAACAGAGAAGGAGACAAGAAACAGCAGGGAGAGTGTAAAACGCAGATATTAAGCAAAATCAGAAAACTACGAAGGACACGCAGAACGTCATGAGAAAGTGGAGAAAGCGCTGATAACAGAGAGAGTAAGGAGAAAGACCAGAGAACGCAGAAAATGCAGAAATTCAGGAGAATTCGGACACAACGCAGTAAACAGAGAGTATCAGGGCAAACAACAGAAAAGGCAAAAAACGCGGGAATTAACGAAAAATAGAAAACAACGAAGTAATCGCAGGCCATAATGAGAAAGTGGAGAACGAGCTGACAACACAGAGAGTCAGAAAAGGGAGCAGACAACGCAAAGAACGCAGAAATTCAAGAGGAAGCGGAGACAACGCAGTACACAGAAGGAATCGGGACAAACAGCAGGGAACGCGTAAAACGCAGAAATTAAGCAACAGCAGGAGATATCGCAGAAATCTTAGATATTCATGAGAAAGAGGAGAATGCGCTGATAACCGAGAGAGGCAGAATTGACAGCCGAGGACTCAGAAAACGTAGAAATTCAGGAGAAATTGGACACAACGCTCCAAACAGAGAAGGAGACAAGAAACTGCAGGGAGAGTGTAAAACGCAGAAATTACGCAAAATCAGAAAACTACGAAGGAAACGCAGAGCGTCATGAGAAAGAGGAGAAAGCGCTGATAACAGAGAGAGTAAGGAGAAAGACCAGAGAACGCAGAAAATGCAGAAATTCAGGAGAATTCGGACACAACGCAGTAAACAGAGAGTATCAGGGCAAACAACAGAAAACGCAAAAAACGCGGGAATTAAAGAAAAATAGAAAACAACGAAGTAATCGCAGGCCATAATGAGAAAGTGGAGAACGCGCTGACAACACAGAGAGTCAGAAAAGGGAGCAGACAACGCAAAGAACGCAGAAATTCAAGAGGAAGCGGAGACAACGCAGTACACAGAGGGAATCGGGACAAACTGCAGGGAACGCGTAAAACGCAGAAATTAAGCAACAGCAGGAGACATCGCAGAAATCTTAGATATTCATGAGAAAGAGGAGAATGCGGTGATTACCGAGAGAGGCAGAATTGACAGCCGAGGACTCAGAAAACGTAGAAATTCAGGAGAATTTGGACACAACGCTCCAAACAGAGAAGGAGACAAGAAACAGCAGGGAGAGTGTAAAACTCAGAAATTAAGCAAAATCAGAAAACTACGGAGGAAACGCAGAGCGTCATGAGAAAGAGGAGAAAGCGCTGATAACAGAGAGTAAGGAGAAAGACCACAGAAAGCAGAAAATGCAGAAATTCAGGAGAATTCGGACACAACGCAGTAAACAGAGAGTATCAGGGCAAACAACAGAAAACGCAGAAAACGCGGGAATTAACGAAAAATAGAAAACAACGAAGTAATCGCAGGCCATAATGAGAAAGTGGAGAAGGCGCTGACAACACAGAGAGTCAGAAAAGGGAGCAGACAACGCAAAGAACGCAGAAATTCAAGAGGAAGCGGAGACAACGCAGTACACAGAGGGAATCGGGACAAACTGCAGGGAACGCGTAAAACGCAGAAATTAAGCAACAGCAGGAGACATCGCAGAAATCTTAGATATTCATGAGAAAGAGGAGAATGCGGTGATTACCGAGAGAGGCAGAATTGACAGCCGAGGACTCAGAAAACGTAGAAATTCAGGAGAATTTGGACACAACGCTCCAAACAGAGAAGGAGACAAGAAACAGCAGGGAGAGTGTAAAACGCAGAAATTAAGCAAAATCAGAAAACTACGAAGGAAACGCAGAGCGTCATGAGAAAGAGGAGAAAGCGCTGATAACAGGGAGAGTAAGGAGAAAGACCACAGAAAGCAGAAAATGCAGAAATTCAGGAGAATTCGGACACAACGCAGTAAACAGAGAGTATCAGGGCAAACAACAGAAAACGCAAAAAACGCGGGAATTAACGAAAAATAGAAAACAACGAAGTAATCGCAGGCCATAATGAGAAAGTGGAGAACGCGCTGACAACACAGAGAGTCAGAAAAGGGAGTAGACAACGCAAAGAACGCAGAAATTCAAGAGGAAGCGGAGACAACGCAGTACACAGAGGGAATCGGGACAAACTGCAGGGAACCCGTAAAACGCAGAAATTAAGCAACAGCAGGAGACATCGCAGAAATCTTAGATATTCATGAGAAAGAGGGAGAATGCGCTGATAACCGAGAGAGGCAGAATTGACAGCCGAGGACTCAGAAAACGTAGAAATTCAGGAGAATTTGGACACAACGCTCCAAAGAGAGAAGGAGACAAGAAACAGCAGGGAGAGTGTAAAACGCAGAAATTAAGCAAAATCAGAAAACTACGGAGGAAACGCAGAGCGTCATGAGAAAGAGGAGAAAGCGCTGATAACAGAGAGAGTAAGGAGAAAGACCACAGAAAGCAGAAAATGCAGAAATTCAGGAGAATTCGGACACAACGCAGTAAACAGAGAGTATCAGGGCAAACAACAGAAAACGCAGAAAACGCGGGAATTAACGAAAAATAGAAAACAACGAAGTAATCGCAGGCCATAATGAGAAAGTGGAGAACGCGCTGACAACACAGAGAGTCAGAAAAGGGAGCAGACAACGCAAAGAACGCAGAAATTCAAGAGGAAGCGGAGACAACGCAGTACACAGAGGGAATCGGGACAAACTGCAGGGAACGCGTAAAACGCAGAAATTAAGCAACAGCAGGAGACATCGCAGAAATCTTAGATATTCATGAGAAAGAGGAGAATGCGCTGATAACCGAGAGAGGCAGAATTGACAGCCGAGGACTCAAAAACATAGAAATTCAGGAGAATTTGGACACAACGCTCCAAACAGAGAAGGAGACAAGAAACAGCAGGGAGAGTGTAAAACGCAGAAATTAAGCAAAATCAGAAAACTACGAAGGACACGCAGAACGTCATGAGAAAGTGGAGAAAGCGCTGATAACAGAGAGAGTAAGGAGAAAGACCAGAGAACGCAGAAAATGCAGAAATTCAGGAGAATTCGGACACAACGCAGTAAACAGAGAGTATCAGGGCAAACAACAGAAAAGGCAAAAAACGCGGGAATTAACGAAAAATAGAAAACAACGAAGTAATCGCAGGCCATAATGAGAAAGTGGAGAACGAGCTGACAACACAGAGAGTCAGAAAAGGGAGCAGACAACGCAAAGAACGCAGAAATTCAAGAGGAAGCGGAGACAACGCAGTACACAGAAGGAATCGGGACAAACAGCAGGGAACGCGTAAAACGCAGAAATTAAGCAACAGCAGGAGATATCGCAGAAATCTTAGATATTCATGAGAAAGAGGAGAATGCGCTGATAACCGAGAGAGGCAGAATTGACAGCCGAGGACTCAGAAAACGTAGAAATTCAGGAGAAATTGGACACAACGCTCCAAACAGAGAAGGAGACAAGAAACTGCAGGGAGAGTGTAAAACGCAGAAATTACGCAAAATCAGAAAACTACGAAGGAAACGCAGAGCGTCATGAGAAAGAGGAGAAAGCGCTGATAACAGAGAGAGTAAGGAGAAAGACCAGAGAACGCAGAAAATGCAGAAATTCAGGAGAATTCGGACACAACGCAGTAAACAGAGAGTATCAGGGCAAACAACAGAAAACGCAAAAAACGCGGGAATTAAAGAAAAATAGAAAACAACGAAGTAATCGCAGGCCATAATGAGAAAGTGGAGAACGCGCTGACAACACAGAGAGTCAGAAAAGGGAGCAGACAACGCAAAGAACGCAGAAATTCAAGAGGAAGCGGAGACAACGCAGTACACAGAGGGAATCGGGACAAACTGCAGGGAACGCGTAAAACGCAGAAATTAAGCAACAGCAGGAGACATCGCAGAAATCTTAGATATTCATGAGAAAGAGGAGAATGCGGTGATTACCGAGAGAGGCAGAATTGACAGCCGAGGACTCAGAAAACGTAGAAATTCAGGAGAATTTGGACACAACGCTCCAAACAGAGAAGGAGACAAGAAACAGCAGGGAGAGTGTAAAACTCAGAAATTAAGCAAAATCAGAAAACTACGGAGGAAACGCAGAGCGTCATGAGAAAGAGGAGAAAGCGCTGATAACAGAGAGTAAGGAGAAAGACCACAGAAAGCAGAAAATGCAGAAATTCAGGAGAATTCGGACACAACGCAGTAAACAGAGAGTATCAGGGCAAACAACAGAAAACGCAGAAAACGCGGGAATTAACGAAAAATAGAAAACAACGAAGTAATCGCAGGCCATAATGAGAAAGTGGAGAACGCGCTGACAACACAGAGAGTCAGAAAAGGGAGCAGACAACGCAAAGAACGCAGAAATTCAAGAGGAAGCGGAGACAACGCAGTACACAGAGGGAATCGGGACAAACTGCAGGGAACGCGTAAAACGCAGAAATTAAGCAACAGCAGGAGACATCGCAGAAATCTTAGATATTCATGAGAAAGAGGAGAATGCGGTGGTAACCGAGAGAGGCAGAATTGACAGCCGAGGACTCAGAAAACGTAGAAATTCAGGAGAATTTGGACACAACGCTCCAAAGAGAGAAGGAGACAAGAAACAGCAGGGAGAGTGTAAAACGCAGAAATTAAGCAAAATCAGAAAACTACGAAGGAAACGCAGAGCGTCATGAGAAAGAGGAGAAAGCTCTGATAACAGAGAGAGTAAGGAGAAAGACCACAGAAAGCAGAAAATGCAGAAATTCAGGAGAATTCGGACACAACGCAGTAACCAGAGAGTATCAGGGCAAACAACAGAAAACGCAGAAAACGCGGGAATTAACGAAAAATAGAAAACAACGAAGTAATCGCAGGCCATAATGAGAAAGTGGAGAATGCGCTGACAACACAGAGATTCAGAAAAGGGAGCAGACAACGCAAAGAACGCAGAAATTCAAGAGGAAGCGGAGACAACGCAGTACACAGAGGGAATCGGGACAAACTGCAGGGAACGCGTAAAACGCAGAAATTAAGCAACAGCAGGAGATATCGCAGAAATCTTAGATATTCATGAGAAAGAGGAGAATGCGCTGATAACCGAGAGAGGCAGAATTGACAGCCGAGGACTCAGAAAACGTAGAAATTCAGGAGAATTTGGACACAACGCTCCAAACAGAGAAGGAGACAAGAAACAGCAGGGAGAGTGTAAAACGCAGAAATTACGCAAAATCAGAAAACTACAAAGGAAACGCAGAGCGTTATGAAAAAGAGGAGAAAGCGCTGATAACAGAGAGAGTAAGGAGAAAGACCAGAGAACGCAGAAAATGCAGAAATTCAGGAGAATTCGGACACAACGCAGTAAACAGAGAGTATCAGGGCAAACAACAGAAAAGGCAAAAAACGCGGGAATTATCGAAAAATAGAAAACAACGAAGTAATCGCAGGCCATAATGAGAAAGTGGAGAACGCGCTGACAACACAGAGAGTCAGAAAAGGGAGCAGACAACGCAAAGAACGCAGAAATTCAAGAGGAAGCGGAGACAACGCAGTACACAGAGGGAATCGGGACAAACTGCAGGGAACGCGTAAAACGCAGAAATTAAGCAACAGCAGGAGACATCGCAGAAATCTTAGATATTCATGAGAAAGAGGAGAATGCGCTGATAACCGAGAGAGGCAGAATTGACAGCCGAGGACTCAGAAAACGTAGAAATTCAGGAGAATTTGGACACAACGCTCCAAACAGAGAAGGAGACAAGAAACAGCAGGGAGAGTGTAAAACGCAGAAATTAAGCAAAATCAGAAAACTACGAAGGAAACGCAGAGCGTCATGAGAAAGAGGAGAAAGCGCTGATAACAGAGAGAGTAAGGAGAAAGACCAGAGAACGCAGAAAATGCAGAAATTCAGGAGAATTCGGACCCAACGCAGTAAACAGAGAGTATCAGGGCAAACAACAGAAAACGCAGAAAACGCGGGAATTAACGAAAAATAGAAAACAACGAAGTAATCGCAGGCCATAATGAGAAAGAGGAGAACGCGCTGACAACACAGAGAGTCAGAAAAGGGAGCAGACAACGCAAAGAACGCAGAAATTCAAGAGGAAGCGGAGACAACGCAGTACACAGAGGGAATCGGGACAAACTGCAGGGAACGCGTAAAACGCAGAAATTAAGCAACAGCAGGAGATATCGCAGAAATCTTAGATATTCATGAGAAAGAGGAGAATGCGCTGATAACCGAGAGAGGCAGAATTGACAGCCGAGGACTCAGAAAACGTAGAAATTCAGGAGAATTTGGACACAACGCTCCAAACAGAGAAGGAGACAAGAAACAGCAGGGAGAGTGTAAAACGCAGAAATTACGCAAAATCAGAAAACTACGAAGGAAACGCAGAGCGTCATGAGAAAGAGGAGAAAGCGCTGATAACAGGGAGAGTAAGGAGAAAGACCAGAGAACGCAGAAAATGCAGAAATTCAGGAGAATTCGGACACAACGCAGTAAACAGAGAGTATCAGGGCAAACAACAGAAAACGCAAAAAACGCGGGAATTAACGAAAAATAGAAAACAACGAAGTAATCGCAGGCCATAATGAGAAAGTGGAGAACGCGCTGACAACACAGAGAGTCAGAAAAGGGAGCAGACAACGCAAAGAACGCAGAAATTCAAGAGGAATCGGAGACAACGCAGTACACAGAGGGAATCGGGACAAACTGCAGGGAACCCGTAAAACGCAGAAATTAAGCAACAGCAGGAGACATCGCAGAAATCTTAGATATTCATGAGAAAGAGGGAGAATGCGCTGATAACCGAGAGAGGCAGAATTGACAGCCGAGGACTCAGAAAACGTAGAAATTCAGGAGAATTTGGACACAACGCTCCAAACAGAGAAGGAGACAAGAAACAGCAGGGAGCGTGTAAAACGCAGAAATTAAGCAAAATCAGAAAACTACGGAGGAAACGCAGAGCGTCATGAGAAAGAGGAGAAAGCGCTGATAACAGAGAGAGTAAGGAGAAAGACCACAGAAAGCAGAAAATGCAGAAATTCAGGAGAATTCGGACACAACGCTCCAAACAGAGAAGGAGACAAGAAACAGCAGGGAGAGTGTAAAACGCAGAAATTACGCAAAATCAGAAAACTACAAAGGAAACGCAGAGCGTTATGAAAAAGAGGAGAAAGCGCTGATAACAGAGAGAGTAAGGAGAAAGACCAGAGAACGCAGAAAATGCAGAAATTCAGGAGAATTCGGACACAACGCAGTAAACAGAGAGTATCAGGGCAAACAACAGAAAAGGCAAAAAACGCGGGAATTAACGAAAAATAGAAAACAACGAAGTAATCGCAGGCCATAATGAGAAAGTGGAGAACGCACTGACAACACAGAGAGTCAGAAAAGGGAGCAGACAGCGCAAAGAACGCAGAAATTCAAGAGGAAGCGGAGACAACACAGTACACAGAGGGAATCGGGACAAACTGCAGGGAACGCGTAAAACGCAGAAATTACGCAACAGCAGGAGACATCGCAGAAATCTTAGATATTCATGAGAAAGAGGAGAATGCGCTGATAACCGAGAGAGGCAGAATTGACAGCCGAGGACTCAGAAAACGTAGAAATTCAGGAGAATTTGGACACAACGCTCCAAACAGAGAAGGAGACAAGAAACAGCAGGGAGAGTGTAAAACGCAGAAATTAAGCAAAATCAGAAAACTACGAAGGAAACGCAGAGCGTCATGAGAAAGAGGAGAAAGCGCTGATAACAGAGAGAGTAAGGAGAAAGACCAGAGAACGCAGAAAATGCAGAAATTCAGGAGAATTCGGACCCAACGCAGTAAACAGAGAGTATCAGGGCAAACAACAGAAAACGCAGAAAACGCGGGAATTAACGAAAAATAGAAAACAACGAAGTAATCGCAGGCCATAATGAGAAAGAGGAGAACGCGCTGACAACACAGAGAGTCAGAAAAGGGAGCAGACAACGCAAAGAACGCAGAAATTCAAGAGGAAGCGGAGACAACGCAGTACACAGAGGGAATCGGGACAAACTGCAGGGAACGCGTAAAACGCAGAAATTAAGCAACAGCAGGAGATATCGCAGAAATCTTAGATATTCATGAGAAAGAGGAGAATGCGCTGATAACCGAGAGAGGCAGAATTGACAGCCGAGGACTCAGAAAACGTAGAAATTCAGGAGAATTTGGACACAACGCTCCAAACAGAGAAGGAGACAAGAAACAGCAGGGAGAGTGTAAAACGCAGAAATTACGCAAAATCAGAAAACTACGAAGGAAACGCAGAGCGTCATGAGAAAGAGGAGAAAGCGCTGATAACAGGGAGAGTAAGGAGAAAGACCAGAGAACGCAGAAAATGCAGAAATTCAGGAGAATTCGGACACAACGCAGTAAACAGAGAGTATCAGGGCAATCAACAGAAAACGCAAAAAACGCGGAAATTAACGAAAAATAGAAAACAACGAAGTAATCGCAGGCCATAATGAGAAAGTGGAGAACGCGCTGACAACACAGAGAGTCAGAAAAGGGAGCAGACTACGCAAAGAACGCAGAAATTCAAGAGGAAGCGGAGACAACGCAGTACACAGAGGGAATCGGGACAAACTGCAGGGAACGCGTAAAACGCAGAAATTAAGCAACAGCAGGAGACATCGCAGAAATCTTAGATATTCATGAGAAAGAGGAGAATGCGGTGATTACCGAGAGAGGCAGAATTGACAGCCGAGGACTCAGAAAACGTAGAAATTCAGGAGAATTTGGACACAACGCTCCAAACAGAGAAAGAGACAAGAAACAGCAGGGAGAGTGTAAAACGCAGAAATTAAGCAAAATCAGAAAACTACGAAGGAAACGCAGAGCGTCATGAGAAAGAGGAGAAAGCGCTGATAAAAGGGAGAGTAAGGAGAAAGACCACAGAAAGCAGAAAATGCAGAAATTCAGGAGAAGTCGGACACAACGCAGTAAACAGAGAGTATCAGGGCAAACAACAGAAAACGCAAAAAACGCGGGAATTAACGAAAAATAGAAAACAACGAAGTAATCGCAGGCCATAATGAGAAAGTGGAGAACGCGCTGACAACACAGAGAGTCAGAAAAGGGAGTAGACAACGCAAAGAACGCAGAAATTCAAGAGGAAGCGGAGACAACGCAGTACACAGAGGGAATCGGGACAAACTGCAGGGAACCCGTAAAACGCAGAAATTAAGCAACAGCAGGAGACATCGCAGAAATCTTAGATATTCATGAGAAAGAGGGAGAATGCGCTGATAACCGAGAGAGGCAGAATTGACAGCCGAGGACTCAGAAAACGTAGAAATTCAGGAGAATTTGGACACAACGCTCCAAACAGAGAAGGAGACAAGAAACAGCAGGGAGCGTGTAAAACGCAGAAATTAAGCAAAATCAGAAAACTACGGAGGAAACGCAGAGCGTCATGAGAAAGAGGAGAAAGCGCTGATAACAGAGAGAGTAAGGAGAAAGACCACAGAAAGCAGAAAATGCAGAAATTCAGGAGAATTCGGACACAACGCAGTAAACAGAGAGTATCAGGGCAAACAACAGAAAACGCAGAAAACGCGGGAATTAACGAAAAATAGAAAACAACGAAGTAATCGCAGGCCATAATGAGAAAGTGGAGAACGCGCTGACAACACAGAGAGTCAGAAAAGGGAGCAGACAACGCAAAGAACGCAGAAATTCAAGAGGAAGCGGAGACAACGCAGTACACAGAGGGAATCGGGACAAACTGCAGGGAACGCGTAAAACGCAGAAATTAAGCAACAGCAGGAGACATCGCAGAAATCTTAGATATTCATGAGAAAGAGGAGAATGCGCTGATAACCGAGAGAGGCAGAATTGACAGCCGAGGACTCAAAAACATAGAAATTCAGGAGAATTTGGACACAACGCTCCAAACAGAGAAGGAGACAAGAAACAGCAGGGAGAGTGTAAAACGCAGAAATTAAGCAAAATCAGAAAACTACGAAGGAAACGCAGAGCGTCATGAGAAAGTGGAGAAAGCGCTGATAACAGAGAGAGTAAGGAGAAAGACCAGAGAACGCAGAAAATGCAGAAATTCAGGAGAATTCGGACACAACGCAGTAAACAGAGAGTATCAGGGCAAACAACAGAAAAGGCAAAAAACGCGGGAATTAACGAAAAATAGAAAACAACGAAGTAATCGCAGGCAATAATGAGAAAGTGGAGAACGAGCTGACAACACAGAGAGTCAGAAAAGGGAGCAGACAACGCAAAGAACGCAGAAATTCAAGAGGAAGCGGAGACAACGCAGTACGCAGAAGGAATCGGGACAAACAGCAGGGAACGCGTAAAACGCAGAAATTAAGCAACAGCAGGAGATATCGCAGAAATCTTAGATATTCATGAGAAAGAGGAGAATGCGCTGATAACCGAGAGAGGCAGAATTGACAGCTGAGGACTCAGAAAACGTAGAAATTCAGGAGAAATTGGACACAACGCTCCAAACAGAGAAGGAGACAAGAAACAGCAGGGAGAGTGTAAAATGCAGAAATTACGCAAAATCAGAAAACTACGAAGGAAACGCAGAGCGTCATGAGAAAGAGGAGAAAGCGCTGATAACAGAGAGAGTAAGGAGAAAGACCAGAGAACGCAGAAAATGCAGAAATTCAGGAGAATTCGGACACAACGCAGTAAACAGAGAGTATCAGGGCAAACAACAGAAAACGCAGAAAACGCGGGAATTAACGAAAAATAGAAAACAACGAAGTAATCACAGGCCATAATGAGAAAGTGGAGAACGCGCTGACAACACAGAGAGTCAGAAAAGGGAGCAGACAACGCAAAGAACGCAGAAATTCAAGAGGAAGCGGAGACAACGCAGTACACAGAGGGAATCGGGACAATCTGCAGGGAATACGTAAAACGCAGAAATTAAGCAACAGCAGGAGACATCGCAGAAATCTTAGATATTCATGAGAAAGAGGAGAATGCGCTGATAACCGAGAGAGGCAGAATTG
Source organism: Tadarida brasiliensis (assembly GCA_030848825.1). Lineage (NCBI taxonomy): Eukaryota > Metazoa > Chordata > Mammalia > Chiroptera > Molossidae > Tadarida > Tadarida brasiliensis. The sequence goes on along the minus strand of CM061263.1, from coordinate 111,348,374 downwards.
ACAGCCGAGGACTCAGAACACGTAGAAATTCAGGAGAATTTGGACACAACGCTCCAAAGAGAGAAGGAGACAAGAAACAGCAGGGAGAGTGTAAAACGCAGAAATTAAGCAAAATCAGAAAACTACGGAGGAATCGCAGAGCGTCATGAGAAAGAGGAGAAAGCGCTGATAACAGAGAGAGTAAGAGGAAAGACCAGAGAAAGCAGAAAATGCAGAAATTCAGGAGAATTCGGACACAACGCAGTAAACAGAGAGTATCAGGGCCAACAACAGAAAACACAAAAAACGCGGGAATTAACGAAAAATAGAAAACATCGAAGTAATCGCAGGCCATAATGAGAAAGTGGAGAACGCGCTGACAACACAGAGAGTCAGAAAAGGGAGCAGACAACGCAAAGAACGCAGAAATTCAAGAGGAAGCGGAGACAACGCAGTACACAGAGGGATTCGGGACAAACTGCAGGGAAGGCGTAAAACGCAGAAATTAAGCAACAGCAGGAGACATCGCAGAAATCTTAGATATTCATGAGAAAGAGGAGAATGCGGTGATAACCGAGAGAGGCAGAATTGACAGCCGAGGACTCAGAAAACGTAGAAATTCAGGAGAATTAGGACACAACGCTCCAAACAGAGAAGGAGACAAGAAACAGCAGGGAGAGTGTAAAACGCAGAAATTAAGCAAAATCAGAAAACTACGAAGGAAACGCAGAGCGTCATGAGAAAGAGGAGAAAGCGCTGATAACAGAGAGAGTAAGAAGAAAGACCAGAGAACGCAGAAAATGCAGAAATTCAGGAGAATTCTGACCCAACGCAGTAAACAGAGAGTATCAGGGCAAACAACAGAAAACGCAGAAAACGCGGGAATTAACGAAAAATAGAAAACAACGAAGTAATCGCAGGCCATAATGAGAAAGTGGAGAACGCGCTGACAACCCAGAGAGTCAGAAATGGGAGCAGACAACGCAAAGAACGCAGAAATTCAAGAGGAAGCGGAGACAACGCAGTACACAGAGGGAATCGGGACAAACTGCAGGGAACGCGTAAAACGCAGAAATTAAGCAACAGCAGGAGATATCGCAGAAATCTTAGATATTCATGAGAAAGAGGAGAATGCGCTGATAACCGAGAGAGGCAGAATTGACAGCCGAGGACTCAGAAAACGTAGAAATTCAGGAGAATTTGGACACAACGCTCCAAACAGAGAAGGAGACAAGAAACAGCAGGGAGAGTGTAAAACGCAGAAATTACGCAAAATCAGAAAACTACGAAGGAAACGCAGAGCGTCATGAGAAAGAGGAGAAAGCGCTGATAACAGAGAGAGTAAAGAGAAAGACCAGAGAACGCAGAAAATGCAGAAATTCAGGAGAATTCGCACACAACGCAGTAAACAGAGAGTATCAGGGCAAACAACAGAAAACGCAAAAAACGCGGGAATTAACGAAAAATAGAAAACAACGAAGTAATCGCAGGCCATAATGAGAAAGTGGAGAACGCGCTGACAACACAGAGAGTCAGAAAAGGGAGCAGACAACGCAAAGAACGCAGAAATTCAAGAAAAAGCGGAGACAACGCAGTACAGAGAGGGAATCGGGACAAACTGCAGGGAAGGCATAAAACGCAGAAATTAAGCAACAGCAGGAGACATCGCAGAAATCTTAGATATTCATGAGAAAGAGGAGAATGCGCTGATAACCGAGAGAGGCAGAATTGACAGCCGAGGACTCAGAAAACGTAGAAATTCAGGAGAATTTGCACACAACGCTCCAAAGAGAGAAGGAGACAAGAAACAGCAGGGAGAGTGTAAAACGCAGAAATTAAGCAAAATCAGAAAACTACGAAGGAAACGCAGAGCGTCATGAGAAAGAGGAGAAAGCGCTGATAACAGAGAGAGTAAGGAGAAACACCACAGAAAGCAGAAAATGCAGAAATTCAGGAGAATTCGGACACAACGCAGTAACCAGAGAGTATCAGGGCAAACAACAGAAAACGCAGAAAACGCGGGAATTAACGAAAAATAGAAAACAACGAAGTAATCGCAGGCCATAATGAGAAAGTGAGAGAACGCGCTGACAACACAGAGAGTCAGAAAAGGGAGCAGACAACGCAAAGAACGCAGAAATTCAAGAGGAAGCGGAGACAACGCAGTACACAGAGGGAATCGGGACAAACTGCAGGGAACGCGTAAAACGCAGAAATTACGCAACAGCAGGAGACATCGCAGAAATCTTAGATATTCATGAGGAAGAGGAGAATGCGGTGATAACCGAGAGAGGCAGAATTGACAGCCGAGGACTCAGAAACGTAGAAATTCAGGAGAATTTGGACACAACGCTCCAAACAGAGAAGGAGACAAGAAACAGCAGGGAGAGTGTAAAACGCAGAAATTAAGCAAAATCAGAAAACTACGAAGGAAACGCAGAGCGTCATGAGAAAGAGGAGAAAGCGCTGATAACAGAGAGAGTAAGGAGAAAGACCAGAGAACGCAGAAAATGCAGAAATTCAGGAGAATTCGGACCCAACGCAGTAAACAGAGAGTATCAGGGCAAACAACAGAAAACGCAGAAAACGCGGGAATTAACGAAAAATAGAAAACAACGAAGTAATCGCAGGCCATAATGAGAAAGTGGAGAACGCGCTGACAACACAGAGAGTCAGAAAAGGGAGCAGACAACGCAAAGAACGCAGAAATTCAAGAGGAAGCGGAGACAACGCAGTACACAGAGGGAATCGGGACAAACTGCAGGGAACGCGTAAAACGCAGAAATTAAGCAACAGCAGGAGATATCGCAGAAATCTTAGATATTCATGAGAAAGAGGAGAATGCGCTGATAACCGAGAGAGGCAGAATTGACAGCCGAGGACTCAGAAAACGTAGAAATTCAGGAGAATTTGGACACAACGCTCCAAACAGAGAAGGAGACAAGAAACAGCAGGGAGAGTGTAAAACGCAGAAATTACGCAAAATCAGAAAACTACGAAGGAAACGCAGAGCGTCATGAGAAAGAGGAGAAAGCGCTGATAACAGAGAGAGTAAGGAGAAAGACCAGAGAACGCAGAAAATGCAGAAATTCAGGAGAATTCGGACACAACGCAGTAAACAGAGAGTATCAGGGCAATCAACAGAAAACGCAAAAAACGCGGGGAATTAACGAAAAATAGAAAACAACGAAGTAATCGCAGGCCATAATGAGAAAGTGGAGAACGCGCTGACAACACAGAGAGTCAGAAAAGGGAGCAGACAACGCAAAGAACGCAGAAATTCAAGAGGAAGCGGAGACAACGCAGTACACAGAGGGAATCGGGACAAACTGCAGGGAATACGTAAAACGCAGAAATTAAGCAACAGCAGGAGACATCGCAGAAATCTTAGATATTCATGAGAAAGAGGAGAATGCGGTGATAACCGAGAGAGGCAGAATCAACAGCCGAGGACTCAGAAAACGTAGAAATTCAGGAGAATTAGGACACAACGCTCCAAAGAGAGAAGGAGACAAGAAACAGCAGGGAGAGTGTAAAACGCAGAAATTAAGCAAAATCAGAAAACTACGGAGGAAACGCAGAGCGTCATGAGAAAGAGGAGAAAGCGCTGATAACAGAGAGAGTAAGAGGAAAGACCAGAGAAAGCAGAAAATGCAGAAATTCAGGAGAATTCGGACACAACGCAGTAAACAGAGAGTATCAGGGCCAACAACAGAAAACACAAAAAACGCGGAAATTAACGAAAAATAGAAAACAACGAAGTAATCGCAGGCCATAATGAGAAAGTGGAGAACGCGCTGACAACACAGAGAGTCAGAAAAGGGAGCAGACAACGCAAAGAACGCAGAAATTCAAGAGGAAGCGGAGACAACGCAGTACACAGAGGGATTCGGGACAAACTGCAGGGAAGGCGTAAAACGCAGAAATTAAGCAACAGCAGGAGACATCGCAGAAATCTTAGATATTCATGAGAAAGAGGAGAATGCGGTGATAACCGAGAGAGGCAGAATTGAGAGCCGAGGACTCAGAAAACGTAGAAATTCAGGAGAATTAGGACACAACGCTCCAAACAGAGAAGGAGTCAAGAAACAGCAGGGAGAGTGTAAAACGCAGAAATTAAGCAAAATCAGAAAACTACGAAGGAAACGCAGAGCGTCATGAGAAAGAGGAGAAAGCGCTGATAACAGAGAGAGTAAGGAGAAAGACCAGAGAACGCAGAAAATGCAGAAATTCAGGAGAATTCTGACCCAACGCAGTAAACAGAGAGTATCAGGGCAAACAACAGAAAACGCAGAAAACGCGGGAATTAACGAAAAATAGAAAACAACGAAGTAATCGCAGGCCATAATGAGAAAGTGGAGAACGCGCTGACAACCCAGAGAGTCAGAAATGGGAGCAGACAACGCAAAGAACGCAGAAATTCAAGAGGAAGCGGAGACAACGCAGTACACAGAGGGAATCGGGACAAACTGCAGGGAAGGCGTAAAACGCAGAAATTAAGCAACAGCAGGAGACATCGCAGAAATCTTAGATATTCATGAGAAAGAGGAGAATGCGGTGATTACCGAGAGAGGCAGAATTGAGAGCCGAGGACTCAGAAAACGTAGAAATTCAGGAGAATTTGGACACAACGCTCCAAAGAGAGAAGGAGACAAGAAACAGCAGGGAGAGTGTAAAACGCAGAAATTAAGCAAAATCAGAAAACTACGAAGGAAACGCAGAGCGTCATGAGAAAGAGGAGAAAGCGCTGATAACAGAGAGAGTTAGGAGAAAGACCAGAGAACGCAGAAAATGCAGAAATTCAGGAGAATTCGGACACAACGCAGTAAACAGAGAGTATCAGGGCAAACAACAGAAAACGCAAAAAACGCGGGAATTAACGAAAAATAGAAAACAACGAAGTAATCGCAGGCCATAATGAGAAAGTGGAGAACGCGCTGACAACACAGAGAGTCAGAAAAGGGAGCAGACAACGCAAAGAACGCAGAAATTCAAGAGGAAGCGGAGACAACGCAGTACACAGAGGGAATCGGGACAAACTGCAGGGAACGCGTAAAACGCAGAAATTAAGCAACAGCAGGAGACATCGCAGAAATCTTAGATATTCATGAGAAAGAGGAGAATGCGCTGATAACCGAGAGAGGCAGAATTGACAGCCGAGGACTCAGAAAACGTAGAAATTCAGGAGAATTTGGACACAACGCTCCAAACAGAGAAGGAGACAAGAAACAGCAGGGAGAGTGTAAAACGCAGAAATTAAGCAAAATCAGAAAACTACGAAGGAAACGCAGAGCGTCATGAGAAAGTGGAGAAAGCGCTGATAACAGAGAGAGTAAGGAGAAAGACCAGAGAACGCAGAAAATGCAGAAATTCAGGAGAATTCGGACACAACGCAGTAAACAGAGAGTATCAGGGCAAACAACAGAAAACGCAAAAAACGCGGGAATTAACGAAAAATAGAAAACAACGAAGTAATCGCAGGCCATAATGAGAAAGTGGAGAACGCGCTGACAACACAGAGAGTCAGAAAAGGGAGCAGACAACGCAAAGAACGCAGAAATTCAAGAGGAAGCGGAGACAACGCAGTACACAGAGGGAGTCGGGACAAACTGCAGGGAACGCGTAAAACGCAGAAATTAAGCAACAGCAGGAGACATCGCAGAAATCTTAGACATTCATGAGGAAGAGGAGAATGCGGTTATAAACGAGAGGCGCAGAATTGACAGCCGAGGACTCAGAAAACGTAGAAATTCAGGAGAATTTGGACACAACGCTCCAAACAGAGAAGGATACAAGAAACAGCAGGGAGAGTGTAAAACGCAGAAATTAAGCAAAATCAGAAAACTACGAAGGAAACGCAGAGCGTCATGAGAAAGAGGAGAAAGTGCTGATAACAGAGAGAGTAAGGAGAAAGACCAGAGAACGCAGAAAATGCAGAAATTCAGGAGAATTCGGACACAACGAAGTAAACAGAGAGTATCAGGGCAAACAACAGAAAACGCAAAAAACGCGGGAATTAACGAAAAATAGAAAACAACGAAGTAATCGCAGGCCATAATGAGAAAGTGGAGAACGCACTGACAACACAGAGAGTCAGAAAAGGGAGCAGACAACGCAAAGAACGCAGAAATTCAAAAAGAAGCGGAGACAACGCAGTACACAGAGGGAATCGGGACAAACTGCAGGGAACGCGTAAAACGCAGAAATTAAGCAACAGCAGGGGACAACGAAGAAATCTTAGATAATCATGAGAAAGAGGAGAATGAGGTGATGACCGAGAGAGGCAGGATTAACAGCCGAGGACTCAGAAAACGTAGAAATTCAGGAGAATTTGTACACAACGCTCCAAACAGAGAAGGAGACAAGAAACAGCAGGGAGAGTGTAAAACGCAGAAATTAAGGAAAATCAGAAAACTTCGAAGGATACGCAGAGCATCATGAGAAAGAAGAGAAAGCGCTGATAACAGAGACGGTAAGGAGAAAGACTAGAGAACGCAGAAAAAGCAGAAATTCATGAGAATTTGGACAAAACGCTCCAAACAGAGAAGGAGACAAGAAACAGCAGGGAGAGTGTAAAACGCAGAAATTAAGCAAAATCAGAAAACTACGAAGGAAACGCAGAGCGTCATGAGAAAGAGGAGAAAGCGCTGATAACAGGGAGAGTAAGGAGAAAGACCACAGAAAGCAGAAAATGCAGAAATTCAGGAGAATTCGGACACAACGCAGTAAACAGAGAGTATCAGGGCAAACAACAGAAAACGCAAAAAACGCGGGAATTAACGAAAAATAGAAAACAACGAAGTAATCGCAGGCCATAATGAGAAAGTGGAGAACGCGCTGACAACACAGAGAGTCAGAAAAGGGAGTAGACAACGCAAAGAACGCAGAAATTCAAGAGGAAGCGGAGACAACGCAGTACACAGAGGGAATCGGGACAAACTGCAGGGAACCCGTAAAACGCAGAAATTAAGCAACAGCAGGAGACATCGCAGAAATCTTAGATATTCATGAGAAAGAGGGAGAATGCGCTGATAACCGAGAGAGGCAGAATTGACAGCCGAGGACTCAGAAAACGTAGAAATTCAGGAGAATTTGGACACAACGCTCCAAACAGAGAAGGAGACAAGAAACAGCAGGGAACGCGTAAAACGCAGAAATTAAGCAAAATCAGAAAACTACGGAGGAAACGCAGAGCGTCATGAGAAAGAGGAGAAAGCGCTGATAACAGAGAGAGTAAGGAGAAAGACCACAGAAAGCAGAAAATGCAGAAATTCAGGAGAATTCGGACACAACGCAGTAAACAGAGAGTATCAGGGCAAACAACAGAAAACGCAGAAAACGCGGGAATTAACGAAAAATAGAAAACAACGAAGTAATCGCAGGCCATAATGAGAAAGTGGAGAACGCGCTGACAACACAGAGAGTCAGAAAAGGGAGCAGACAACGCAAAGAACGCAGAAATTCAAGAGGAAGCGGAGACAACGCAGTACACAGAGGGAATCGGGACAAACTGCAGGGAACGCGTAAAACGCAGAAATTAAGCAACAGCAGGAGACATCGCAGAAATCTTAGATATTCATGAGAAAGAGGAGAATGCGCTGATAACCGAGAGAGGCAGAATTGACAGCCGAGGACTCAAAAACATAGAAATTCAGGAGAATTTGGACACAACGCTCCAAACAGAGAAGGAGACAAGAAACAGCAGGGAGAGTGTAAAACGCAGAAATTAAGCAAAATCAGAAAACTACGAAGGAAACGCAGAGCGTCATGAGAAAGTGGAGAAAGCGCTGATAACAGAGAGAGTAAGGAGAAAGACCAGAGAACGCAGAAAATGCAGAAATTCAGGAGAATTCGGACACAACGCAGTAAACAGAGAGTATCAGGGCAAACAACAGAAAACGCAAAAAACGCGGGAATTAACGAAAAATAGAAAACAACGAAGTAATCGCAGGCCATAATGAGAAAGTGGAGAACGCGCTGACAACACAGAGAGTCAGAAAAGGGAGCAGACAACGCAAAGAACGCAGAAATTCAAGAGGAAGCGGAGACAACGCAGTACACAGAGGGAGTCGGGACAAACTGCAGGGAACGCGTAAAACGCAGAAATTAAGCAACAGCAGGAGACATCGCAGAAATCTTAGACATTCATGAGGAAGAGGAGAATGCGGTTATAAACGAGAGGCGCAGAATTGACAGCCGAGGACTCAGAAAACGTAGAAATTCAGGAGAATTTGGACACAACGCTCCAAACAGAGAAGGATACAAGAAACAGCAGGGAGAGTGTAAAACGCAGAAATTAAGCAAAATCAGAAAACTACGAAGGAAACGCAGAGCGTCATGAGAAAGAGGAGAAAGTGCTGATAACAGAGAGAGTAAGGAGAAAGACCAGAGAACGCAGAAAATGCAGAAATTCAGGAGAATTCGGACACAACGAAGTAAACAGAGAGTATCAGGGCAAACAACAGAAAAGGCAAAAAACGCGGGAATTAACGAAACATAGAAAACAACGAAGTAATCGCAGGCCATAATGAGAAAGTGGAGAACGCACTGACAACACAGAGAGTCAGAAAAGGGAGCAGACAACGCAAAGAACACAGAAATTCAAAAAGAAGCGGAGACAACGCAGTACACAGAGGGAATCGGGACAAACTGCAGGGAACGCGTAAAACGCAGAAATTAAGCAACAGCAGGGGACAACGAAGAAATCTTAGATAATCATGAGAAAGAGGAGAATGAGGTGATGACCGAGAGAGGCAGGATTAACAGCCGAGGACTCAGAAAACGTAGAAATTCAGGAGAATTTGTACACAACGCTCCAAACAGAGAAGGAGACAAGAAACAGCAGGGAGAGTGTAAAACGCAGAAATTAAGGAAAATCAGAAAACTTCGAAGGATACGCAGAGCATCATGAGAAAGAAGAGAAAGCGCTGATAACAGAGAGAGTAAGGAGAAAGACCAGAGAACGCAGAAAATGCAGAAATTCAGGAGAATTTGGACAAAACGCTCCAAACAGAGAAGGAGACAAGAAACAGCAGGGAGAGTGTAAAACGCAGAAATTAAGCAAAATCAGAAAACTACGAAGGAAACGCAGAGCGTCATGAGAAAGAGGAGAAAGCGCTGATAACAGGGAGAGTAAGGAGAAAGACCACAGAAAGCAGAAAATGCAGAAATTCAGGAGAATTCGGACACAACGCAGTAAACAGAGAGTATCAGGGCAAACAACAGAAAACGCAAAAAACGCGGGAATTAACGAAAAATAGAAAACAACGAAGTAATCGCAGGCCATAATGAGAAAGTGGAGAACGCGCTGACAACACAGAGAGTCAGAAAAGGGAGCAGACAACGCAAAGAACGCAGAAATTCAAGAGGAAGCGGAGACAACGCAGTACACAGAGGGAATCGGGACAAACTGCAGGGAACCCGTAAAACGCAGAAATTAAGCAACAGCAGGAGACATCGCAGAAATCTTAGATATTCATGAGAAAGAGGGAGAATGCGCTGATAACCGAGAGAGGCAGAATTGACAGCCGAGGACTCAGAAAACGTAGAAATTCAGGAGAATTTGGACACAACGCTCCAAACAGAGAAGGAGACAAGAAACAGCAGGGAGAGTGTAAAACGCAGAAATTAAGCAAAATCAGAAAACTACGGAGGAAACGCAGAGCGTCATGAGAAAGAGGAGAAAGCGCTGATAACAGAGAGAGTAAGGAGAAAGACCACAGAAAGCAGAAAATGCAGAAATTCAGGAGAATTCGGACACAACGCAGTAAACAGAGAGTATCAGGGCAAACAACAGAAAACGCAGAAAACGCGGGAATTAACGAAAAATAGAAAACAACGAAGTAATCGCAGGCCATAATGAGAAAGTGGAGAACGCGCTGACAACACAGAGAGTCAGAAAAGGAAGCAGACAACGCAAAGAACGCAGAAATTCAAGAGGAAGCGGAGACAACGCAGTACACAGAGGGAATCGGGACAAACTGCAGGGAACGCGTAAAACGCAGAAATTAAGCAACAGCAGGAGACATCGCAGAAATCTTAGATATTCATGAGAAAGAGGAGAATGCGCTGATAACCGAGAGAGGCAGAATTGACAGCCGAGGACTCAAAAACATAGAAATTCAGGAGAATTTGGACACAACGCTCCAAACAGAGAAGGAGACAAGAAACAGCAGGGAGAGTGTAAAACGCAGAAATTAAGCAAAATCAGAAAACTACGAAGGAAACGCAGAGCGTCATGAGAAAGTGGAGAAAGCGCTGATAACAGAGAGAGTAAGGAGAAAGAACAGAGAACGCAGAAAATGCAGAAATTCAGGAGAATTCGGACACAACGCAGTAAAAAGAGAGTATCAGGGCAAACAACAGAAAAGGCAAAAAACGCGGGAATTAACGAAAAATAGAAAACAACGAAGTAATCGCAGGCAATAATGAGAAAGTGGAGAACGAGCTGACAACACAGAGAGTCAGAAAAGGGAGCAGACAACGCAAAGAACGCAGAAATTCAAGAGGAAGCGGAGACAACGCAGTACACAGAAGGAATCGGGACAAACAGCAGGGAACGCGTAAAACGCAGAAATTAAGCAACAGCAGGAGATATCGCAGAAATCTTAGATATTCATGAGAAAGAGGAGAATGCGCTGATAACCGAGAGAGGCAGAATTGACAGCTGAGGACTCAGAAAACGTAGAAATTCAGGAGAAATTGGACACAACGCTCCAAACAGAGAAGGAGACAAGAAACAGCAGGGAGAGTGTAAAATGCAGAAATTACGCAAAATCAGAAAACTACGAAGGAAACGCAGAGCGTCATGAGAAAGAGGAGAAAGCGCTGATAACAGAGAGAGTAAGGAGAAAGACCAGAGAACGAAGAAAATGCAGAAATTCAGGAGAATTCGGACACAACGCAGTAAACAGAGAGTATCAGGGCAAACAACAGAAAACGCAAAAAACGCGGGAATTAAAGTAAAATAGAAAACAACGAAGTAATCGCAGGCCATAATGAGAAAGTGGAGAACGCGCTGACAACACAGAGAGTCAGAAAAGGGAGCAGACAACGCAAAGAACGCAGAAATTCAAGAGGAAGCGGAGACAACGCAGTACACAGAGGGAATCGGGACAAACTGCAGGGAACGCGTAAAACGCAGAAATTAAGCAACAGCAGGAGACATCGCAGAAATCTTAGATATTCATGAGAAAGAGGAGAATGCGGTGATTACCGAGAGAGGCAGAATTGACAGCCGAGGACTCAGAAAACGTAGAAATTCAGGAGAATTTGGACACAACGCTCCAAACAGAGAAGGAGACAAGAAACAGCAGGGAGAGTGTAAAACTCAGAAATTAAGCAAAATCAGAAAACTACGGAGGAAACGCAGAGCGTCATGAGAAAGAGGAGAAAGCGCTGATAACAGAGAGAGTAAGGAGAAAGACCAGAGAACGCAGAAAATGCAGAAATTCAGGAGAATTCGGACCCAACGCAGTAAACAGAGAGTATCAGGGCAAACAACAGAAAACGCAGATAACGCGGGAATTAACGAAAAATAGAAAACAACGAAGTAATCGCAGGCCATAATGAGAAAGTGGAGAACGCGCTGACAACACAGAGAGTCAGAAAAGGGAGCAGACAACGCAAAGAACGCAGAAATTCAAGAGGAAGCGGAGACAACGCAGTACACAGAGGGAATCGGGACAAACTGCAGGGAACGCGTAAAACGCAGAAATTAAGCAACAGCAGGAGATATCGCAGAAATCTTAGATATTCATGAGAAAGAGGAGAATGCGCTGATAACCGAGAGAGGCAGAATTGACAGCCGAGGACTCAGAAAACGTAGAAATTCAGGAGAATTTGGACACAACGCTCCAAACAGAGAAGGAGACAAGAAACAGCAGGGAGAGTGTAAAACGCAGAAATTACGCAAAATCAGAAAACTACGAAGGAAACGCAGAGCGTCATGAGAAAGAGGAGAAAGCGCTGATAACAGAGAGAGTAAGGAGAAAGACCAGAGAACGCAGAAAATGCAGAAATTCAGGAGAATTCGGACACAACGCAGTAAACAGAGAGTATCAGGGCAATCAACAGAAAACGCAAAAAACGCGGGAATTAACGAAAAATAGAAAACAACGAAGTAATCGCAGGCCATAATGAGAAAGTGGAGAACGCGCTGACAACACAGAGAGTCAGAAAAGGGAGCAGACAACGCAAAGAACGCAGAAATTCAAGAGGAAGCGGAGACAACGCAGTACACAGAGGGAATCGGGACAAACTGCAGGGAATACGTAAAACGCAGAAATTAAGCAACAGCAGGAGACATCGCAGAAATCTTAGATATTCATGAGAAAGAGGAGAATGCGCTGATAACCGAGAGAGGCAGAATTGACAGCCGAGGACTCAGAAAACGTAGAAATTCAGGAGAATTTGGACACAACGCTCCAAAGAGAGAAGGAGACAAGAAACAGCAGGGAGAGTGTAAAACGCAGAAATTAAGCAAAATCAGAAAACTACGGAGGAATCGCAGAGCGTCATGAGAAAGAGGAGAAAGCGCTGATAACAGAGAGAGTAAGGAGAAAGACCAGAGAAAGCAGAAAATGCAGAAATTCAGGAGAATTCGGACACAACGCAGTAAACAGAGAGTATCAGGGCCAACAACAGAAAACACAAAAAACGCGGGAATTAACGAAAAATAGAAAACATCGAAGTAATCGCAGGCCATAATGAGAAAGTGGAGAACGCGCTGACAACACAGAGAGTCAGAAAAGGGAGCAGACAACGCAAAGAACGCAGAAATTCAAGAGGAAGCGGAGACAACGCAGTACACAGAGGGAATCGGGACAAACTGCAGGGAAGGCGTAAAACGCAGAAATTAAGCAACAGCAGGAGACATCGCAGAAATCTTAGATATTCATGAGAAAGAGGAGAATGCGGTGATAACCGAGAGAGGCAGAATTGACAGCCGAGGACTCAGAAAACGTAGAAATTCAGGAGAATTAGGACACAACGCTCCAAACAGAGAAGGAGACAAGAAACAGCAGGGAGTGTGTAAAACGCAGAAATTAAGCAAAATCAGAAAACTACGAAGGAAACGCAGAGCGTCATGAGAAAGAGGAGAAAGCGCTGATAACAGAGAGAGTAAGAAGAAAGACCAGAGAACGCAGAAAATGCAGAAATTCAGGAGAATTCTGACCCAACGCAGTAAACAGAGAGTATCAGGGCAAACAACAGAAAACGCAGAAAACGCGGGAATTAACGAAAAATAGAAAACAACGAAGTAATCGCAGGCCATAATGAGAAAGTGGAGAACGCGCTGACAACCCAGAGAGTCAGAAATGGGAGCAGACAACGCAAAGAACGCAGAAATTCAAGAGGAAGCGGAGACAACGCAGTACACAGAGGGAATCGGGACAAACTGCAGGGAACGCGTAAAACGCAGAAATTAAGCAACAGCAGGAGATATCGCAGAAATCTTAGATATTCATGAGAAAGAGGAGAATGCGCTGATAACCGAGAGAGGCAGAATTGACAGCCGAGGACTCAGAAAACGTAGAAATTCAGGAGAATTTGGACACAACGCTCCAAACAGAGAAGGAGACAAGAAACAGCAGGGAGAGTGTAAAACGCAGAAATTACGCAAAATCAGAAAACTTCGAAGGAAACGCAGAGCGTCATGAGAAAGAGGAGAAAGCGCTGATAACAGAGAGAGTAAGGAGAAAGACCAGAGAACGCAGAAAATGCAGAAATTCAGGAGAATTCGCACACAACGCAGTAAACAGAGAGTATCAGGGCAAACAACAGAAAACGCAAAAAACGCGGGAATTAACGAAAAATAGAAAACAACGAAGTAATCGCAGGCCATAATGAGAAAGTGGAGAACGCGCTGACAACACAGAGAGTCAGAAAAGGGAGCAGACAACGCAAAGAACGCAGAAATTCAAGAAAAAGCGGAGACAACGCAGTACAGAGAGGGAATCGGGACAAACTGCAGGGAAGGCGTAAAACGCAGAAATTAAGCAACAGCAGGAGACATCGCAGAAATCTTAGATATTCATGAGAAAGAGGAGAATGCGCTGATAACCGTGAGAGGCAGAATTGACAGCCGAGGACTCAGAAAACGTAGAAATTCAGGAGAATTTGCACACAACGCTCCAAAGAGAGAAGGAGACAAGAAACAGCAGGGAGAGTGTAAAACGCAGAAATTAAGCAAAATCAGAAAACTACGAAGGAAACGCAGAGCGTCATGAGAAAGAGGAGAAAGCGCTGATAACAGAGAGAGTAAGGAGAAACACCACAGAAAGCAGAAAATGCAGAAATTCAGGAGAATTCGGACACAACGCAGTAACCAGAGAGTATCAGGGCAAACAACAGAAAACGCAGAAAACGCGGGAATTAACGAAAAATAGAAAACAACGAAGTAATCGCAGGCCATAATGAGAAAGTGGAGAACGCGCTGACAACACAGAGAGTTAGAAAAGGGAGCAGACAACGCAAAGAACGCAGAAATTCAAGAGGAAGCGGAGACAACGCAGTACACAGAGGGAATCGGGACAAACTGCAGGGAACGCGTAAAACGCAGAAATTAAGCAACAGCAGGAGACATCGCAGAAATCTTAGATATTCATGAGGAAGAGGAGAATGCGGTGATAACCGAGAGAGGCAGAATTGACAGCCGAGGACTCAGAAAACGTAGAAATTCAGGAGAATTTGGACACAACGCTCCAAACAGAGAAGGAGACAAGAAACAGCAGGGAGAGTGTAAAACGCAGAAATTAAGCAAAATCAGAAAACTACGGAGGAAACGCAGAGCGTCATGAGAAAGAGGAGAAAGCGCTGATAACAGAGAGAGTAAGAGGAAAGACCAGAGAAAGCAGAAAATGCAGAAATTCAGGAGAATTCGGACACAACGCAGTAAACAGAGAGTATCAGGGCCAACAACAGAAAACACAAAAAACGCGGAAATTAACGAAAAATAGAAAACAACGAAGTAATCGCAGGCCATAATGAGAAAGTGGAGAACGCGCTGACAACACAGAGAGTCAGAAAAGGGAGCAGACAACGCAAAGAACGCAGAAATTCAAGAGGAAGCGGAGACAACGCAGTACACAGAGGGATTCGGGACAAACTGCAGGGAAGGCGTAAAACGCAGAAATTAAGCAACAGCAGGAGACATCGCAGAAATCTTAGATATTCATGAGAAAGAGGAGAATGCGGTGATAACCGAGAGAGGCAGAATTGACAGCCGAGGACTCAGAAAACGTAGAAATTCAGGAGAATTAGGACACAACGCTCCAAACAGAGAAGGAGTCAAGAAACAGCAGGGAGAGTGTAAAACGCAGAAATTAAGCAAAATCAGAAAACTACGAAGGAAACGCAGAGCGTCATGAGAAAGAGGAGAAAGCGCTGATAACAGAGAGAGTAAGGAGAAAGACCAGAGAACGCAGAAAATGCAGAAATTCAGGAGAATTCTGACCCAACGCAGTAAACAGAGAGTATCAGGGCAAACAACAGAAAACGCAGAAAACGCGGGAATTAACGAAAAATAGAAAACAACGAAGTAATCGCAGGCCATAATGAGAAAGTGGAGAACGCACTGACAACCCAGAGAGTCAGAAATGGGAGCAGACAACGCAAAGAACGCAGAAATTCAAGAGGAAGCGGAGACAACGCAGTACACAGAGGGAATCGGGACAAACTGCAGGGAAGGCGTAAAACGCAGAAATTAAGCAACAGCAGGAGATATCGCAGAAATCTTAGATATTCATGAGAAAGAGGAGAATGCGCTGATAACCGAGAGAGGCAGAATTGACAGCTGAGGACTCAGAAAACGTAGAAATTCAGGAGAAATTGGACACAACGCTCCAAACAGAGAAGGAGACAAGAAACAGCAGGGAGAGTGTAAAATGCAGAAATTACGCAAAATCAGAAAACTACGAAGGAAACGCAGAGCGTCATGAGAAAGAGGAGAAAGCGCTGATAACAGAGAGAGTAAGGAGAAAGACCAGAGAACGCAGAAAATGCAGAAATTCAGGAGAATTCGGACACAACGCAGTAAACAGAGAGTATCAGGGCAAACAACAGAAAACGCAAAAAACGCGGGAATTAAAGTAAAATAGAAAACAACGAAGTAATCGCAGGCCATAATGAGAAAGTGGAGAACGCGCTGACAACACAGAGAGTCAGAAAAGGGAGCAGACAACGCAAAGAACGCAGAAATTCAAGAGGAAGCGGAGACAACGCAGTACACAGAGGGAATCGGGACAAACTGCAGGGAACGCGTAAAACGCAGAAATTAAGCAACAGCAGGAGACATCGCAGAAATCTTAGATATTCATGAGAAAGAGGAGAATGCGGTGATTACCGAGAGAGGCAGAATTGACAGCCGAGGACTCAGAAAACGTAGAAATTCAGGAGAATTTGGACACAACGCTCCAAACAGAGAAGGAGACAAGAAACAGCAGGGAGAGTGTAAAACTCAGAAATTAAGCAAAATCAGAAAACTACGGAGGAAACGCAGAGCGTCATGAGAAAGAGGAGAAAGCGCTGATAACAGAGAGAGTAAGGAGAAAGACCAGAGAACGCAGAAAATGCAGAAATTCAGGAGAATTCGGACCCAACGCAGTAAACAGAGAGTATCAGGGCAAACAACAGAAAACGCAGAAAACGCGGGAATTAACGAAAAATAGAAAACAACGAAGTAATCGCAGGCCATAATGAGAAAGTGGAGAACGCGCTGACAACACAGAGAGTCAGAAAAGGGAGCAGACAACGCAAAGAACGCAGAAATTCAAGAGGAAGCGGAGACAACGCAGTACACAGAGGGAATCGGGACAAACTGCAGGGAACGCGTAAAACGCAGAAATTAAGCAACAGCAGGAGATATCGCAGAAATCTTAGATATTCATGAGAAAGAGGAGAATGCGCTGATAACCGAGAGAGGCAGAATTGACAGCCGAGGACTCAGAAAACGTAGAAATTCAGGAGAATTTGGACACAACGCTCCAAACAGAGAAGGAGACAAGAAACAGCAGGGAGAGTGTAAAACGCAGAAATTACGCAAAATCAGAAAACTACGAAGGAAACGCAGAGCGTCATGAGAAAGAGGAGAAAGCGCTGATAACAGAGAGAGTAAGGAGAAAGACCAGAGAACGCAGAAAATGCAGAAATTCAGGAGAATTCGGACACAACGCAGTAAACAGAGAGTATCAGGGCAATCAACAGAAAACGCAAAAAACGCGGGAATTAACGAAAAATAGAAAACAACGAAGTAATCGCAGGCCATAATGAGAAAGTGGAGAACGCGCTGACAACACAGAGAGTCAGAAAAGGGAGCAGACAACGCAAAGAACGCAGAAATTCAAGAGGAAGCGGAGACAACGCAGTACACAGAGGGAATCGGGACAAACTGCAGGGAATACGTAAAACGCAGAAATTAAGCAACAGCACGAGACATCGCAGAAATCTTAGATATTCATGAGAAAGAGGAGAATGCGCTGATAACCGAGAGAGGCAGAATTGACAGCCGAGGACTCAGAAAACGTAGAAATTCAGGAGAATTTGGACACAACGCTCCAAAGAGAGAAGGAGACAAGAAACAGCAGGGAGAGTGTAAAACGCAGAAATTAAGCAAAATCAGAAAACTACGGAGGAATCGCAGAGCGTCATGAGAAAGAGGAGAAAGCGCTGATAACAGAGAGAGTAAGAGGAAAGACCAGAGAAAGCAGAAAATGCAGAAATTCAGGAGAATTCGGACACAACGCAGTAAACAGAGAGTATCAGGGCAAACAACAGAAAACACAAAAAACGCGGGAATTAACGAAAAATAGAAAACATCGAAGTAATCGCAGGCCATAATGAGAAAGTGGAGAACGCGCTGACAACACAGAGAGTCAGAAAAGGGAGCAGACAACGCAAAGAACGCAGAAATTCAAGAGGAAGCGGAGACAACGCAGTACACAGAGGGATTCGGGACAAACTGCAGGGAAGGCGTAAAACGCAGAAATTAAGCAACAGCAGGAGACATCGCAGAAATCTTAGATATTCATGAGAAAGAGGAGAATGCGGTGATAACCGAGAGAGGCAGAATTGACAGCCGAGGACTCAGAAAACGTAGAAATTCAGGAGAATTAGGACACAACGCTCCAAACAGAGAAGGAGACAAGAAACAGCAGGGAGAGTGTAAAACGCAGAAATTAAGCAAAATCAGAAAACTACGAAGGAAACGCAGAGCGTCATGAGAAAGAGGAGAAAGCGCTGATAACAGAGAGAGTAAGGAGAAAGACCAGAGAACGCAGAAAATGCAGAAATTCAGGAGAATTCTGACCCAACGCAGTAAACAGAGAGTATCAGGGCAAACAACAGAAAACGCAGAAAACGCGGGAATTAACGAAAAATAGAAAACAACGAAGTA
The DNA here is from genome assembly GCA_030848825.1 of Tadarida brasiliensis. Taxonomy (NCBI): domain Eukaryota; kingdom Metazoa; phylum Chordata; class Mammalia; order Chiroptera; family Molossidae; genus Tadarida; species Tadarida brasiliensis. The sequence goes on along the minus strand of CM061263.1, from coordinate 111,330,001 downwards.
ATCGCAGGCCATAATGAGAAAGTGGAGAACGCGGTGATAACCGAGAGAGGCAGAAATGGGAGCAGACAACGCAAAGAACGCAGAAATTCAAGAGGAAGCGGAGACAACGCAGTACACAGAGGGAATCGGGACAAACTGCAGGGAACGCGTAAAACGCAGAAATTAAGCAACAGCAGGAGATATCGCAGAAATCTTAGATATTCATGAGAAAGAGGAGAATGCGCTGATAACCGAGAGAGGCAGAATTGACAGCCGAGGACTCAGAAAACGTAGAAATTCAGGAGAATTTGGACACAACGCTCCAAACAGAGAAGGAGACAAGAAACAGCAGGGAGAGTGTAAAACGCAGAAATTACGCAAAATCAGAAAACTACGAAGGAAACGCAGAGCGTCATGAGAAAGAGGAGAAAGCGCTGATAACAGAGAGAGTAAGGAGAAAGACCAGAGAACGCAGAAAATGCAGAAATTCAGGAGAATTCGCACACAACGCAGTAAACAGAGAGTATCAGGGCAAACAACAGAAAACGCAAAAAACGCGGGAATTAACGAAAAATAGAAAACAACGAAGTAATCGCAGGCCATAATGAGAAAGTGGAGAACGCGCTGACAACACAGAGAGTCAGAAAAGGGAGCAGACAACGCAAAGAACGCAGAAATTCAAGTAAAAGCGGAGACAACGCAGTACAGAGAGGGAATCGGGACAAACTGCAGGGAAGGCGTAAAACGCAGAAATTAAGCAACAGCAGGAGACATCGCAGAAATCTTAGATATTCATGAGAAAGAGGAGAATGCGCTGATAACCGAGAGAGGCAGAATTGACAGCCGAGGACTCAGAAAAACGTAGAAATTCAGGAGAATTTGCACACAACGCTCCAAAGAGAGAAGGAGACAAGAAACAGCAGGGAGAGTGTAAAACGCAGAAATTAAGCAAAATCAGAAAACTACGAAGGAAACGCAGAGCGTCATGAGAAAGAGGAGAAAGCGCTGATAACAGAGAGAGTAAGGAGAAACACCACAGAAAGCAGAAAATGCAGAAATTCAGGAGAATTCGGACACAACGCAGTAACCAGAGAGTATCAGGGCAAACAACAGAAAACGCAGAAAACGCGGGAATTAACGAAAAATAGAAAACAACGAAGTAATCGCAGGCCATAATGAGAAAGTGGAGAACGCGCTGACAACACAGAGAGTCAGAAAAGGGAGCAGACAACGCAAAGAACGCAGAAATTCAAGAGGAAGCGGAGACAACGCAGTACACAGAGGGAATCGGGACAAACTGCAGGGAACGCGTAAAACGCAGAAATTACGCAACAGCAGGAGACATCGCAGAAATCTTAGATATTCATGAGGAAGAGGAGAATGCGGTGATAACCGAGAGAGGCAGAATTGACAGCCGAGGACTCAGAAAACGTAGAAATTCAGGAGAATTTGGACACAACGCTCCAAACAGAGAAGGAGACAAGAAACAGCAGGGAGAGTGTAAAACGCAGAAATTAAGCAAAATCAGAAAACTACGAAGGAAACGCAGAGCGTCATGAGAAAGAGGAGAAAGCGCTGATAACAGAGAGAGTAAGGAGAAAGACCAGAGAACACAGAAAATGCAGAAATTCAGGAGAATTCGGACCCAACGCAGTAAACAGAGAGTATCAGGGCAAACAACAGAAAACGCAGAAAACGCGGGAATTAACGAAAAATAGAAAACAACGAAGTAATCGCAGGCCATAATGAGAAAGTGGAGAACGCGCTGACAACACAGAGAGTCAGAAAAGGGAGCAGACAACGCAAAGAACGCAGAAATTCAAGAGGAAGCGGAGACAACGCAGTACACAGAGGGAATCGGGACAAACTGCAGGGAACGCGTAAAACGCAGAAATTAAGCAACAGCAGGAGATATCGCAGAAATCTTAGATATTCATGAGAAAGAGGAGAATGCGCTGATAACCGAGAGAGGCAGAATTGACAGCCGAGGACTCAGAAAACGTAGAAATTCAGGAGAATTTGGACACAACGCTCCAAACAGAGAAGGAGACAAGAAACAGCAGGGAGAGTGTAAAACGCAGAAATTACGCAAAATCAGAAAACTACGAAGGAAACGCAGAGCGTCATGAGAAAGAGGAGAAAGCGCTGATAACAGAGAGAGTAAGGAGAAAGACCAGAGAACGCAGAAAATGCAGAAATTCAGGAGAATTCGGACACAACGCAGTAAACAGAGAGTATCAGGGCAAACAACAGAAAACGCAAAAAACGCGGGAATTAACGAAAAATAGAAAACAACGAAGTAATCGCAGGCCATAATGAGAAAGTGGAGAACGCGCTGACAACACAGAGAGTCAGAAAAGGGAGCAGACAACGCAAAGAACGCAGAAATTCAAGAGGAAGCGGAGACAACGCAGTACACAGAGGGAATCGGGACAAACTGCAGGGAACGCGTAAAACGCAGAAATTAAGCAACAGTAGGAGACATCGCAGAAATCTTAGATATTCATGAGAAAGAGGAGAATGCGGTGATAACCGAGAGAGGCAGAATTGACAGCCGAGGACTCAGAAAACGTAGAAATTCAGGAGAATTTGGACACAACGCTCCAAAGAGAGAAGGAGACAAGAAACAGCAGGGAGAGTGTAAAACGCAGAAATTAAGGAAAATCAGAAAACTTCGAAGGATACGCAGAGCATCATGAGAAAGAAGAGAAAGCGCTGATAACAGAGACGGTAAGGAGAAAGACTAGAGAACGCAGAAAATGCAGAAATTCAGGAGAATTTGGACAAAACGCTCCAAACAGAGAAGGAGACAAGAAACAGCAGGGAGAGTGTAAAACGCAGAAATTAAGCAAAATCAGAAAACTACGAAGGAAACGCAGAGCGTCATGAGAAAGAGGAGAAAGCGCTGATAACAGGGAGAGTAAGGAGAAAGACCACAGAAAGCAGAAAATGCAGAAATTCAGGAGAATTCGGACACAACGCAGTAAACAGAGAGTATCAGGGCAAACAACAGAAAACGCAAAAAACGCGGGAATTAACGAAAAATAGAAAACAACGAAGTAATCGCAGGCCATAATGAGAAAGTGGAGAACGCGCTGACAACACAGAGAGTCAGAAAAGGGAGCAGACAACGCAAAGAACGCAGAAATTCAAGAGGAAGCGGAGACAACGCAGTACACAGAGGGAATCGGGACAAACTGCAGGGAACCCGTAAAACGCAGAAATTAAGCAACAGCAGGAGACATCGCAGAAATCTTAGATATTCATGAGAAAGAGGGAGAATGCGCTGATAACCGAGAGAGGCAGAATTGACAGCCGAGGACTCAGAAAACGTAGAAATTCAGGAGAATTTGGACACAACGCTCCAAACAGAGAAGGAGACAAGAAACAGCAGGGAGCGTGTAAAACGCAGAAATTAAGCAAAATCAGAAAACTACGGAGGAAACGCAGAGCGTCATGAGAAAGAGGAGAAAGCGCTGATAACAGAGAGAGTAAGGAGAAAGACCACAGAAAGCAGAAAATGCAGAAATTCAGGAGAATTCGGACACAACGCAGTAAACAGAGAGTATCAGGGCAAACAACAGAAAACGCAGAAAACGCGGGAATTAACGAAAAATAGAAAACAACGAAGTAATCGCAGGCCATAATGAGAAAGTGGAGAACGCGCTGACAACACAGAGAGTCAGAAAAGGGAGCAGACAACGCAAAGAACGCAGAAATTCAAGAGGAAGCGGAGACAACGCAGTACACAGAGGGAATCGGGACAAACTGCAGGGAACGCGTAAAACGCAGAAATTAAGCAACAGCAGGAGACATCGCAGAAATCTTAGATATTCATGAGAAAGAGGAGAATGCGCTGATAACCGAGAGAGGCAGAATTGACAGCCGAGGACTCAAAAACATAGAAATTCAGGAGAATTTGGACACAACGCTCCAAACAGAGAAGGAGACAAGAAACAGCAGGGAGAGTGTAAAACGCAGAAATTAAGCAAAATCAGAAAACTACGAAGGAAACGCAGAGCGTCATGAGAAAGTGGAGAAATCGCTGATAACAGAGAGAGTAAGGAGAAAGAACAGAGAACGCAGAAAATGCAGAAATTCAGGAGAATTCGGACACAACGCAGTAAAAAGAGAGTATCAGGGCAAACAACAGAAAAGGCAAAAAACGCGGGAATTAACGAAAAATAGAAAACAACGAAGTAATCGCAGGCAATAATGAGAAAGTGGAGAACGAGCTGACAACACAGAGAGTCAGAAAAGGGAGCAGACAACGCAAAGAACGCAGAAATTCAAGAGGAAGCGGAGACAACGCAGTACACAGAAGGAATCGGGACAAACAGCAGGGAACGCGTAAAACGCAGAAATTAAGCAACAGCAGGAGATATCGCAGAAATCTTAGATATTCATGAGAAAGAGGAGAATGCGCTGATAACCGAGAGAGGCAGAATTGACAGCTGAGGACTCAGAAAACGTAGAAATTCAGGAGAAATTGGACACAACGCTCCAAACATAGAAGGAGACAAGAAACAGCAGGGAGAGTGTAAAATGCAGAAATTACGCAAAATCAGAAAACTACGAAGGAAACGCAGAGCGTCATGAGAAAGAGGAGAAAGCGCTGATAACAGAGAGAGTAAGGAGAAAGACCAGAGAACGAAGAAAATGCAGAAATTCAGGAGAATTCGGACACAACGCAGTAAACAGAGAGTATCAGGGCAAACAACAGAAAACGCAAAAAACGCGGGAATTAAAGTAAAATAGAAAACAACGAAGTAATCGCAGGCCATAATGAGAAAGTGGAGAACGCGCTGACAACACAGAGAGTCAGAAAAGGGAGCAGACAACGCAAAGAACGCAGAAATTCAAGAGGAAGCGGAGACAACGCAGTACACAGAGGGAATCGGGACAAACTGCAGGGAACGCGTAAAACGCAGAAATTAAGCAACAGCAGGAGACATCGCAGAAATCTTAGATATTCATGAGAAAGAGGAGAATGCGGTGATTACCGAGAGAGGCAGAATTGACAGCCGAGGACTCAGAAAACGTAGAAATTCAGGAGAATTTGGACACAACGCTCCAAACAGAGAAGGAGACAAGAAACAGCAGGGAGAGTGTAAAACTCAGAAATTAAGCAAAATCAGAAAACTACGGAGGAAACGCAGAGCGTCATGAGAAAGAGGAGAAAGCGCTGATAACAGAGAGAGTAAGGAGAAAGACCAGAGAACGCAGAAAATGCAGAAATTCAGGAGAATTCGGACCCAACGCAGTAAACAGAGAGTATCAGGGCAAACAACAGAAAACGCAGAAAACGCGGGAATTAACGAAAAATAGAAAACAACGAAGTAATCGCAGGCCATAATGAGAAAGTGGAGAACGCGCTGACAACACAGAGAGTCAGAAAAGGGAGCAGACAACGCAAAGAACGCAGAAATTCAAGAGGAAGCGGAGACAACGCAGTACACAGAGGGAATCGGGACAAACTGCAGGGAACGCGTAAAACGCAGAAATTAAGCAACAGCAGGAGATATCGCAGAAATCTTAGATATTCATGAGAAAGAGGAGAATGCGCTGATAACCGAGAGAGGCAGAATTGACAGCCGAGGACTCACAAAACGTAGAAATTCAGGAGAATTTGGACACAACGCTCCAAACAGAGAAGGAGACAAGAAACAGCAGGGAGAGTGTAAAACGCAGAAATTACGCAAAATCAGAAAACTACGAAGGAAACGCAGAGCGTCATGAGAAAGAGGAGAAAGCGCTGATAACAGAGAGAGTAAGGAGAAAGACCAGAGAACGCAGAAAATGCAGAAATTCAGGAGAATTCGGACACAACGCAGTAAACAGAGAGTATCAGGGCAATCAACAGAAAACGCAAAAAACGCGGGAATTAACGAAAAATAGAAAACAACGAAGTAATCGCAGGCCATAATGAGAAAGTGGAGAACGCGCTGACAACACAGAGAGTCAGAAAAGGGAGCAGACAACGCAAAGAACGCAGAAATTCAAGAGGAAGCGGAGACAACGCAGTACACAGAGGGAATCGGGACAAACTGCAGGGAATACGTAAAATGCAGAAATTAAGCAACAGCAGGAGACATCGCAGAAATCTTAGATATTCATGAGAAAGAGGAGAATGCGCTGATAACCGAGAGAGGCAGAATTGACAGCCGAGGACTCAGAAAACGTAGAAATTCAGGAGAATTTGGACACAACGCTCCAAAGAGAGAAGGAGACAAGAAACAGCAGGGAGAGTGTAAAACGCAGAAATTAAGCAAAATCAGAAAACTACGGAGGAAACGCAGAGCGTCATGAGAAAGAGGAGAAAGCGCTGATAACAGAGAGAGTAAGAGGAAAGACCAGAGAAAGCAGAAAATGCAGAAATTCAGGAGAATTCGGACACAACGCAGTAAACAGAGAGTATCAGGGCCAACAACAGAAAACACAAAAAACGCGGGAATTAACGAAAAATAGAAAACTTCGAAGTAATCGCAGGCCATAATGAGAAAGTGGAGAACGCGCTGACAACACAGAGAGTCAGAAAAGGGAGCAGACAACGCAAAGAACGCAGAAATTCAAGAGGAAGCGGAGACAACGCAGTACACAGAGGGATTCGGGACAAACTGCAGGGAAGGCGTAAAACGCAGAAATTAAGCAACAGCAGGAGACATCGCAGAAATCTTAGATATTCATGAGAAAGAGGAGAATGCGGTGATAACCGAGAGAGGCAGAATTGACAGCCGAGGACTCAGAAAACGTAGAAATTCAGGAGAATTAGGACACAACGCTCCAAACAGAGAAGGAGACAAGAAACAGCAGGGAGTGTGTAAAACGCAGAAATTAAGCAAAATCAGAAAACTACGAAGGAAACGCAGAGCGTCATGAGAAAGAGGAGAAAGCGCTGATAACAGAGAGAGTAAGAAGAAAGACCAGAGAACGCAGAAAATGCAGAAATTCAGGAGAATTCTGACCCAACGCAGTAAACAGAGAGTATCAGGGCAAACAACAGAAAACGCAGAAAACGCGGGAATTAACGAAAAATAGAAAACAACGAAGTAATCGCAGGCCATAATGAGAAAGTGGAGAACGCGCTGACAACCCAGAGAGTCAGAAATGGGAGCAGACAACGCAAAGAACGCAGAAATTCAAGAGGAAGCGGAGACAACGCAGTACACAGAGGGAATCGGGACAAACTGCAGGGAACGCGTAAAACGCAGAAATTAAGCAACAGCAGGAGATATCGCAGAAATCTTAGATATTCATGAGAAAGAGGAGAATGCGCTGATAACCGAGAGAGGCAGAATTGACAGCCGAGGACTCAGAAAACGTAGAAATTCAGGAGAATTTGGACACAACGCTCCAAACAGAGAAGGAGACAAGAAACAGCAGGGAGAGTGTAAAACGCAGAAATTACGCAAAATCAGAAAACTACGAAGGAAACGCAGAGCGTCATGAGAAAGAGGAGAAAGCGCTGATAACAGAGAGAGTAAGGAGAAAGACCAGAGAACGCAGAAAATGCAGAAATTCAGGAGAATTCGCACACAACGCAGTAAACAGAGAGTATCAGGGCAAACAACAGAAAACGCAAAAAACGCGGGAATTAACGAAAAATAGAAAACAACGAAGTAATCGCAGGCCATAATGAGAAAGTGGAGAACGCGCTGACAACACAGAGAGTCAGAAAAGGGAGCAGACAACGCAAAGAACGCAGAAATTCAAGAAAAAGCGGAGACAACGCAGTACAGAGAGGGAATCGGGACAAACTGCAGGGAAGGCGTAAAACGCAGAAATTAAGCAACAGCAGGAGACATCGCAGAAATCTTAGATATTCATGAGAAAGAGGAGAATGCGCTGATAACCGAGAGAGGCAGAATTGACAGCCGAGGACTCAGAAAACGTAGAAATTCAGGAGAATTTGCACACAACGCTCCAAAGAGAGAAGGAGACAAGAAACAGCAGGGAGAGTGTAAACGCAGAAATTAAGCAAAATCAGAAAACTACGAAGGAAACGCAGAGCGTCATGAGAAAGAGGAGAAAGCGCTGATAACAGAGAGAGTTAGGAGAAAGACCAGAGAACGCAGAAAATGCAGAAATTCAGGAGAATTCGGACACAACGCAGTAAACAGAAAGTATCAGGGCAAACAACAGAAAACGCAAAAAAACGCGGGAATTAACGAAAAATAGAAAACAACGAAGTAATCGCAGGCCATAATGAGAAAGTGGAGAACGCGCTGACAACACAGAGAGTCAGAAAAGGGAGCAGACAACGCAAAGAACGCAGAAATTCAAGAGGAAGCGGAGACAACGCAGTACACAGAGGGAATCGGGACAAACTGCAGGGAACGCGTAAAACGCAGAAATTAAGCAACAGCAGGAGACATCGCAGAAATCTTAGATATTCATGAGAAAGAGGAGAATGCGCTGATAACCGAGAGAGGCAGAATTGACAGCCGAGGACTCAGAAAACGTAGAAATTCAGGAGAATTTGGACACAACGCTCCAAACAGAGAAGGAGACAAGAAACAGCAGGGAGAGTATAAAACGCAGAAATTAAGCAAAATCAGAAAACTACGAAGGAAACGCAGAGCGTCATGAGAAAGTGGAGAAAGCGCTGATAACAGAGAGAGTAAGGAGAAAGACCAGAGAACGCAGAAAATGCAGAAATTCAGGAGAATTCGGACACAACGCAGTAAACAGAGAGTATCAGGGCAAACAACAGAAAACGCAAAAAACGCGGGAATTAACGAAAAATAGAAAACAACGAAGTAATCGCAGGCCATAATGAGAAAGTGGAGAACGCGCTGACAACACAGAGAGTCAGAAAAGGGAGCAGACAACGCAAAGAACGCAGACATTCAAGAGGAAGCGGAGACAACGCAGTACACAGAGGGAGTCGGGACAAACTGCAGGGAACGCGTAAAACGCAGAAATTAAGCAACAGCAGGAGACATCGCAGAAATCTTAGACATTCATGAGGAAGAGGAGAATGCGGTTATAAACGAGAGGCGCAGAATTGACAGCCGAGGACTCAGAAAACGTAGAAATTCAGGAGAATTTGGACACAACGCTCCAAACAGAGAAGGATACAAGAAACAGCAGGGAGAGTGTAAAACGCAGAAATTAAGCAAAATCAGAAAACTACGAAGGAAACGCAGAGCGTCATGAGAAAGAGGAGAAAGTGCTGATAACAGAGAGAGTAAGGAGAAAGACCAGAGAACGCAGAAAATGCAGAAATTCAGGAGAATTCGGACACAACGAAGTAAACAGAGAGTATCAGGGCAAACAACAGAAAAGGCAAAAAACGCGGGAATTAACGAAACATAGAAAACAACGAAGTAATCGCAGGCCATAATGAGAAAGTGGAGAACGCACTGACAACACAGAGAGTCAGAAAAGGGAGCAGACAACGCAAAGAACACAGAAATTCAAAAAGAAGCGGAGACAACGCAGTACACAGAGGGAATCGGGACAAACTGCAGGGAACGCGTAAAACGCAGAAATTAAGCAACAGCAGGGGACAACGAAGAAATCTTAGATAATCATGAGAAAGAGGAGAATGAGGTGATGACCGAGAGAGGCAGGATTAACAGCCGAGGACTCAGAAAACGTAGAAATTCAGGAGAATTTGTACACAACGCTCCAAACAGAGAAGGAGACAAGAAACAGCAGGGAGAGTGTAAAACGCAGAAATTAAGGAAAATCAGAAAACTTCGAAGGATACGCAGAGCATCATGAGAAAGAAGAGAAAGCGCTGATAACAGAGACGGTAAGGAGAAAGACTAGAGAACGCAGAAAATGCAGAAATTCAGGAGAATTTGGACAAAACGCTCCAAACAGAGAAGGAGACAAGAAACAGCAGGGAGAGTGTAAAACGCAGATATTAAGCAAAATCAGAAAACTACGAAGGAAACGCAGAGCATCATGAGAAAGAGGAGAAAGCGCTGATAACAGAGAGAGTAAGGAGAAAGACCAGAGAACGCAGAAAATGCAGAAATTCAGGAGAATTCGGACACAACGCAGTAAACAGAGAGTATCAGGGCAGACAAGAGAAAACGCAAAAAACGCGGGAATTAACGAAAAACAGAAAACAACGAAGTAATCGCAGGCCATAATGAGAAAGTGGAGAACGCGCTGACAACACAGAGAGTCAGAAAAGGGAGTAGACAACGCAAAGAACGCAGAAATTCAAGAGGAAGCGGAGACAACGCAGTACACAGAGGGAATCGGGACAAACTGCAGGGAACCTGTAAAACGCAGAAATTAAGCAACAGCAGGAGACATCGCAGAAATCTTAGATATTCATGAGAAAGAGGGAGAATGCGCTGATAACCGAGAGAGGCAGAATTGACAGCCGAGGACTCAGAAAACGTAGAAATTCAGGAGAATTTGGACACAACGCTCCAAACAGAGAAGGAGACAAGAAACAGCAGGGAGCGTGTAAAACGCAGAAATTAAGCAAAATCAGAAAACTACGGAGGAAACGCAGAGCGTCATGAGAAAGAGGAGAAAGCGCTGATAACAGAGAGAGTAAGGAGAAAGACCACAGAAAGCAGAAAATGCAGAAATTCAGGAGAATTCGGACACAACGCAGTAAACAGAGAGTATCAGGGCAAACAACAGAAAACGCAGAAAACGCGGGAATTAACGAAAAATAGAAAACAACGAAGTAATCGCAGGCCATAATGAGAAAGTGGAGAACGCGCTGACAACACAGAGAGTCAGAAAAGGGAGCAGACAACGCAAAGAACGCAGAAATTCAAGAGGAAGCGGAGACAACGCAGTACACAGAGGGAATCGGGACAAACTGCAGGGAACGCGTAAAACGCAGAAATTAAGCAACAGCAGGAGACATCGCAGAAATCTTAGATATTCATGAGAAAGAGGAGAATGCGCTGATAACCGAGAGAGGCAGAATTGACAGCTGAGGACTCAGAAAACGTAGAAATTCAGGAGAAATTGGACACAACGCTCCAAACAGAGAAGGAGACAAGAAACAGCAGGGAGAGTGTAAAACGCAGAAATTACGCAAAATCAGAAAACTACGAAGGAAACGCAGAGCGTCATGAGAAAGAGGAGAAAGCGCTGATAACAGAGAGAGTAAGGAGAAAGACCAGAGAACGCAGAAAATGCAGAAATTCAGGAGAATTCGGACACAACGCAGTAAACAGAGAGTATCAGGGCAAACAACAGAAAACGCAAAAAACGCGGGAATTAAAGAAAAATAGAAAACAACGAAGTAATCGCAGGCCATAATGAGAAAGTGGAGAACGCGCTGACAACACAGAGAGTCAGAAAAGGGAGCAGACAACGCAAAGAACGCAGAAATTCAAGAGGAAGCGGAGACAACGCAGTACACAGAGGGAATCGGGACAAACTGCAGGGAACGCGTAAAACGCAGAAATTAAGCAACAGCAGGAGACATCGCAGAAATCTTAGATATTCATGAGAAAGAGGAGAATGCGGTGATTACCGAGAGAGGCAGAATTGACAGCCGAGGACTCAGAAAACGTAGAAATTCAGGAGAATTTGGACACAACGCTCCAAACAGAGAAGGAGACAAGAAACAGCAGGGAGAGTGTAAAACTCAGAAATTAAGCAAAATCAGAAAACTACGGAGGAAACGCAGAGCGTCATGAGAAAGAGGAGAAAGCGCTGATAACAGAGAGAGTAAGGAGAAAGACCAGAGAACGCAGAAAATGCAGAAATTCAGGAGAATTCGGACCCAACGCAGTAAACAGAGAGTATCAGGGCAAACAACAGAAAACGCAGAAAACGCGGGAATTAACGAAAAATAGAAAACAACGAAGTAATCGCAGGCCATAATGAGAAAGTGGAGAACGCGCTGACAACACAGAGAGTCAGAAAAGGGAGCAGACAACGCAAAGAACGCAGAAATTCAAGAGGAAGCGGAGACAACGCAGTACACAGAGGGAATCGGGACAAACTGCAGGGAACGCGTAAAACGCAGAAATTAAGCAACAGCAGGAGATATCGCAGAAATCTTAGATATTCATGAGAAAGAGGAGAATGCGCTGATAACCGAGAGAGGCAGAATTGACAGCCGAGGACTCAGAAAACGTAGAAATTCAGGAGAATTTGGACACAACGCTCCAAACAGAGAAGGAGACAAGAAACAGCAGGGAGAGTGTAAAACGCAGAAATTACGCAAAATCAGAAAACTACGAAGGAAACGCAGAGCGTCATGAGAAAGAGGAGAAAGCGCTGATAACAGAGAGAGTAAGGAGAAAGACCAGAGAACGCAGAAAATGCAGAAATTCAGGAGAATTCGGACACAACGCAGTAAACAGAGAGTATCAGGGCAAACAACAGAAAACACAAAAAACGCGGGAATTAACGAAAAATAGAAAACATCGAAGTAATCGCAGGCCATAATGAGAAAGTGGAGAACGCGCTGACAACACAGAGAGTCAGAAAAGGGAGCAGACAACGCAAAGAACGCAGAAATTCAAGAGGAAGCGGAGACAACGCAGTACACAGAGGGATTCGGGACAAACTGCAGGGAAGGCGTAAAACGCAGAAATTAAGCAACAGCAGGAGACATCGCAGAAATCTTAGATATTCATGAGAAAGAGGAGAATGCGGTGATAACCGAGAGAGGCAGAATTGACAGCCGAGGACTCAGAAAACGTAGAAATTCAGGAGAATTAGGACACAACGCTCCAAACAGAGAAGGAGACAAGAAACAGCAGGGAGAGTGTAAAACGCAGAAATTAAGCAAAATCAGAAAACTACGAAGGAAACGCAGAGCGTCATGAGAAAGAGGAGAAAGCGCTGATAACAGAGAGAGTAAGGAGAAAGACCAGAGAACGCAGAAAATGCAGAAATTCAGGAGAATTCTGACCCAACGCAGTAAACAGAGAGTATCAGGGCAAACAACAGAAAACGCAGAAAACGCGGGAATTAACGAAAAATAGAAAACAACGAAGTAATCGCAGGCCATAATGAGAAAGTGGAGAACGCGGTGATAACCGAGAGAGGCAGAAATGGGAGCAGACAACGCAAAGAACGCAGAAATTCAAGAGGAAGCGGAGACAACGCAGTACACAGAGGGAATCGGGACAAACTGCAGGGAACGCGTAAAACGCAGAAATTAAGCAACAGCAGGAGATATCGCAGAAATCTTAGATATTCATGAGAAAGAGGAGAATGCGCTGATAACCGAGAGAGGCAGAATTGACAGCCGAGGACTCAGAAAACGTAGAAATTCAGGAGAATTTGGACACAACGCTCCAAACAGAGAAGGAGACAAGAAACAGCAGGGAGAGTGTAAAACGCAGAAATTACGCAAAATCAGAAAACTACGAAGGAAACGCAGAGCGTCATGAGAAAGAGGAGAAAGCGCTGATAACAGAGAGAGTAAGGAGAAAGACCAGAGAACGCAGAAAATGCAGAAATTCAGGAGAATTCGCACACAACGCAGTAAACAGAGAGTATCAGGGCAAACAACAGAAAACGCAAAAAACGCGGGAATTAACGAAAAATAGAAAACAACGAAGTAATCGCAGGCCATAATGAGAAAGTGGAGAACGCGCTGACAACACAGAGAGTCAGAAAAGGGAGCAGACAACGCAAAGAACGCAGAAATTCAAGTAAAAGCGGAGACAACGCAGTACAGAGAGGGAATCGGGACAAACTGCAGGGAAGGCGTAAAACGCAGAAATTAAGCAACAGCAGGAGACATCGCAGAAATCTTAGATATTCATGAGAAAGAGGAGAATGCGCTGATAACCGAGAGAGGCAGAATTGACAGCCGAGGACTCAGAAAACGTAGAAATTCAGGAGAATTTGCACACAACGCTCCAAAGAGAGAAGGAGACAAGAAACAGCAGGGAGAGTGTAAAACGCAGAAATTAAGCAAAATCAGAAAACAACGAAGGAAACGCAGAGCGTCATGAGAAAGAGGAGAAAGCGCTGATAACAGAGAGAGTAAGGAGAAACACCACAGAAAGCAGAAAATGCAGAAATTCAGGAGAATTCGGACACAACGCAGTAACCAGAGAGTATCAGGGCAAACAACAGAAAACGCAGAAAACGCGGGAATTAACGAAAAATAGAAAACAACGAAGTAATCGCAGGCCATAATGAGAAAGTGGAGAACGCGCTGACAACACAGAGAGTCAGAAAAGGGAGCAGACAACGCAAAGAACGCAGAAATTCAAGAGGAAGCGGAGACAACGCAGTACACAGAGGGAATCGGGACAAACTGCAGGGAACGCGTAAAACGCAGAAATTACGCAACAGCAGGAGACATCGCAGAAATCTTAGATATTCATGAGGAAGAGGAGAATGCGGTGATAACCGAGAGAGGCAGAATTGACAGCCGAGGACTCAGAAAACGTAGAAATTCAGGAGAATTTGGACACAACGCTCCAAACAGAGAAGGAGACAAGAAACAGCAGGGAGAGTGTAAAACGCAGAAATTAAGCAAAATCAGAAAACTACGAAGGAAACGCAGAGCGTCATGAGAAAGAGGAGAAAGCGCTGATAACAGAGAGAGTAAGGAGAAAGACCAGAGAACACAGAAAATGCAGAAATTCAGGAGAATTCGGACCCAACGCAGTAAACAGAGAGTATCAGGGCAAACAACAGAAAACGCAGAAAACGCGGGAATTAACGAAAAATAGAAAACAACGAAGTAATCGCAGGCCATAATGAGAAAGTGGAGAACGCGCTGACAACACAGAGAGTCAGAAAAGGGAGCAGACAACGCAAAGAACGCAGAAATTCAAGAGGAAGCGGAGACAACGCAGTACACAGAGGGAATCGGGACAAACTGCAGGGAACGCGTAAAACGCAGAAATTAAGCAACAGCAGGAGATATCGCAGAAATCTTAGATATTCATGAGAAAGAGGAGAATGCGCTGATAACCGAGAGAGGCAGAATTGACAGCCGAGGACTCAGAAAACGTAGAAATTCAGGAGAATTTGGACACAACGCTCCAAACAGAGAAGGAGACAAGAAACAGCAGGGAGAGTGTAAAACGCAGAAATTACGCAAAATCAGAAAACTACGAAGGAAACGCAGAGCGTCATGAGAAAGAGGAGAAAGCGCTGATAACAGAGAGAGTAAGGAGAAAGACCAGAGAACGCAGAAAATGCAGAAATTCAGGAGAATTCGGACACAACGCAGTAAACAGAGAGTATCAGGGCAAACAACAGAAAACGCAAAAAACGCGGGAATTAACGAAAAATAGAAAACAACGAAGTAATCGCAGGCCATAATGAGAAAGTGGAGAACGCGCTGACAACACAGAGAGTCAGAAAAGGGAGCAGACAACGCAAAGAACGCAGAAATTCAAGAGGAAGCGGAGACAACGCAGTACACAGAGGGAATCGGGACAAACTGCAGGGAACGCGTAAAACGCAGAAATTAAGCAACAGTAGGAGACATCGCAGAAATCTTAGATATTCATGAGAAAGAGGAGAATGCGGTGATAACCGAGAGAGGCAGAATTGACAGCCGAGGACTCAGAAAACGTAGAAATTCAGGAGAATTTGGACACAACGCTCCAAAGAGAGAAGGAGACAAGAAACAGCAGGGAGAGTGTAAAACGCAGAAATTAAGCAAAATCAGAAAACTACGAAGGAAACGCAGAGCGTCATGAGAAAGAGGAGAAAGCGCTGATAACAGAGAGAGTAAGGAGAAAGACCAGAGAACGCAGAAAATGCAGAAATTCAGGAGAATTCGGACACAACGCAGTAAACAGAGAGTATCAGGGCAAACAACAGAAAACGCAAAAAACGCGGGAATTAACGAAAAATAGAAAACAACGAAGTAATCCCAGGCCATAATGAGAAAGTGGAGAACGCGCTGACAACACAGAGAGTCAGAAAAGGGAGCAGACAACGCAAAGAACGCAGAAATTCAAGAGGAAGCGGAGACAACGCAGTACACAGAGGGAATCGGGACAAACTGCAGGGAAAGCGTAAAACGCAGAAATTAAGCAACACCAGGAGACATCGAAGAAATATTAGATATTCATGAGAAAGAGGAGAATGAGGTGATAACCGAGAGAGGCAGAATTGACAGCCGAGGACTCAGAAAACGTAGAAATTCAGGAGAATTTGGACACAACGCTCCAAAGAGAGAAGGAGACAAGAAACAGCAGGGAGAGTGTAAAACGCAGAAATTAAGCAAAATCAGAAAACTACGAAGGAAACGCAGAGCGTCATGAGAAAGAGGAGAAAGCGCTGATAACAGAGAGAGTAAGGAGAAAGACCACAGAAAGCAGAAAATGCAGAAATTCAGGAGAATTCGGACACAACGCAGTAACCAGAGAGTATCAGGGCAAACAACAGAAAACGCAGAAAACGCGGGAATTAACGAAAAATAGAAAACAACGAAGTAATCGCAGGCCATAATGAGAAAGTGGAGAACGCGCTGACAACACAGAGAGTCAGAAAAGGGAGCAGACAATGCAAAGAACGCAGAAATTCAAGAGGAAGCGGAGACAACGCAGTACACAGAGGGAATCGGGACAAACTGCAGGGAACGCGTAAAACGCAGAAATTACGCAACAGCAAGAGACATCGCAGATATCTTAGATATTCATGAGGAAGAGGAGAATGCGGTGATAACCGAGAGAGGCAGAATTGACAGCCGAGGACTCAGAAAACGTAGAAATTCAGGAGAATTTGGACACAACGCTCCAAACAGAGAAGGAGACAAGAAACAGCAGGGAGAGTGTAAAACGCAGAAATTACGCAAAATCAGAAAACTACGAAGGAAACGCAGAGCGTCATGAGAAAGAGGAGAAAGCGCTGATAACAGAGAGAGTAAGGAGAAAGACCAGAGAACGCAGAAAATGCAGAAATTAAGGAGAATTCGCACACAACGCAGTAAACAGAGAGTATCAGGGCAAACAACAGAAAACGCAAAAAACGCGGGAATTAACGAAAAATAGAAAACAACGAAGTAATCGCAGGCCATAATGAGAAAGTGGAGAACGCGCTGACAACACAGAGAGTCAGAAAAGGGAGCAGACAATGCAAAGAACGCAGAAATTCAAGAAAAAGCGGAGACAACGCAGTACACAGAGGGAATCGGGACAAACTGCAGGGAACCCGTAAAACGCAGAAATTAAGCAACAGCAGGAGACATCGCAGAAATCTTAGATATTCATGAGAAAGAGGAGAATGCGCTGATAACCAAGAGAGGCAGAATTGACAGCCGAGGACTCAGAAAACGTAGAAATTCAGGAGAATTTGCACACAACGCTCCAAAGAGAGAAGGAGACAAGAAACAGCAGGGAGAGTGTAAAATGCAGAAATTAAGCAAAATCAGAAAACTACGAAGGAAACGCAGAGCGTCATGACAAAGAGGAGAAAGCGCTGATAACAGAGAGAGTAAGGAGAAAGACCAGAGAACGCAGAAAATGCAGAAATTCAGGAGAATTCGGACACAACGAAGTAAACAGAGAGTATCAGGGCAAACAACAGAAAAGGCAAAAAACGCGGGAATTAACGAAACATAGAAAACAACGAAGTAATCGCAGGCCATAATGAGAAAGTGGAGAACGCACTGACAACACAGAGAGTCAGAAAAGGGAGCAGACAACGCAAAGAACACAGAAATTCAAAAAGAAGCGGAGACAACGCAGTACACAGAGGGAATCGGGACAAACTGCAGGGAACGCGTAAAACGCAGAAATTAAGCAACAGCAGGGGACAACGAAGAAATCTTAGATAATCATGAGAAAGAGGAGAATGAGGTGATGACCGAGAGAGGCAGGATTAACAGCCGAGGACTCAGAAAACGTAGAAATTCAGGAGAATTTGTACACAACGCTCCAAACAGAGAAGGAGACAAGAAACAGCAGGGAGAGTGTAAAACGCAGAAATTAAGGAAAATCAGAAAACTTCGAAGGATACGCAGAGCATCATGAGAAAGAAGAGAAAGCGCTGATAACAGAGACGGTAAGGAGAAAGACTAGAGAACGCAGAAAATGCAGAAATTCAGGAGAATTTGGACAAAACGCTCCAAACAGAGAAGGAGACAAGAAACAGCAGGGAGAGTGTAAAACGCAGATATTAAGCAAAATCAGAAAACTACGAAGGAAACGCAGAGCATCATGAGAAAGAGGAGAAAGCGCTGATAACAGAGAGAGTAAGGAGAAAGACCAGAGAACGCAGAAAATGCAGAAATTCAGGAGAATTCGGACACAACGCAGTAAACAGAGAGTATCAGGGCAGACAACAGAAAACGCAAAAAACGCGGGAATTAACGAAAAACAGAAAACAACGAAGTAATCGCAGGCCATAATGAGAAAGTGGAGAACGCGCTGACAACACAGAGAGTCAGAAAAGGGAGCAGACAACGCAAAGAACGCAGAAATTCAAGAGGAAGCGAAGACAACGCAGTACACAGAGGGATTCGGGACAAACTGCAGGGAACGCGTAAAACGCAGAAATTACGCAACAGCAGGAGACATCGCAGAAATCTTAGATATTCATGAGGAAGAGGAGAATGCGCTGATAACCGAGAGAGGCAGAATTGACAGCCGAGGACTCAGAAAACGTAGAAATTCAGGAGAATTAGGACACAACGCTCCAAAGAGAGAAGGAGACAAGAAACAGCAGGGAGAGTGTAAAACGCAGAAATTAAGCAAAATCAGAAAACTACGGAGGAATCGCAGAGCGTCATGAGAAAGAGGAGAAAGCGCTGATAACAGAGAGAGTAAGAGGAAAGACCAGAGAAAGCAGAAAATGCAGAAATTCAGGAGAATTCGGACACAACGCAGTAAACAGAGAGTATCAGGGCCAACAACAGAAAACACAATAAACGCGGGAATTAACGAAAAATAGAAAACATCGAAGTAATCGCAGGCCATAATGAGAAAGTGGAGAACGCGCTGACAACACAGAGAGTCAGAAAAGGGAGCAGACAACGCAAAGAACGCAGAAATTCAAGAGGAAGCGGAGACAACGCAGTACACAGAGGGATTCGGGACAAACTGCAGGGAAGGCGTAAAACGCAGAAATTAAGCAACAGCAGGAGACATCGCAGAAATCTTAGATATTCATGAGAAAGAGGAGAATGCGGTGATAACCGAGAGAGGCAGAATTGACAGCCGAGGACTCAGAAAACGTAGAAATTCAGGAGAATTAGGACACAACGCTCCAAACAGAGAAGGAGACAAGAAACAGCAGGGAGAGTGTAAAACGCAGAAATTAAGCAAAATCAGAAAACTACGAAGGAAACGCAGAGCGTCATGAGAAAGAGGAGAAAGCGCTGATAACAGAGAGAGTAAGGAGAAAGACCAGAGAACGCAGAAAATGCAGAAATTCAGGAGAATTCTGACCCAACGCAGTAAACAGAGAGTATCAGGGCAAACAACAGAAAACGCAGAAAACGCGGGAATTAACGAAAAATAGAAAACAACGAAGTAATCGCAGGCCATAATGAGAAAGTGGAGAACGCGCTGACAACCCAGAGAGTCAGAAATGGGAGCAGACAACGCAAAGAACGCAGAAATTCAAGAGGAAGCGGAGACAACGCAGTACACAGAGGGAATCGGGACAAACTGCAGGGGAAGGCGTAAAACGCAGAAATTAAGCAACAGCAGGAGACATCGCAGAAATCTTAGATATTCATGAGAAAGAGGAGAATGCGGTGATTACCGAGAGAGGCAGAATTGACAGCCGAGGACTCAGAAAACGTAGAAATTCAGGAGAATTTGGACACAACGCTCCAAACAGAGAAGGAGACAAGAAACAGCAGGGAGAGTGTAAAACGCAGAAATTACGCAAAATCAGAAAACTACGAAGGAAACGCAGAGCGTCATGAGAAAGAGGAGAAAGCGCTGATAACAGGGAGAGTAAGGAGAAAGACCAGAGAACGCAGAAAATGCAGAAATTCAGGAGAATTCGGACACAACGCAGTAAACAGAGAGTATCAGGGCAAACAACAGAAACGCAAAAAACGCGGGAATTAACGAAAAATAGAAAACAACGAAGTAATCGCAGGCCATAATGAGAAAGTGGAGAACGCGCTGACAACACAGAGAGTCAGAAAAGGGAGCAGACAACGCAAAGAACGCAGAAATTCAAGAGGAAGCGGAGACAACGCAGTACACAGAGGGAATCGGGGCAAACTGCAGGGAACGCGTAAAACGCAGAAATTAAGCAACAGCAGGAGACATCGCAGAAATCTTAGATATTCATGAGAAAGAGGAGAATGCGCTGATAACCGAGAGAGGCAGAATTGACAGCCGAGGACTCAGAAAACGTAGAAATTCAGGAGAATTTGGACACAACGCTCCAAACAGAGAAGGAGACAAGAAACAGCAGGGAGAGTGTAAAACGCAGAAATTAAGCAAAATCAGAAAACTACGAAGGAAACGCAGAGCGTCATGAGAAAGTGGAGAAAGCGCTGATAACAGAGAGAGTAAGGAGAAAGACCAGAGAACGCAGAAAATGCAGAAATTCAGGAGAATTCGGACACAACGCAGTAAACAGAGAGTATCAGGGCAAACAACAGAAAACGCAAAAAACGCGGGAATTAACGAAAAATAGAAAACAACGAAGTAATCGCAGGCCATAATGAGAAAGTGGAGAACGCGCTGACAACACAGAGAGTCAGAAAAGGGAGCAGACAACGCAAAGAACGCAGAAATTCAAGAGGAAGCGGAGACAACGCAGTACACAGAGGGAGTCGGGACAAACTGCAGGGAACGCGTAAAACGTAGAAATTAAGCAACAGCAGGAGACATCGCAGAAATCTTAGACATTCATGAGGAAGAGGAGAATGAAGTTATAAACGAGAGGCGCAGAATTGACAGCCGAGGACTCAGAAAACGTAGAAATTCAGGAGAATTTGGACACAACGCTCCAAACAGAGAAGGATACAAGAAACAGCAGGGAGAGTGTAAAACGCAGAAATTAAGCAAAATCAGAAAACTACGAAGGAAACGCAGAGCGTCATGAGAAAGAGGAAGAAAGTGCTGATAACAGAGAGAGTAAGGAGAAAGACCAGAGAACGCAGAAAATGCAGAAATTCAGGAGAATTCGGACACAACGAAGTAAACAGAGAGTATCAGGGCAAACAACAGAAAAGGCAAAAAACGCGGGAATTAACGAAACATAGAAAACAACGAAGTAATCGCAGGCCATAATGAGAAAGTGGAGAACGCACTGACAACACAGAGAGTCAGAAAAGGGAGCAGACAACGCAAAGAACACAGAAATTCAAAAAGAAGCGGAGACAACGCAGTACACAGAGGGAATCGGGACAAACTGCAGGGAACGCGTTAAAACGCAGAAATTAAGCAACAGCAGGGGACAACGAAGAAATCTTAGATAATCATGAGAAAGAGGAGAATGAGGTGATGACCGAGAGAGGCAGGATTAACAGCCGAGGACTCAGAAAACGTAGAAATTCAGGAGAATTTGGACACAACGCTCCAAACAGAGAAGGAGACACGAAACAGCAGGGAGAGTGTAAAACGCAGAAATTAAGGAAAATCAGAAAACTACGAAGGATACGCAGAGCATCAATGAGAAAGAAGAGAAAGCGCTGATAACAGAGACGGTAAGGAGAAAGACTAGAGAACGCAGAAAATGCAGAAATTCAGGAGAATTTGGACAAAACGCTCCAAACAGAGAAGGAGACAAGAAACAGCAGGGAGAGTGTAAAACGCAGATATTAAGCAAAATCAGAAAACTACGAAGGAAACGCAGAGCATCATGAGAAAGAGGAGAAAGCGCTGATAACAGAGAGAGTAAGGAGAAAGACCAGAGAACGCAGAAAATGCAGAAATTCAGGAGAATTCGGACACAACGCAGTAAACAGAGAGTATCAGGGCAGACAACAGAAAACGCAAAAAACGCGGGAATTAACGAAAAACAGAAAACAACGAAGTAATCGCAGGCCATAATGAGAAAGTGGAGAACGCGCTGACAACACAGAGAGTCAGAAAAGGGAGCAGACAACGCAAAGAACGCAGAAATTCAAGAGGAAGCGGAGACAACGCAGTACACAGAGGGAATCGGGACAACTGCAGGGAACGCGTAAAACGCAGAAATTAAGCAACAGCAGGAGACATCGCAGAAATCTTAGATATTCATGAGAAAGAGGAGAATGCGGTGATAACCGAGAGAGGCAGAATTGACAGCCGAGGACTCAGAAAACGTAGAAATTCAGGAGAATTTGGACACAACGCTCCAAACAGAGAAGGAGACAAGAAACAGCAGGGAGAGTGTAAAACGCAGAAATTAAGCAAAATCAGAAAACTACGAAGGAAACGCAGAGCGTCATGAGAAAGAGGAGAAAGCGCTGATAACAGGGAGAGTAAGGAGAAAGACCACAGAAAGCAGAAATGTAGAAATTCAGGAGAATTCGGACACAACGCAGTAAACAGAGAGTATCAGGGCAAACAACAGATAAGGCAAAAAACGCGGGAATTAACAAAAAATAGAAAACAACGAGTAATCGCAGGCCATAATGAGAAAGTGGAGAACGTGCTGACAACACAGAGAGTCAGAAAAGGGAGCAGACAACGCAAAGAACGCAGAAATTCAAGAGGAAGCGGAGACAACGCAGTACACAGAGGGAATCGGGACAAACTGCAGGGAACCCGTAAAACGCAGAAATTAAGCAACAGCAGGAGACATAGCAGAAATCTTAGATATTCATGAGAAAGAGGAGAATGCGCTGATAACCGAGAGAGGCAGAATTGACAGCCGAGGACTCAGAAAAACGTAGAAATTCAGGAGAATTTGGACACAACGCTCCAAACAGGGAAGGAGACAAGAAACAGCAGGAGAGTGTTAAAACGCAGAAATTAAGCAAAATCAGAAAACTACGGAGGAAACGCAGAGCGTCATGAGAAAGAGGAGAAAGCGCTGATAACAGAGAGAGTAAGGAGAAAGACCAGAGAACGCAGAAAATGCAGAAATTCAGGAGAATTCGGACACAACGCAGTAAACAGAGAGTATCAGGGCAAACAACAGAAGAGGCAAAAAACGCGGGAATGAACGAAAAATAGAAAACAACGAAGTAATCGCAGGCCATAATGAGAAAGTGGAGAATGCGCTGACAACACAGAGAGTCAGAAAAGGGAGCAGACAACGCAAAGAACGCAGAAATTCAAGAGGAAGCGGAGACAACGCAGTACACAGAGGGAATCGGGGAAAAACTGCAGGGAACGCGGTAAAACGCAGAAATTAAGCAACAGCAGGAGACATCGCAGAAATCTTAGATATTCATGAGAAAGAGGAGAATGCGGTGATAACCGAGAGAGACAGAATTGACAGCCGAGGACTCAGAAAACGTAGAAATTCAGGAGAATTTGGACACAACGCTCCAAACAGGGAAGGAGACAAGAAACAGCAGGGAGAGTGTAAAACGCAGAAATTAAGCAAAATCAGAAAACTACGAAGGAAACGCAGAGCGTCATAAGAAAGAGGAGAAAGCGCTGATAACAGAGAGAGTAAGGAGAAAGACCACAGAAAGCAGAAAATGCAGAAATTCAGGAGAATTCGGACACAACGCAGTAAACAGAGAGTATCAGGGCAAACAACAGAAAACGCAGAAAACGAGGGGAATTAACGAAAAATAGAAAACAACGAAGTAATCGCAGGCCATAATGAGAAAGTGGAGAACGCGCTGACAACACAGAGAGTCAGAAAAGGGAGCAGACAACGCAAAGAACGCAGAAATTCAAGAGGAAGCGGAGACAACGCAGTACACAGAGGGAATCTGGACAAACTGCAGGGAACGCGTAAAACGCAGAAATTAAGCAACAGCAGGAGACATCGCAGAAATCTTAGATATTCATGAGAAAGAGGAGAATGCGGTGATAACCGAGAGAGGCAGAATTGACAGCCGAGGACTCAGAAAACGTAGAAATTCAGGAGAATTTGGACACAACGCTCCAAAGAGAGAAGAGACAAGAAACAGCAGGGAGAGTGTAAAACGCAGAAATTAAGCAAAATCAGAAAACTACGAAGGAAACGCAGAGCGTCATGAGAAAGAGGAGAAAGCGCTGATAACAGAGAGAGTAAGGAGAAAGACCAGAGAACGCAGAAAATGCAGAAATTCAGGAGAATTCGGACACAACGCAGTAAACAGAGAGTATCAGGGCAAACAACAGAAAACGCAAAAAACGCGGGAATTAACGAAAAATAGAAAACAACGAAGTAATCGCAGGCCATAATGAGAAAGTGGAGAACGCGCTGACAACACAGAGAGTCAGAAAAGGGAGCAGACAACGCAAAGAACGCAGAAATTCAAGAGGAAGCGGAGACAACGCAGTACACAGAGGGAATCGGGACAAACTGCAGGGAAAGCGTAAAACGCAGAAATTAAGCAACACCAGGAGACATCGAAGAAATATTAGATATTCATGAGAAAGAGGAGAATGAGGTGATAACCGAGAGAGGCAGAATTGACAGCCGAGGACTCAGAAAACGTAGAAATTCAGGAGAATTTGGACACAACGCTCCAAAGAGAGAAGGAGACAAGAAACAGCAGGGAGAGTGTAAAACGCAGAAATTAAGCAAAATCAGAAAACTACGAAGGAAACGCAGAGCGTCATGAGAAAGAGGAGAAAGCGCTGATAACAGAGAGAGTAAGGAGAAAGACCACAGAAAGCAGAAAATGCAGAAATTCAGGAGAATTCGGACACAACGCAGTAACCAGAGAGTATCAGGGCAAACAACAGAAAACGCAGAAAACGCGGGAATTAACGAAAAATAGAAAACAACGAAGTAATCGCAGGCCATAATGAGAAAGTGGAGAACGCGCTGACAACACAGAGAGTCAGAAAAGGGAGCAGACA
The DNA here is from genome assembly GCA_030848825.1 of Tadarida brasiliensis. Lineage (NCBI taxonomy): Eukaryota > Metazoa > Chordata > Mammalia > Chiroptera > Molossidae > Tadarida > Tadarida brasiliensis. Next base: position 111,305,228 of record CM061263.1, on the reverse strand, counting down.
ATGCAAAGAACGCAGAAATTCAAGAGGAAGCGGAGACAACGCAGTACACAGAGGGAATCGGGACAAACTGCAGGGAACGCGTAAAACGCAGAAATTACGCAACAGCAAGAGACATCGCAGATATCTTAGATATTCATGAGGAAGAGGAGAATGCGGTGATAACCGAGAGAGGCAGAATTGACAGCCGAGGACTCAGAAAACGTAGAAATTCAGGAGAATTTGGACACAACGCTCCAAACAGAGAAGGAGACAAGAAACAGCAGGGAGAGTGTAAAACGCAGAAATTACGCAAAATCAGAAAACTACGAAGGAAACGCAGAGCGTCATGAGAAAGAGGAGAAAGCGCTGATAACAGAGAGAGTAAGGAGAAAGACCAGAGAACGCAGAAAATGCAGAAATTCAGGAGAATTCGCACACAACGCAGTAAACAGAGAGTATCAGGGCAAACAACAGAAAACGCAAAAAACGCGGGAATTAACGAAAAATAGAAAACAACGAAGTAATCGCAGGCCATAATGAGAAAGTGGAGAACGCGCTGACAACACAGAGAGTCAGAAAAGGGAGCAGACAACGCAAAGAACGCAGAAATTCAAGAAAAAGCGGAGACAACGCAGTACACAGAGGGAATCGGGACAAACTGCAGGGAACCCGTAAAACGCAGAAATTAAGCAACAGCAGGAGACATCGCAGAAATCTTAGATATTCATGAGAAAGAGGAGAATGCGCTGATAACCAAGAGAGGCAGAATTGACAGCCGAGGACTCAGAAAACGTAGAAATTCAGGAGAATTTGCACACAACGCTCCAAAGAGAGAAGGAGACAAGAAACAGCAGGGAGAGTGTAAAATGCAGAAATTAAGCAAAATCAGAAAACTACGAAGGAAACGCAGAGCGTCATGAGAAAGAGGAGAAAGCGCTGATAACAGAGAGAGTAAGGAGAAAGACCAGAGAACGCAGAAAATGCAGAAATTCAGGAGAATTCGGACCCAAAGCAGTAAACAGAGAGTATCAGGGCAAACAACAGAAAACGCAGAAAACGCGGGAATTAACGAAAAATAGAAAACAACGAAGTAATCGCAGGCCATAATGAGAAAGTGGAGAACGCGCTGACAACACAGAGAGTCAGAAATGGGAGCAGACAACGCAAAGAACGCAGAAATTCAAGAGGAAGCGGAGACAACGCATTACACAGAGGGAATCGGGACAAACTGCAGGGAACGCGTAAAACGCAGAAATTAAGCAACAGCAGGAGACATCGCAGAAATCTTAGATATTCATGAGAAAGAGGAGAATGCGGTGATTACCGAGAGAGGCAGAATTGACAGCCGAGGACTCAGAAAACGTAGAAATTCAGGAGAATTTGGACACAACGCTCCAAAGAGAGAAGGAGACAAGAAACAGCAGGGAGAGTGTAAAACGCAGAAATTAAGCAAAATCAGAATACTACGAAGGAAACGCAGAGCGTCATGAGAAAGAGGAGAAAGCGTTGATAACAGAGAGAGTAAGGAGAAAGACCAGAGAACGCAGAAAATGCAGAAATTCAGGAGAATTCGGACACAACGCAGTAAACAGAGAGTATCAGGGCAAACAACAGAAAACGCAAAAAACGCGGGAATTAACGAAAAATAGAAAACAACGAAGTAATCGCAGGCCATAATGAGAAAGTGGAGAACGCGCTGACAACACAGAGAGTCAGAAAAGGGAGCAGACAACGCAAACAACGCAGAAATTCAAGAGGAAGCGGAGACAACGCAGTACACAGAGGGAATCGGGACAAACTGCAGGGAACGCGTAAAACGCAGAAATTAAGCAACAGCAGGAGACATCGCAGAAATCTTAGATATTCATGAGAAAGAGGAGAATGCGGTGATAACCGAGAGAGGCAGAATTGACAGCCGAGGACTCAGAAAACGTAGAAATTCAGGAGAATTTGGACACAACGCTCCAAAGAGAGAAGGAGACAAGAAACAGCAGGGAGAGTGTAAAACGCAGAAATTAAGCAAAATCAGAAAACTACGAAGGAAACGCAGAGCGTCATGAGAAAGAGGAGAAAGCGCTGATAACAGAGAGAGTAAGGAGAAAGACCAGAGAACGCAGAAAATGCAGAAATTCAGGAGAATTCGGACACAACGCAGTAAACAGAGAGTATCAGGGCAAACAACAGAAAACGCAAAAAACGCGGGAATTAACGAAAAATAGAAAACAACGAAGTAATCGCAGGCCATAATGAGAAAGTGGAGAACGCGCTGACAACACAGAGAGTCAGAAAAGGGAGCAGACAACGCAAAGAACGCAGAAATTCAAGAAAAAGCGGAGACAACGCAGTACACAGAGGGAATCGGGACAAACTGCAGGGAACCCGTAAAACGCAGAAATTAAGCAACAGCAGGAGACATCGCAGAAATCTTAGATATTCATGAGAAAGAGGAGAATGCGCTGATAACCGAGAGAGGCAGAATTGACAGCCGAGGACTCAGAAAACGTAGAAATTCAGGAGAATTTGCACACAACGCTCCAAAGAGAGAAGGAGACAAGAAACAGCAGGGAGAGTGTAAAACGCAGAAATTAAGCAAAATCAGAAAACTACGAAGGAAACGCAGAGCGTCATGAGAAAGTGGAGAAAGCGCTGATAACAGAGAGAGTAAGGAGAAAGACCACAGAAAGCAGAAAATGCAGAAATTCAGGAGAATTCGGACACAACGCAGTAACCAGAGAGTATCAGGGCAAACAACAGAAAACGCAGAAAACGCGGGAATTAACGAAAAATAGAAAACAACGAAGTAATCGCAGGCCATAATGAGAAAGTGGAGAACGCGCTGACAACACAGATAGTCAGAAAAGGGAGCAGACAACGCAAAGAACGCAGAAATTCAAGAGGAAGCGGAGACAACGCAGTACACAGAGGGAATCGGGACAAACTGCAGGGAACGCGTAAAACGCAGAAATTACGCAACAGCAAGAGACATCGCAGATATCTTAGATATTCATGAGGAAGAGGAGAATGCGGTGATAACCGAGAGAGGCAGAATTGACAGCCGAGGACTCAGAAAACGTAGAAATTCAGGAGAATTTGGACACAACGCTCCAAACAGAGAAGGAGACAAGAAACAGCAGGGAGAGTGTAAAACGCAGAAATTAAGCAAAATCAGAAAACTACGAAGGAAACGCAGAGCGTCATGAGAAAGAGGAGAAAGCGCTCATAACAGAGAGAGTAAGGAGAAAGACCAGAGAACGCAGAAAATGCAGAAATTCAGGAGAATTCGGACACAACGCAGTAAACAGAGAGTATCAGGGCAAACAACAGAAAACGCAAAAAACGCGGGAATTAACGAAAAATAGAAAACAACGAAGTAATCGCAGGCCATAATGAGAAAGTGGAGAACGCGCTGACAACACAGAGAGTCAGAAAAGGGAGCAGACAACGCAAAGAACGCAGAAATTCAAGAGGAAGCGGAGACAACGCAGTACACAGAGGGAATCGGGACAAACTGCAGGGAACGCGTAAAACGCAGAAATTAAGCAACAGCAGGAGATATCGCAGAAATCTTAGATATTCATGAGAAAGAGGAGAATGCGCTGATAACCGAGAGAGGCAGAATTGACAGCCGAGGACTCAGAAAACGTAGAAATTCAGGAGAATTTGGACACAACGCTCCAAACAGAGAAGGAGACAAGAAACAGCAGGGAGAGTGTAAAACGCAGAAATTACGCAAAATCAGAAAACTACGAAGGAAACGCAGAGCGTCATGAGAAAGAGGAGAAAGCGCTGATAACAGAGAGAGTAAGGAGAAAGACCAGAGAACGCAGAAAATGCAGAAATTCAGGAGAATTCGCACACAACGCAGTAAACAGAGAGTATCAGGGCAAACAACAGAAAACGCAAAAAACGCGGGAATTAACGAAAAATAGAAAACAACGAAGAAATCGCAGGCCATAATGAGAAAGTGGAGAACGCGCTGACAACACAGAGAGTCAGAAAAGGGAGCAGACAACGCAAAGAACGCAGAAATTCAAGAAAAAGCGGAGACAACGCAGTACACAGAGGGAATCGGGACAAACTGCAGGGAAGGCGTAAAACGCAGAAATTAAGCAACAGCAGGAGACATCGCAGAAATCTTAGATATTCATGAGAAAGAGGAGAATGCGCTGATAACCGAGAGAGGCAGAATTGACAGCGAGGACTCAGAAAACGTAGAAATTCAGGAGAATTTGCACACAACGCTCCAAAGAGAGAAGGAGACAAGAAACAGCAGGGAGAGTGTAAAACGCAGAAATTAAGCAAAATCAGAAAACTACGAAGGAAACGCAGAGCGTCATGAGAAAGAGGAGAAAGCGCTGATAACAGAGAGAGTAAGGAGAAACACCACAGAAAGCAGAAATGCAGAAATTCAGGAGAATTCGGACACAACGCAGTAACCAGAGAGTATCAGGGCAAACAACAGAAAACGCAGAAAACGCGGGAATTAACGAAAAATAGAAAACAACGAAGTAATCGCAGGCCATAATGAGAAAGTGGAGAACGCGCTGACAACACAGAGAGTCAGAAAAGGGAGCAGACAACACAAAGAACGCAGAAATTCAAGAGGAAGCGGAGACAACGCAGTACACAGAGGGAATCGGGACAAACTTCAGGGAACGCGTAAAACGCAGAAATTACGCAACAGCAGGAGACATCGCAGAAATCTTAGATATTCATGAGGAAGAGGAGAATGCGGTGATAACCGAGAGAGGCAGAATTGACAGCCGAGGACTCAGAAAACGTAGAAATTCAGGAGAATTTGGACACAACGCTCCAAACAGAGAAGGAGACAAGAAACAGCAGGGAGAGTGTAAAACGCAGAAATTAAGCAAAATCAGAAAACTACGAAGGAAACGCAGAGCGTCATGAGAAAGTGGAGAAAGCGCTGATAACAGAGAGAGTAAGGAGAAAGACCAGAGAACGCAGAAAATGCAGAAATTCAGGAGAATTCGGACCCAACGCAGTAAACAGAGAGTATCAGGGCAAACAACAGAAAACGCAGAAAACGCGGGAATTAACGAAAAATAGAAAACAACGAAGTAATCGCAGGCCATAATGAGAAAGTGGAGAACGCGCTGACAACACAGAGAGTCAGAAAAGGGAGCAGACAACGCAAAGAACGCAGAAATTCAAGAGGAAGCGGAGACAACGCAGTACACAGAGGGAATCGGGACAAACTGCAGGGAACGCGTAAAACGCAGAAATTACGCAACAGCAGGAGACATCGCAGAAATCTTAGATATTCATGAGAAAGAGGAGAATGCGCTGACAAACGAGAGAGGCAGAATTGACAGCCGAGGACTCAGAAAACGTAGAAATTCAGGAGAATTTGGACACAACGCTCCAAACAGAGAAGGAGACAAGAAACAGCAGGGAGAGTGTAAAACGCAGAAATTAAGCAAAATCAGAAAACTACGAAGGAAACGCAGAGCGTCATGAGAAAGAGGAGAAAGCGCTGATAACAGAGAGAGTAAGGAGAAACACCACAGAAAGCAGAAAATGCAGAAATTCAGGAGAATTCGGACACAACGCAGTAACCAGAGAGTATCAGGGCAAACAACAGAAAACGCAGAAAACGCGGGAATTAACGAAAAATAGAAAACAACGAAGTAATCGCAGGCCATAATGAGAAAGTGGAGAACGCGCTGACAACACAGAGAGTCAGAAAAGGAAGCAGACAACGCAAAGAACGCAGAAATTCAAGAGGAAGCGGAGACAACGCAGTACACAGAGGGAATCGGGACAAACTGCAGGGAACGCGTAAAACGCAGAAATTAAGCAACAGCAGGAGACATCGCAGAAATCTTAGATATTCATGAGAAAGAGGAGAATGCGGTGATAACCGAGAGAGGCAGAATTGACAGCCGAGGACTCAGAAAACGTAGAAATTCAGGAGAATTTGGACACAACGCTCCAAAGAGAGAAGGAGACAAGAAACAGCAGGGAGAGTGTAAAACGCAGAAATTAAGCAAAATCAGAAAACTACGAAGGAAACGCTGAGCGTCATGAGAAAGAGGAGAAAGCGCTGATAACAGAGAGAGTAAGGAGAAACACCACAGAAAGCAGAAAATGCAGAAATTCAGGAGAATTCGGACACAACGCAGTAACCAGAGAGTATCAGGGCAAACAACAGAAAACGCAGAAAACGCGGGAATTAACGAAAAATAGAAAACAACGAAGTAATCGCAGGCCATAATGAGAAAGTGGAGAACGCGCTGACAACACAGATAGTCAGAAAAGGGAGCAGACAACGCAAAGAACGCAGAAATTCAAGAGGAAGCGGAGACAACGCAGTACACAGAGGGAATCGGGACAAACTGCAGGGAACGAGTAAAACGCAGAAATTACGCAACAGCAAAAGACATCGCAGATATCTTAGATATTCATGAGGAAGAGGAGAATGCGGTGATAACCGAGAGAGGCAGAATTGACAGCCGAGGACTCAGAAAACGTAGAAATTCAGGAGAATTTGGACACAACGCTCCAAACAGAGAAGGAGACAAGAAACAGCAGGGAGAGTGTAAAACGCAGAAATTAAGCAAAATCAGAAAACTACGAAGGAAACGCAGAGCGTCATGAGAAAGAGGAGAAAGCGCTGATAACAGGGAGAGTAAGGAGAAAGACCACAGAAAGCAGAAAATGTAGAAATTCAGGAGAATTCGGACACAACGCAGTAAACAGAGAGTATCAGGGCAAACAACAGATAAGGCAAAAAACGCGGGAATTAACAAAAAATAGAAAACAACGAAGTAATCGCAGGCCATAATGAGAAAGTGGAGAACGTGCTGACAACACAGAGAGTCAGAAAAGGGAGCAGACAACGCAAAGAACGCAGAAATTCAAGAGGAAGCGGAGACAACGCAGTACACAGAGGGAATCGGGACAAACTGCAGGGAACCCGTAAAACGCAGAAATTAAGCAACAGCAGGAGACATAGCAGAAATCTTAGATATTCATGAGAAAGAGGAGAATGCGCTGATAACCGAGAGAGGCAGAATTGACAGCCGAGGACTCAGAAAACGTAGAAATTCAGGAGAATTTGGACACAACGCTCCAAACAGAGAAGGAGACAAGAAACAGCAGGGAGAGTGTAAAACGCAGAAATTAAGCAAAATCAGAAAACTACGAAGGAAACGCAGAGCGTCATGAGAAAGAGGAGAAAGCGCTGATAACAGAGAGAGTAAGGAGAAACACCACAGAAAGCAGAAAATGCAGAAATTCAGGAGAATTCGGACACAACGCAGTAACCAGAGAGTATCAGGGCAAACAACAGAAAACGCAGAAAACGCGGGAATTAACGAAAAATAGAAAACAACGAAGTAATCGCAGGCCATAATGAGAAAGTGGAGAACGCGCTGACAACACAGAGAGTCAGAAAAGGGTGCAGACAACGCAAAGAACGCAGAAATTCAAGAGGAAGCGGAGACAACGCAGTACACAGAGGGAATCGGGACAAACTGCAGGGAACGCGTAAAACGCAGAAATTAAGCAACAGCAGGAGACATCGCAGAAATCTTAGATATTCATGAGAAAGAGGAGAATGCGCTGATAACCAAGAGAGGCAGAATTGACAGCGAGGACTCAGAAAACGTAGAAATTCAGGAGAATTTGCACACAACGCTCCAAAGAGAGAAGGAGACAAGAAACAGCAGGGAGAGTGTAAAACGCAGAAATTAAGCAAAATCAGAAAACTACGAAGGAAACGCAGAGCGTCATGAGAAAGAGGAGAAAGCGCTGATAACAGAGAGAGTAAGGAGAAACACCACAGAAAGCAGAAAATGCAGAAATTCAGGAGAATTCGGACACAACGCAGTAACCAGAGAGTATCAGGGCAAACAACAGAAAACGCAGAAAACGCGGGAATTAACGAAAAATAGAAAACAACGAAGTAATCGCAGGCCATAATGAGAAAGTGGAGAACGCGCTGACAACACAGAGAGTCAGAAAAGGGAGCAGACAACACAAAGAACGCAGAAATTCAAGAGGAAGCGGAGACAACGCAGTACACAGAGGGAATCGGGACAAACTGCAGGGAACGCGTAAAACGCAGAAATTACGCAACAGCAGGAGACATCGCAGAAATCTTAGATATTCATGAGGAAGAGGAGAATGCGGTGATAACCGAGAGAGGCAGAATTGACAGCCGAGGACTCAGAAAACGTAGAAATTCAGGAGAATTTGGACACAACGCTCCAAACAGAGAAGGAGACAAGAAACAGCAGGGAGAGTGTAAAACGCAGAAATTAAGCAAAATCAGAAAACTACGAAGGAAACGCAGAGCGTCATGAGAAAGTGGAGAAAGCGCTGATAACAGAGAGAGTAAGGAGAAAGACCAGAGAACGCAGAAAATGCAGAAATTCAGGAGAATTCGGACCCAACGCAGTAAACAGAGAGTATCAGGGCAAACAACAGAAAACGCAGAAAACGCGGGAATTAACGAAAAATAGAAAACAACGAAGTAATCGCAGGCCATAATGAGAAAGTGGAGAACGCGCTGACAACACAGAGAGTCAGAAAAGGGAGCAGACAACGCAAAGAACGCAGAAATTCAAGAGGAAGCGGAGACAACGCAGTACACAGAGGGAATCGGGACAAACTGCAGGGAACGCGTAAAACGCAGAAATTACGCAACAGCAGGAGACATCGCAGAAATCTTAGATATTCATGAGAAAGAGGAGAATGCGGTGATAACCGAGAGAGGCAGAATTGACAACCGAGGACTCAGAAAACGTAGAAATTCAGGAGAATTTGGACACAACGCTCCAAACAGAGAAGGAGACAAGAAACAGCAGGGAGAGTGTAAAACGCAGAAATTAAGCAAAATCAGAAAACTACGAAGGAAACGCAGAGCGTCATGAGAAAGAGGAGAAAGCGCTGATAACAGAGAGAGTAAGGAGAAAGACCAGAGAACGCAGAAAATGCAGAAATTCAGGAGAATTCGGACCCAACGCAGTAAACAGAGAGTATCAGGGCAAACAACAGAAATCGCAGAAAACGCGGGAATTAACGAAAAATAGAAAACAACGAAGTAATCGCAGGCCATAATGAGAAAGTGGAGAACGCGCTGACAACACAGAGAGTCAGAAAAGGGAGCAGACAACGCAAAGAACGCAGAAATTCAAGAGGAAGCGGAGACAACGCAGTACACAGAGGGAATCGGGACAAACTGCAGGGAACGCGTAAAACGCAGAAATTAAGCAACAGCAGGAGATATCGCAGAAATCTTAGATATTCATGAGAAAGAGGAGAATGCGCTGATAAACGAGAGAGGCAGAATTGACAGCCGAGGACTCAGAAAACGTAGAAATTCAGGAGAATTTGGACACAACGCTCCAAACAGAGAAGGAGACAAGAAACAGCAGGGAGAGTGTAAAACGCAGAAATTAAGCAAAATCAGAAAACTACGAAGGAAACGCAGAGCGTCATGAGAAAGAGGAGAAAGCGCTGATAACAGAGAGAGTAAGGAGAAACACCACAGAAAGCAGAAAATGCAGAAATTCAGGAGAATTCGGACACAACGCAGTAACCAGAGAGTATCAGGGCAAACAACAGAAAACGCAGAAAACGCGGGAATTAACGAAAAATAGAAAACAACGAAGTAATCGCAGGCCATAATGAGAAAGTGGAGAACGCGCTGACAACACAGAGAGTCAGAAAAGGGAGCAGACAACGCAAAGAACGCAGAAATTCAAGAGGAAGCGGAGACAACGCAGTACACAGAGGGAATCGGGACAAACTGCAGGGAACGCGTAAAACGCAGAAATTAAGCAACAGCAGGAGACATCGCAGAAATCTTAGATATTCATGAGAAAGAGGAGAATGCGGTGATAACCGAGAGAGGCAGAATTGACAGCCGAGGACTCAGAAAACGTAGAAATTCAGGAGAATTTGGACACAACGCTCCAAAGAGAGAAGGAGACAAGAAACAGCAGGGAGAGTGTAAAACGCAGAAATTAAGCAAAATCAGAAAACTACGAAGGAAACGCAGAGCGTCATGAGAAAGAGGAGAAAGCGCTGATAACAGAGAGAGTAAGGAGAAAGACCACAGAAAGCAGAAAATGCAGAAATTCAGGAGAATTCGGACACAACGCAGTAACCAGAGAGTATCAGGGCAAACAACAGAAAACGCAGAAAACGCGGGAATTAACGAAAAATAGAAAACAACGAAGTAATCGCAGGCCATAATGAGAAAGTGGAGAACGCGCTGACAACACAGATAGTCAGAAAAGGGAGCAGACAACGCAAAGAACGCAGAAATTCAAGAGGAAGCGGAGACAACGCAGTACACAGAGGGAATCGGGACAAACTGCAGGGAACGCGTAAAACGCAGAAATTACGCAACAGCAAGAGACATCGCAGATATCTTAGATATTCATGAGGAAGAGGAGAATGCGGTGATAACCGAGAGAGGCAGAATTGACAGCCGAGGACTCAGAAAACGTAGAAATTCAGGAGAATTTGGACACAACGCTCCAAACAGAGAAGGAGACAAGAAACAGCAGGGAGAGTGTAAAACGCAGAAATTAAGCAAAATCAGAAAACTACGAAGGAAACGCAGAGCGTCATGAGAAAGAGGAGAAAGCGCTGATAACAGAGAGAGTAAGGAGAAAGACCAGAGAACGCAGAAAATGCAGAAATTCAGGAGAATTCGCACACAACGCAGTAAACAGAGAGTATCAGGGCAAACAACAGAAAACGCAAAAAACGCGGGAATTAACGAAAAATAGAAAACAACGAAGAAATCGCAGGCCATAATGAGAAAGTGGAGAACGCGCTGACAACACAGAGAGTCAGAAAAGGGAGCAGACAACGCAAAGAACGCAGAAATTCAAGAAAAAGCGGAGACAACGCAGTACACAGAGGGAATCGGGACAAACTGCAGGGAAGGCGTAAAACGCAGAAATTAAGCAACAGCAGGAGACATCGCAGAAATCTTAGATATTCATGAGAAAGAGGAGAATGCGCTGATAACCGAGAGAGGCAGAATTGACAGCGAGGACTCAGAAAACGTAGAAATTCAGGAGAATTTGCACACAACGCTCCAAAGAGAGAAGGAGACAAGAAACAGCAGGGAGAGTGTAAAACGCAGAAATTAAGCAAAATCAGAAAACTACGAAGGAAACGCAGAGCGTCATGAGAAAGAGGAGAAAGCGCTGATAACAGAGAGAGTAAGGAGAAACACCACAGAAAGCAGAAAATGCAGAAATTCAGGAGAATTCGGACACAACGCAGTAACCAGAGAGTATCAGGGCAAACAACAGAAAACGCAGAAAACGCGGGAATTAACGAAAAATAGAAAACAACGAAGTAATCGCAGGCCATAATGAGAAAGTGGAGAACGCGCTGACAACACAGAGAGTCAGAAAAGGGAGCAGACAACACAAAGAACGCAGAAATTCAAGAGGAAGCGGAGACAACGCAGTACACAGAGGGAATCGGGACAAACTGCAGGGAACGCGTAAAACGCAGAAATTAAGCAACAGCAGGAGACATCGCAGAAATCTTAGATATTCATGAGAAAGAGGAGAATGCGGTGATAACCGAGAGAGGCAGAATTGACAGCCGAGGACTCAGAAAACGTAGAAATTCAGGAGAATTTGGACACAACGCTCCAAAGAGAGAAGGAGACAAGAAACAGCAGGGAGAGTGTAAAACGCAGAAATTAAGCAAAATCAGAAAACTACGAAGGAAACGCAGAGCGTCATGAGAAAGAGGAGAAAGCGCTGATAACAGAGAGAGTAAGGAGAAACACCACAGAAAGCAGAAAATGCAGAAATTCAGGAGAATTCGGACACAACGCAGTAACCAGAGAGTATCAGGGCAAACAACAGAAAACGCAGAAAACGCGGGAATTAACGAAAAATAGAAAACAACGAAGTAATCGCAGGCCATAATGAGAAAGTGGAGAACGCGCTGACAACACAGATAGTCAGAAAAGGGAGCAGACAACGCAAAGAACGCAGAAATTCAAGAGGAAGCGGAGACAACGCAGTACACAGAGGGAATCGGGACAAACTGCAGGGAACGCGTAAAACGCAGAAATTACGCAACAGCAAGAGACATCGCAGATATCTTAGATATTCATGAGGAAGAGGAGAATGCGGTGATAACCGAGAGAGGCAGAATTGACAGCCGAGGACTCAGAAAACGTAGAAATTCAGGAGAATTTGGACACAACGCTCCAAACAGAGAAGGAGACAAGAAACAGCAGGGAGAGTGTAAAACGCAGAAATTACGCAAAATCAGAAAACTACGAAGGAAACGCAGAGCGTCATGAGAAAGAGGAGAAAGCGCTGATAACAGAGAGAGTAAGGAGAAAGACCAGAGAACGCAGAAAATGCAGAAATTCAGGAGAATTCGGACACAACGCAGTAAACAGAGAGTATCAGGGCAATCAACAGAAAACTCAAAAAACGCGGGAATTAACGAAAAATAGAAAACAACGAAGTAATCGCAGGCCATAATGAGAAAGTGGAGAACGCGCTGACAACACAGAGAGTCAGAAAAGGGAGCAGACAACGCAAAGAACGCAGAAATTCAAGAGGAAGCGGAGACAACGCAGTACACAGAGGGAATCGGGACAAACTGCAGGGAATACGTAAAACGCAGAAATTAAGCAACAGCAGGAGACATCGCAGAAATCTTAGATATTCATGAGAAAGAGGAGAATGCGCTGATAACCGAGAGAGGCAGAATTGACAGCCGAGGACTCAGAAAACGTAGAAATTCAGGAGAATTTGGACACAACGCTCCAAACAGAGAAGGAGACAAGAAACAGCAGGGAGAGTGTAAAACGCAGAAATTAAGCAAAATCAGAAAACTACGGAGGAATCGCAGAGCGTCATGAGAAAGAGGAGAAAGCGCTGATAACAGAGAGAGTAAGAGGAAAGACCAGAGAAAGCAGAAAATGCAGAAATTCAGGAGAATTCGGACACAACGCAGTAAACAGAGAGTATCAGGGCCAACAACAGAAAACACAAAAAACGCGGGAATTAACGAAAAATAGAAAACAACGAAGTAATCGCAGGCCATAATGAGAAAGTGGAGAACGCGCTGACAACACAGAGAGTCAGAAAAGGGAGCAGACAACGCAAAGAACGCAGAAATTCAAGAGGAAGCGGAGACAACGCAGTACACAGAGGGATTCGGGACAAACTGCAGGGAAGGCGTAAAACGCAGAAATTAAGCAACAGCAGGAGACATCGCAGAAATCTTAGATATTCATGAGAAAGAGGAGAATGCGGTGATAACCGAGAGAGGCAGAATTGACAGCCGAGGACTCAGAAAACGTAGAAATTCAGGAGAATTTGGACACAACGCTCCAAACAGAGAAGGAGACAAGAAACAGCAGGGAGAGTGTAAAACGCAGAAATTAAGCAAAATCAGAAAACTACGAAGGAAACGCAGAGCGTCATGAGAAAGAGGAGAAAGCGCTGATAACAGAGAGAGTAAGGAGAACGACCAGAGAACGCAGAAAATGCAGAAATTCAGGAGAATTCTGACCCAACGCAGTAAACAGAGAGTATCAGGGCAAACAACAGAAAACGCAGAAAACGCGGGAATTAACGAAAAATAGAAAACAACGAAGTAATCGCAGGCCATAATGAGAAAGTGGAGAACGCGCTGACAACCCAGAGAGTTAGAAATGGGAGCAGACAACGCAAAGAACGCAGAAATTCAAGAGGAAGCGGAGACAACGCAGTACACAGAGGGAATCGGGACAAACTGCAGGGAAGGCGTAAAACGCAGAAATTAAGCAACAGCAGGAGACATCGCAGAAATCTTAGATATTCATGAGAAAGAGGAGAATGCGGTGATTACCGAGAGAGGCAGAATTGACAGCCGAGGACTCAGAAAACGTAGAAATTTAGGAGAATTTGGACACAACGCTCCAAAGAGAGAAGGAGACAAGAAACAGCAGGGAGAGTGTAAAACGCAGAAATTAAGCAAAATCAGAAAACTACGAAGGAAACGCAGAGCGTCATGAGAAAGAGGAGAAAGCGCTGATAACAGAGAGAGTAAGGAGAAAGACCAGAGAACGCAGAAAATGCAGAAATTCAGGAGAATTCGGACACAACGCAGTAAACAGAGAGTATCAGGGCAAACAACAGAAAACGCAAAAAACGCGGGAATTAACGAAAAATAGAAAACAACGAAGTAATCGCAGGCCATAATGAGAAAGTGGAGAACGCGCTGACAACACAGAGAGTCAGAAAAGGGAGCAGACAACGCAAAGAACGCAGAAATTCAAGAGGAAGCGGAGACAACGCAGTACACAGAGGGAATCGGGAAAAACTGCAGGGAACGCGTAAAACGCAGAAATTAAGCAACAGCAGGAGACATCGCAGAAATCTTAGATATTCATGAGAAAGAGGAGAATGCGCTGATAACCGAGAGAGGCAGAATTGACAGCCGAGGACTCAGAAAACGTAGAAATTCAGGAGAATTTGGACACAACGCTCCAAACAGAGAAGGAGACAAGAAACAGCAGGGAGAGTGTAAAACGCAGAAATTAAGCAAAATCAGAAAACTACGAAGGAAACGCAGAGCGTCATGAGAAAGTGGAGAAAGCGCTGATAACAGAGAGAGTAAGGAGAAAGACCAGAGAACGCAGAAAATGCAGAAATTCAGGAGAATTCGGACACAACGCAGTAAACAGAGAGTATCAGGGCAAACAACAGAAAACGCAAAAAACGCGGGAATTAACGAAAAATAGAAAACAACGAAGTAATCGCAGGCCATAATGAGAAAGTGGAGAACGCGCTGACAACACAGAGAGTCAGAAAAGGGAGCAGACAACGCAAAGAACGCAGAAATTCAAGAGGAAGCGGAGACAACGCAGTACAAAGAGGGAGTCGGGACAAACTGCAGGGAAGGCGTAAAACGCAGAAATTAAGCAACAGCAGGAGACATCGCAGAAATCTTAGACATTCATGAGGAAGAGGAGAATGCGGTTATAAACGAGAGGCGCAGAATTGACAGCCGAGGACTCAGAAAACGTAGAAATTCAGGAGAATTTGGACACAACGCTCCAAACAGAGAAGGAGACAAGAAACAGCAGGGAGAGTGTAAAACGCAGAAATTAAGGAAAATCAGAAAACTTCGAAGGATACGCAGAGCATCATGAGAAAGAGGAGAAAGCGCTGATAACAGAGAGAGTAAGGAGAAAGACCAGAGAACGCAGAAAATGCAGAAATTCAGGAGAATTTGGACACAACGCTCCAAACAGAGAAGGAGACAAGAAACAGCAGGGAGAGTGTAAAACGCAGAAATTAAGCAAAATCAGAAAACTACGAAGGAAACGCAGAGCATCATGAGAAAGAGGAGAAAGCGCTGATAACAGAGAGAGTAAGGAGAAAGACCAGAGAACGCAGAAAATGCAGAAATTCAGGAGAATTCGGACACAACGCAGTAAACAGAGAGTATCAGGGCAGACAACAGAAAACGCAAAAAACGCGGGAATTAACGAAAAACAGAAAACAACGAAGTAATCGCAGGCCATAATGAGAAAGTGGAGAACGCGCTGACAACACAGAGAGTCAGAAAAGGGAGCAGACAACGCAAAGAACGCAGAAATTCAAGAGGAAGCGGAGACAACGCAGTACACAGAGGGAATCGGGACAAACTGCAGGGAACGCGAAAAACGCAGAAATTAAGCAACAGCAGGAGACATCGCAGAAATCTTAGATATTCATGAGAAAGAGGAGAATGCGGTGATAACCGAGAGAGGCAGAATTGACAGCCGAGGACTCAGAAAACGTAGAAATTCAGGAGAATTTGGACACAACGCTCCAAAGAGAGAAGGAGACAAGAAACAGCAGGGAGAGTGTAAAACGCAGAAATTAAGCAAAATCAGAAAACTACGAAGGAAACGCAGAGCGTCATGAGAAAGAGGAGAAAGCGCTGATAACAGAGAGAGTAAGGAGAAAGACCAGAGAACGCAGAAAATGCAGAAATTCAGGAGAATTCGGACCCAACGGAGTAAACAGAGAGTATCAGGGCAAACAACAGAAAACGCAGAAAACGCGGGAATTAACGAAAAATAGAAAACAACGAAGTAATCGCAGGCCATAATGAGAAAGTGGAGAACGCGCTGACAACACAGAGAGTCAGAAAAGGGAGCAGACAACGCAAAGAACGCAGAAATTCAAGAGGAAGCGGAGACAACGCAGTACACAGAGGGAATCAGGACAAACTGCAGGGAACGCGTAAAACGCAGAAATTAAGCAACAGCAGGAGATATCGCAGAAATCTTAGATATTCATGAGAAAGAGGAGAATGCGCTGATAACCGAGAGAGGCAGAATTGACAGCCGAGGACTCAGAAAACGTAGAAATTCAGGAGAATTTGGACACAACGCTCCAAACAGAGAAGGAGACAAGAAACAGCAGGGAGAGTGTAAAACGCAGAAATTACGCAAAATCAGAAAACTACGAAGGAAACGCAGAGCGTCATGAGAAAGAGGAGAAAGCGCTGATAACAGAGAGAGTAAGGAGAAAGACCAGAGAACGCAGAAAATGCAGAAATTCAGGAGAATTCGGACACAACGCAGTAAACAGAGAGTATCAGGGCAATCAACAGAAAACGCAAAAAACGCGGGAATTAACGAAAAATAGAAAACAACGAAGTAATCGCAGGCCATAATGAGAAAGTGGAGAACGCGCTGACAACACAGAGAGTCAGAAAAGGGAGCAGACAACGCAAAGAACGCAGAAATTCAAGAGGAAGCGGAGACAACGCAGTACACAGAGGGAATCGGGACAAACTGCAGGGAATACGTAAAACGCAGAAATTAAGCAACAGCAGGAGACATCGCAGAAATCTTAGATATTCATGAGAAAGAGGAGAATGCGCTGATAACCGAGAGAGGCAGAATTGACAGCCGAGGACTCAGAAAACGTAGAAATTCAGGAGAATTTGGACACAACGCTCCAAACAGAGAAGGAGACAAGAAACAGCAGGGAGAGTGTAAAACGCAGAAATTAAGCAAAATCAGAAAACTACGGAGGAATCGCAGAGCGTCATGAGAAAGAGGAGAAAGCGCTGATAACAGAGAGAGTAAGGAGAAAGACCAGAGAAAGCAGAAAATGCAGAAATTCAGGAGAATTCGGACACAACGCAGTAAACAGAGAGTATCAGGGCCAACAACAGAAAACACAAAAAACGCGGGAATTAACGAAAAATAGAAAACAACGAAGTAATCGCAGGCCATAATGAGAAAGTGGAGAACGCGCTGACAACACAGAGAGTCAGAAAAGGGAGCAGACAACGCAAAGAACGCAGAAATTCAAGAGGAAGCGGAGACAACGCAGTACACAGAGGGATTCGGGACAAACTGCAGGGAAGGCGTAAAACGCAGAAATTAAGCAACAGCAGGAGACATCGCAGAAATCTTAGATATTCATGAGAAAGAGGAGAATGCGGTGATAACCGAGAGAGGCAGAATTGACAGCCGAGGACTCAGAAAACGTAGAAATTCAGGAGAATTTGGACACAACGCTCCAAACAGAGAAGGAGACAAGAAACAGCAGGGAGAGTGTAAAACGCAGAAATTAAGCAAAATCAGAAAACTACGAAGGAAACGCAGAGCGTCATGAGAAAGTGGAGAAAGCGCTGATAACAGAGAGAGTAAGGAGAAAGACCAGAGAACGCAGAAAATGCAGAAATTCAGGAGAATTCGGACACAACGCAGTAAACAGAGAGTATCAGGGCAAACAACAGAAAACGCAAAAAACGCGGGAATTAACGAAAAATAGAAAACAACGAAGTAATCGCAGGCCATAATGAGAAAGTGGAGAACGCGCTGACAACACAGAGAGTCAGAAAAGGGAGCAGACAACGCAAAGAACGCAGAAATTCAAGAGGAAGCGGAGACAACGCAGTACACAGAGGGAGTCGGGACAAACTGCAGGGAACGCGTAAAACGCAGAAATTAAGCAACAGCAGGAGACATCGCAGAAATCTTAGACATTCATGAGGAAGAGGAGAATGCGGTTATAAACGAGAGGCGCAGAATTGACAGCCGAGGACTCAGAAAACGTAGAAATTCAGGAGAATTTGGACACAACGCTCCAAACAGAGAAGGAGACAAGAAACAGCAGGGAGAGTGTAAAACGCAGAAATTAAGGAAAATCAGAAAACTTCGAAGGATACGCAGAGCATCATGAGAAAGAGGAGAAAGCGCTGATAACAGAGAGAGTAAGGAGAAAGACCAGAGAACGCAGAAAATGCAGAAATTCAGGAGAATTTGGACACAACGCTCCAAACAGAGAAGGAGACAAGAAACAGCAGGGAGAGTGTAAAACGCAGAAATTAAGCAAAATCAGAAAACTACGAAGGAAACGCAGAGCATCATGAGAAAGAGGAGAAAGCGCTGATAACAGAGAGAGTAAGGAGAAAGACCAGAGAACGCAGAAAATGCAGAAATTCAGGAGAATTCGGACACAACGCAGTAAACAGAGAGTATCAGGGCAGACAACAGAAAACGCAAAAAACGCGGGAATTAACGAAAAACAGAAAACAACGAAGTAATCGCAGGCCATAATGAGAAAGTGGAGAACGCGCTGACAACACAGAGAGTCAGAAAAGGGAGCAGACAACGCAAAGAACGCAGAAATTCAAGAGGAAGCAGAGACAACGCAGTACACAGAGGGAATCGGGACAAACTGCAGGGAACGCGTAAAACGCAGAAATTAAGCAACAGCAGGAGACATCGCAGAAATCTTAGATATTCATGAGAAAGAGGAGAATGCGGTGATAACCGAGAGAGGCAGAATTGACAGCCGAGGACTCAGAAAACGTAGAAATTCAGGAGAATTAGGACACAACGCTCCAAACAGAGAAGGAGACAAGAAACAGCAGGGAGAGTGTAAAACGCAGAAATTAAGCAAAATCAGAAAACTACGAAGGAAACGCAGAGCGTCATGAGAAAGAGGAGAAAGCGCTGATAACAGAGAGAGTAAGGAGAAAGACCAGAGAACGCAGAAAATGCAGAAATTCAGGAGAATTCTGACCCAACGCAGTAAACAGAGAGTATCAGGGCAAACAACAGAAAACGCAGAAAACGCGGGAATTAACGAAAAATAGAAAACAACGAAGTAATCGCAGGCCATAATGAGAAAGTGGAGAACGTGCTGACAACACAGAGAGTCAGAAATGGGAGCAGACAACGCAAAGAACGCAGAAATTCAAGAGGAAGCGGAGACAACGCAGTACACAGAGGGAATCGGGACAAACTGCAGGGAAGGCGTAAAACGCAGAAATTAAGCAACAGCAGGAGACATCGCAGAAATCTTAGATATTCATGAGAAAGAGGAGAATGCGGTGATTACCGAGAGAGGCAGAATTGACAGCCGAAGACTCAGAAAACGTAGAAATTCAGGAGAATTTGGACACAACGCTCCAAAGAGAGAAGGAGACAAGAAACAGCAGGGAGAGTGTAAAACGCAGAAATTAAGCAAAATCAGAAAACTACGAAGGAAACGCAGAGCGTCATGAGAAAGAGGAGAAAGCGCTGATAACAGAGAGAGTAAGGAGAAAGACCAGAGAACGCAGAAAATGCAGAAATTCAGGAGAATTCGGACACAACGCAGTAAACAGAGAGTATCAGGGCAAACAACAGAAAACGCAAAAAACGCGGGAATTAACGAAAAATAGAAAACAACGAAGTAATCGCAGGCCATAATGAGAAAGTGGAGAACGCGCTGACAACACAGAGAGTCAGAAAATGGAGCAGACAACGCAAAGAACGCAGAAATTCAAGAGGAAGCGGAGACAACGCAGTACACAGAGGGAATCGGGACAAACTGCAGGGAACGCGTAAAACGCAGAAATTAAGCAACAGCGGGAGACATCGCAGAAATCTTAGATATTCATGAGAAAGAGGAGAATGCGCTGATAACCGAGAGAGGCAGAGTTGACAGCCGAGGACTCAGAAAACGTAGATTCAGGAGAATTTGGACACAACGCTCCAAACAGAGAAGGAGACAAGAAACAGCAGGGAGAGTGTAAAACGCAGAAATTAAGCAAAATCAGAAAACTACGAAGGAAACGCAGAGCGTCATGAGAAAGTGGAGAAAGCGCTGATAACAGAGAGAGTAAGGAGAAAGACCAGAGAACGCAGAAAATGCAGAAATTCAGGAGAATTCGGACACAACGCAGTAAACAGAGAGTATCAGGGCAAAGAAGAGAAAACGCAAAAAACGCGGGAATTAACGAAAAATAGAAAACAACGAAGTAATCGCAGGCCAGAATGAGAAAGTGGAGAACGCGCTGACAACCCAGAGAGTTAGAAATGGGAGCAGACAACGCAAAGAACGCAGAAATTCAAGAGGAAGCGGAGACAACGCAGTACACAGAGGGAATCGGGACAAACTGCAGGGAAGGCGTAAAACGCAGAAATTAAGCAACAGCAGGAGACATCGCAGAAATCTTAGATATTCATGAGAAAGAGGAGAATGCGGTGATTACCGAGAGAGGCAGAATTGACAGCCGAGGACTCAGAAAACGTAGAAATTTAGGAGAATTTGGACACAACGCTCCAAAGAGAGAAGGAGACAAGAAACAGCAGGGAGAGTGTAAAACGCAGAAATTAAGCAAAATCAGAAAACTACGAAGGAAACGCAGAGCGTCATGAGAAAGAGGAGAAAGCGCTGATAACAGAGAGAGTAAGGAGAAAGACCAGAGAACGCAGAAAATGCAGAAATTCAGGAGAATTCGGACACAACGCAGTAAACAGAGAGTATCAGGGCAAACAACAGAAAACGCAAAAAACGCGGGAATTAACGAAAAATAGAAAACAACGAAGTAATCGCAGGCCATAATGAGAAAGTGGAGAACGCGCTGACAACACAGAGAGTCAGAAAAGGGAGCAGACAACGCAAAGAACGCAGAAATTCAAGAGGAAGCGGAGACAACGCAGTACACAGAGGGAATCGGGAAAAACTGCAGGGAACGCGTAAAACGCAGAAATTAAGCAACAGCAGGAGACATCGCAGAAATCTTAGATATTCATGAGAAAGAGGAGAATGCGCTGATAACCGAGAGAGGCAGAATTGACAGCCGAGGACTCAGAAAACGTAGAAATTCAGGAGAATTTGGACACAACGCTCCAAACAGAGAAGGAGACAAGAAACAGCAGGGAGAGTGTAAAACGCAGAAATTAAGCAAAATCAGAAAACTACGAAGGAAACGCAGAGCGTCATGAGAAAGTGGAGAAAGCGCTGATAACAGAGAGAGTAAGGAGAAAGACCAGAGAACGCAGAAAATGCAGAAATTCAGGAGAATTCGGACACAACGCAGTAAACAGAGAGTATCAGGGCAAACAACAGAAAACGCAAAAAACGCGGGAATTAACGAAAAATAGAAAACAACGAAGTAATCGCAGGCCATAATGAGAAAGTGGAGAACGCGCTGACAACACAGAGAGTCAGAAAAGGGAGCAGACAACGCAAAGAACGCAGAAATTCAAGAGGAAGCGGAGACAACGCAGTACACAGAGGGAGTCGGGACAAACTGCAGGGAACGCATAAAACGCAGAAATTAAGCAACAGCAGGAGACATCGCAGAAATCTTAGACATTCATGAGGAAGAGGAGAATGCGGTTATAAACGAGAGGCGCAGAATTGACAGCCGAGGACTCAGAAAACGTAGAAATTCAGGAGAATTTGGACACAACGCTCCAAACAGAGAAGGAGACAAGAAACAGCAGGGAGAGTGTAAAACGCAGAAATTAAGGAAAATCAGAAAACTTCGAAGGATACGCAGAGCATCATGAGAAAGAGGAGAAAGCGCTGATAACAGAGAGAGTAAGGAGAAAGACCAGAGAACGCAGAAAATGCAGAAATTCAGGAGAATTTGGACACAACGCTCCAAACAGAGAAGGAGACAAGAAACAGCAGGGAGAGTGTAAAACGCAGAAATTAAGCAAAATCAGAAAACTACGAAGGAAACGCAGAGCATCATGAGAAAGAGGAGAAAGCGCTGATAACAGAGAGAGTAAGGAGAAAGACCAGAGAACGCAGAAAATGCAGAAATTCAGGAGAATTCGGACACAACGCAGTAAACAGAGAGTATCAGGGCAGACAACAGAAAACGCAAAAAACGCGGGAATTAACGAAAAACAGAAAACAACGAAGTAATCGCAGGCCATAATGAGAAAGTGGAGAACGCGCTGACAACACAGAGAGTCAGAAAAGGGAGCAGACAACGCAAAGAACGCAGAAATTCAAGAGGAAGCGGAGACAACGCAGTACACAGAGGGAATCGGGACAAACTGCAGGGAACGCGAAAAACGCAGAAATTAAGCAACAGCAGGAGACATCGCAGAAATCTTAGATATTCATGAGAAAGAGGAGAATGCGGTGATAACCGAGAGAGGCAGAATTGACAGCCGAGGACTCAGAAAACGTAGAAATTCAGGAGAATTTGGACACAACGCTCCAAAGAGAGAAGGAGACAAGAAACAGCAGGGAGAGTGTAAAACGCAGAAATTAAGCAAAATCAGAAAACTACGAAGGAA
Organism: Tadarida brasiliensis; assembly: GCA_030848825.1. Lineage (NCBI taxonomy): Eukaryota > Metazoa > Chordata > Mammalia > Chiroptera > Molossidae > Tadarida > Tadarida brasiliensis. The sequence goes on along the minus strand of CM061263.1, from coordinate 111,282,691 downwards.
ACGCAGAGCGTCATGAGAAAGAGGAGAAAGCGCTGATAACAGAGAGAGTAAGGAGAAAGACCAGAGAACGCAGAAAATGCAGAAATTCAGGAGAATTCGGACCCAACGGAGTAAACAGAGAGTATCAGGGCAAACAACAGAAAACGCAGAAAACGCGGGAATTAACGAAAAATAGAAAACAACGAAGTAATCGCAGGCCATAATGAGAAAGTGGAGAACGCGCTGACAACACAGAGAGTCAGAAAAGGGAGCAGACAACGCAAAGAACGCAGAAATTCAAGAGGAAGCGGAGACAACGCAGTAAACAGAGAGTATCAGGGCAAACTGCAGGGAACGCGTAAAACGCAGAAATTAAGCAACAGCAGGAGATATCGCAGAAATCTTAGATATTCATGAGAAAGAGGAGAATGCGCTGATAACCGAGAGAGGCAGAATTGACAGCCGAGGACTCAGAAAACGTAGAAATTCAGGAGAATTTGGACACAACGCTCCAAACAGAGAAGGAGACAAGAAACAGCAGGGAGAGTGTAAAACGCAGAAATTACGCAAAATCAGAAAACTACGAAGGAAACGCAGAGCGTCATGAGAAAGAGGAGAAAGCGCTGATAACAGAGAGAGTAAGGAGAAAGACCAGAGAACGCAGAAAATGCAGAAATTCAGGAGAATTCGGACACAACGCAGTAAACAGAGAGTATCAGGGCAATCAACAGAAAACGCAAAAAACGCGGGAATTAACGAAAAATAGAAAACAACGAAGTAATCGCAGGCCATAATGAGAAAGTGGAGAACGCGCTGACAACACAGAGAGTCAGAAAAGGGAGCAGACAACGCAAAGAACGCAGAAATTCAAGAGGAAGCGGAGACAACGCAGTACACAGAGGGAATCGGGACAAACTGCAGGGAATACGTAAAACGCAGAAATTAAGCAACAGCAGGAGACATCGCAGAAATCTTAGATATTCATGAGAAAGAGGAGAATGCGCTGATAACCGAGAGAGGCAGAATTGACAGCCGAGGACTCAGAAAACGTAGAAATTCAGGAGAATTTGGACACAACGCTCCAAACAGAGAAGGAGACAAGAAACAGCAGGGAGAGTGTAAAACGCAGAAATTAAGCAAAATCAGAAAACTACGGAGGAATCGCAGAGCGTCATGAGAAAGAGGAGAAAGCGCTGATAACAGAGAGAGTAAGAAGAAAGACCAGAGAAAGCAGAAAATGCAGAAATTCAGGAGAATTCGGACACAACGCAGTAAACAGAGAGTATCAGGGCCAACAACAGAAAACACAAAAAACGCGGGAATTAACGAAAAATAGAAAACAACGAAGTAATCGCAGGCCATAATGAGAAAGTGGAGAACGCGCTGACAACACAGAGAGTCAGAAAAGGGAGCAGACAACGCAAAGAACGCAGAAATTCAAGAGGAAGCGGAGACAACGCAGTACACAGAGGGATTCGGGACAAACTGCAGGGAAGGCGTAAAACGCAGAAATTAAGCAACAGCAGGAGACATCGCAGAAATCTTAGATATTCATGAGAAAGAGGAGAATGCGGTGATAACCGAGAGAGGCAGAATTGACAGCCGAGGACTCAGAAAACGTAGAAATTCAGGAGAATTTGGACACAACGCTCCAAACAGAGAAGGAGACAAGAAACAGCAGGGAGAGTGTAAAACGCAGAAATTAAGCAAAATCAGAAAACTACGAAGGAAACGCAGAGCGTCATGAGAAAGTGGAGAAAGCGCTGATAACAGAGAGAGTAAGGAGAAAGACCAGAGAACGCAGAAAATGCAGAAATTCAGGAGAATTCGGACACAACGCAGTAAACAGAGAGTATCAGGGCAAACAACAGAAAACGCAAAAAACGCGGGAATTAACGAAAAATAGAAAACAACGAAGTAATCGCAGGCCATAATGAGAAAGTGGAGAACGCGCTGACAACACAGAGAGTCAGAAAAGGGAGCAGACAACGCAAAGAACGCAGAAATTCAAGAGGAAGCGGAGACAACGCAGTACACAGAGGGAGTCGGGACAAACTGCAGGGAACGCGTAAAACGCAGAAATTAAGCAACAGCAGGAGACATCGCAGAAATCTTAGACATTCATGAGGAAGAGGAGAATGCGGTTATAAACGAGAGGCGCAGAATTGACAGCCGAGGACTCAGAAAACGTAGAAATTCAGGAGAATTTGGACACAACGCTCCAAACAGAGAAGGATACAAGAAACAGCAGGGAGAGTGTAAAACGCAGAAATTAAGGAAAATCAGAAAACTTCGAAGGATACGCAGAGCATCATGAGAAAGAAGAGAAAGCGCTGATAACAGAGACGGTAAGGAGAAAGACCAGAGAACGCAGAAAATGCAGAAATTCAGGAGAATTTGGACACAACGCTCCAAACAGAGAAGGAGACAAGAAACAGCAGGGAGAGTGTAAAACGCAGAAATTAAGCAAAATCAGAAAACTACGAAGGAAACGCAGAGCATCATGAGAAAGAGGAGAAAGCGCTGATAACAGAGAGAGTAAGGAGAAAGACCAGAGAACGCAGAAAATGCAGAAATTCAGGAGAATTCGGACACAACGCAGTAAACAGAGAGTATCAGGGCAGACAACAGAAAACGCAAAAAACGCGGGAATTAACGAAAAACAGAAAACAACGAAGTAATCGCAGGCCATAATGAGAAAGTGGAGAACGCGCTGACAACACAGAGAGTCAGAAAAGGGAGCAGACAACGCAAAGAACGCAGAAATTCAAGAGGAAGCAGAGACAACGCAGTACACAGAGGGAATCGGGACAAACTACAGGGAACGCGTAAAACGCAGAAATTAAGCAACAGCAGGAGACATCGCAGAAATCTTAGATATTCATGAGAAAGAGGAGAATGCGGTGATAACCGAGAGAGGCAGAATTGACAGCCGAGGACTCAGAAAACGTAGAAATTCAGGAGAATTTGGACACAACGCTCCAAACAGAGAAGGAGACAAGAAACAGCAGGGAGAGTGTAAAACGCAGAAATTACGCAAAATCAGAAAACTACGAAGGAAACGCAGAGCGTCATGAGAAAGAGGAGAAAGCGCTGATAACAGAGAGAGTAAGGAGAAAGACCAGAGAACGCAGAAAATGCAGAAATTCAGGAGAATTCGGACACAACGCAGTAAACAGAGAGTATCAGGGCAATCAACAGAAAACGCAAAAAACGCGGGAATTAACGAAAAATAGAAAACAACGAAGTAATCGCAGGCCATAATGAGAAAGTGGAGAACGCGCTGACAACACAGAGAGTCAGAAAAGGGAGCAGACAACGCAAAGAACGCAGAAATTCAAGAGGAAGCGGAGACAACGCAGTACACAGAGGGAATCGGGACAAACTGCAGGGAATACGTAAAACGCAGAAATTAAGCAACAGCAGGAGACATCGCAGAAATCTTAGATATTCATGAGAAAGAGGAGAATGCGCTGATAACCGAGAGAGGCAGAATTGACAGCCGAGGACTCAGAAAACGTAGAAATTCAGGAGAATTTGGACACAACGCTCCAAACAGAGAAGGAGACAAGAAACAGCAGGGAGAGTGTAAAACGCAGAAATTAAGCAAAATCAGAAAACTACGGAGGAATCGCAGAGCGTCATGAGAAAGAGGAGAAAGCGCTGATAACAGAGAGAGTAAGAGGAAAGACCAGAGAACGCAGAAAATGCAGAAATTCAGGAGAATTCGGACACAACGGAGTAAACAGAGAGTATCAGGGCAACCAACAGAAAACGCAAAAAACGCGGGAATTAACGAAAAATAGAAAACAACGAAGTAATCGCAGGCCATAATGAGAAAGTGGAGAATGCGCTGACAAAACAGAGACTCAGAAAAGGGAGCAGACAACGCAAAGAACGCAGAAATTCAAGAGGAAGCGGAGACAACGCAGTACACAGAGGGAATCGGGACAAACTGCAGGGAACGCGTAAATCGCAGAAATTAAGCAACAGCAGGAGACATCGCAGAAATCTTACATAATCATGAGAAAGAGGAGAATGAGGTGATGACCGAGAGAGGCAGGATTGACAGCCGAGGACTCAGAAAACGTAGAAATTCAAGAGAATTTGGACACAACGCTCCAAAGAGAGAAGGAGACAAGAAACAGCAGGGAGAGTGTAAAACGCAGAAATTAAGCAAAATCAGAAAACTGCGGAGGAAACGCAGAGCGTCATGAGAAAGAGGAGAAAGCGCTGATAACAGAGAGAGTAAGGAGAAAGACCAGAGAACGCAGATAATGCAGAAATTCAGGAGAATTCGGACACAACGCAGTAAACAGAGAGTATCAGGGCAAACAACAGAAAACGCAAAAAACGCGGGAATTAACGAAAAATAGAAAACAACGAAGTAATCGCAGGCAAGAATGAGAAAGTGGAGAACGCGCTGACAACACAGAGAGTCAGAAAAGGGAGCAGACAATGCAAGGAACGCAGAAATTCAAGAGGAAGCGGAGACAACGTAGTACACAGAGGGAATCGGGACAAACTGCAGGGAACGCGTAAAACGCAGAAATTAAGCAACAGCAGGAGACATCGCAGAAATCTTAGATATTCATGAGAAAGAGGAGAATGAGGTGATAACCAAGAGAGGCAGGATTGACAGCCGAGGACTCAGAAAACGTAGAAATTCAGGAGAATTTGGACACAACGCTCCAAACAGAGAAGAAGACAAGAAACAGCAGGGAGAGTGTAAAACGCAGAAATTAAGCAAAATCAGAAAACTACGGAGGAAACGCAGAGCGTCATGAGAAAGAGGAGAAAGCGCTGATAACAGAGAGAGTAAGGAGAAAGACCAGAGAACGCAGAAAATGCAGAAATTCAGGAGAATTCGGACACAACGCAGTAAACAGAGAGTATCAGGGCAAACAACAGAAAACGCAGAAAACGCGGGAATTAACGAAAAATAGAAAACAACGAAGTAATCGCAGGCCATAATGAGAAAGTGGAGAACGCGCTGACAACACAGAGAGTCAGAAAAGGAGCAGACAACGCAAAGAACGCAGAAATTCAAGAGGAAGCGGAGACAACGCAGTCCACAGAGGGAATCGGGACAAACTGCAGGGAACGCGTAAAACGCAGAAATTAAGCAACAGCAGGAGACATCGCAGAAATCTTAGATATTCATGAGAAAGAGCAGAATGCGGTGATAACCGAGAGAGGCAGAATTGACAGCCGAGGACTCAGAAAACGTAGGAATTCAGGAGAATTTGGACACTACGCTCCAAACAGAGAAGGAGACAAGAAACAGCAGGGAGAGTGTAAAACGGAGAAATTAAGCAAAAACAGAAAACTACGAAGGAAACGCAGAGCATCATGAGAAAGAGGAGAAAGCGCTGATAACAGAGAGAGTAAGGAGAAAGACCAGAGAACGCAGAAAATGCAGAAATTCAGGAGAATTCGGACACAACGTAGTAAACAGAGAGTATCAGGGCAAACAACAGAAAACGCAAAAAACGCGGGAATTAATGAAAAACAGAAAACAACGAAGTAATCGCAGGCCATAATGAGAAAGTGGAGAACGCGCTGACAAAACAGAGAGTCAGAAAAGGGAGCAGACAACGCAAAGAACGCAGAAATTCAAGAGGAAGCGGAGACAACGCAGTACACAGAGGGAATCGGGACAAACTGCAGGGAACACGTAAAACGCAGAAATTAAGCAACAGCAGGAGACATCGCAGAAATCTTAGATATTCATGAGAAATAGGAGAAAGCGGTGATAACCGAGAGAGGCAGAATTGACAGCCGAGGACTCAGAAAACATAGAAATTCAGGAGCATTTGGACACAACGCTCCAAACTGAGAAGGAGACAAGAAACAGCAGGGAGAGTGTAAAACGCAGAAATTAAGCAAAAACAGAAAACTACGAAGGAAACGCAGAGCATCATGAGAAAGAGGAGAAAGCGCTGATAACAGAGAGAGTAAGGAGAAAGACCAGAGAACGCAGAAAATGCAGAAATTCAGGAGAATTCGGCACAACGCAGTAAACAGAGAGTATCAGGGCCAACAACAGAAAACGCAAAAAACGAGGGAATTAATGAAAAACAGAAAACAACGAAGTAATCGCAGGCCATAATGAGAAAGTGGAGAATGCGCTGACAACACACAGAGTCAGAGAAGGGAGCAGACAACGCAAAGAACGCAGAAATTCAAGAGGAAGCGGAGACAACGCAGTACACAGAGGGAATCGGGACAAACTGCAGGGAACGCGTAAAACGTAGAAATTAAGCAACAGCAGGAGACATCGCAGAAATCTTAGATATTCATGAGAAAGAGGAGAATGCAGTGATAACCGAGAGAGGCAGAATTGACAGCCGAGGACTCAGAAAACGTAGAAATTCAGGAGAATTTGGACACAACGCTCCAAACAGAGAAAGAGACAAGAAACAGCAGGGAGAGTGTAAAACGCAGAAATTAAGCAAAATCAGAAAACTACGGAGGAAACGCAGAGCGTCATGAGAAAGAGGAGAAAGCGCTGATAACAGAGAGAGTAAGGAGAAAGACCAGAGAACGCAGAAAATGCAGAAATTCAGGATAATTCGGACACAACGCAGTAAACAGAGAGTATCAGGGCAAACAACAGAAAACGCAGAAAACGCGGGAATTAACGAAAAATAGAAAACAACGAAGTAATCGCAGGCCATAATGAGAAAGTGGAGAACGCGCTGACAACACAGAGAGTCAGAAAAGGAGCAGACAACGCAAAGAACGCAGAAATTCAAGAGGAAGCGGAGACAACGCAGTCCACAGAGGGAATCGGGACAAACTGCAGGGAACGCGTAAAACGCAGAAATTAAGCAACAGCAGGAGACATCGCAGAAATCTTAGATATTCATGAGAAAGAGGAGAATGCGGTGATAACCGAGAGAGGCAGAATTGACAGCCGAGGACTCAGAAAACGTAGAAATTCAGGAGCATTTGGACACAACGCTCCAAACAGAGAAGGAGACAAGAAACAGCAGGGAGAGTGTAAAACGCAGAAATTAAGCAAAATCAGAAAACTACGGAGGAAACGCAGAGCGTCATGAGAAAGAGGAGAAAGCGCTGATAACAGAGAGAGTAAGGAGAAAGACCAGAGAACGCAGAAAATGCAGAAATTCAGGAGAATTCGGACACAACGCAGTAAACAGAGAGTATCAGGGCAAACAACAGAAAACGCAAAAAAGCGGGAATTAACGAAAAATAGAAAACAACGAAGTAATCGCAGGCCATAATGAGAAAGTGGAGAATGCGCTGACAACACAGAGAGTCAGAAAAGGGAGCAGACAACGCAAAGAACGCAGAAATTCAAGAGGAAGCGGAGACAACGCTGTACACAGAGGGAATCGGGACAAACTGCAGGGAACGCGTAAAACGCAGAAATTAAGCAACAGCAGGAGACATCGCAGAAATCTTAGATATTCATGAGAAAGAGGAGAATGCGGTGATAACCGAGAGAGGCAGAATTGAGAGCCGAGGACTCAGAAAACGTAGAAATTCAGGAGAATTTGGACACAACGCTCCAAACAGAGAAAGAGACAAGAAACAGCAGGGAGAGTGTAAAACGCAGAAATTAAGCAAAATCAGAAAACTACGGAGGAAACGCAGAGCGTCATGAGAAAGAGGAGAAAGTGCTGATAACAGAGAGAGTAAGGAGAAAGACCAGAGAACGCAGAAAATGCAGAAATTCAGGAGAATTCGGACACAACGCAGTAAACAGAGAGTATCAGGGCAAACAACAGAAAACGCAAAAAACGCGGGAATTAACGAAAAATAGAAAACAACGAAGTAATCGCAGGCCATAATGAGAAAGTGGAGAACGCGCTGACAACACAGAGAGTCAGAAAAGGGAGCAGACAACGCAAAGAACGCAGAAATTCAAGAGGAAGCGGAGACAACGCAGTACACAGAGGGAATCGGGACAAACTGCAGGGAACGCGTAAAACGTAGAAATTAAGCAACAGCAGGAGACATCTCAGAAATCTTAGATATTCATGAGAATGAGGAGAATGCGGTGATAACGAGAGAGGCAGAATTGACAGCGGAGGACTCAGAAAGCGTAGGAATTCAGGAGAATTTGGACAAAACGCTCCAAACAGAGAAGGAGACAAGAAACAGTAGGGAGAGTGTAAAACGCAGAAATTAAGCAAAATCAGAAAACTACGAAGGAAACGCAGAGCATCATGAGAAAGAGGAGAAAGCACTGATAACAGAGAGAGTAAGGAGAAAGACCAGAGAACGCAGAAAATGCAGAAAATCAGGAGAATTCGGACACAACGCAGTAAACAGAGAGTATCAGGGCAAACAAGAGAAAACGCAAAAAACGCGGGAATTTATGAAAAACAGAAAACAACGAAGTAATCGCAGGCCATAATGAGAAAGTGGAGAACGCGCTGACAACACAGAGAGTCAGAAAAGGGAGCAGACAACCCAAAGAACGCAGAAATTCAAGAGGAAGCGGAGACAACGCAGTACACAGAGGGAATCGGGACAAACTGCAGGGAACACGTAAAACGCAGAAATTAAGCAACAGCAGGAGACATCGCAGAAATCTTAGATATTCATGAGAAATAGGAGAAAGCGGTGATAACCGAGAGAGGCAGAATTGACAGCCGAGGACTCAGAAAACATAGAAATTCAGGAGCATTTGGACACAACGCTCCAAACTGAAAAGGAGACAAGAAACAGCAGGCAGAGTGTAAAACGCAGAAATTAAGCAAAAACAGAAAACTACGAAGGAAACGCAGAGCATCATGAGAAAGAGGAGAAAGCGCTGATAACAGAGAGAGTAAGGAGAAAGACCAGAGAACGCAGAAAATGCAGAAATTCAGGAGAATTCGGCACAACGCAGTAAACAGAGAGTATCAGGGCCAACAAAGAAAACGCAAAAAACGAGGGAATTAATGAAAAACAGAAAACAACGAAGTAATCGCAGGCCATAATGAGAAAGTGGAGAATGCGCTGACAACACACAGAGTCAGAGAAGGGAGCAGACAACGCAAAGAACGCAGAAATTCAAGAGGAAGCGGAGACAACGCAGTACACAGATGGAATCGGGACAAACTGCAGGGAACGCGTAAAACGTAGAAATTAAGCAACAGCAGGAGACATCGCAGAAATCTTAGATATTCATGAGAAAGAGGAGAATGCAGTGATAACCGAGAAGGGCAGAATTGACAGCCGAGGACTCAGAAAACGTAGAAATTCAGGAGAATTTGGACACAACGCTCCAAACAGAGAAAGAGACAAGAAACAGCAGGGAGAGTGTAAAACGCAGAAATTAAGCAAAATCAGAAAACTACGGAGGAAACGCAGAGCATCATGAGAAAGAGGAGAAAGCGCTGATAACAGAGAGAGTAAGGAGAAAGACCAGAGAACGCAGAAAATGCAGAAATTCAGGAGAATTCGGACACAACGCAGTAAACAGAGAGTATCAGGGCAAACAACAGAAAACGCAGAAAACGCGGGAATTAACGAAAAATAGAAAACAACGAAGTAATCGCAGGCCATAATGAGAAAGTGGAGAACGCGCTGACAACACAGAGAGTCAGAAAAGGAGCAGACAACGCAAAGAACGCAGAAATTCAAGAGGAAGCGGAGACAACGCAGTACACAGAGGGAATCGGGACAAAGTGCAGGGAACGCGTAAAACGCAGAAATTAAGCAACAGCAGGAGACATCGCAGAAATCTTAGATATTCATGAGAAAGAGGAGAATGCGGTGATAACCGAGAGAGGCAGAATTGACAGCCGAGGACTCAGAAAACGTAGAAATTCAGGAGAATTTAAACACAACGCTCCAAACAGAGAAAGAGACAAGAAACAGCAGGGAGAGTGTAAAACGCAGAAATTAAGCAAAATCAGAAAACTACGGAGGAAACGCAGAGCGTCATGAGAAAGAGGAGAAAGCGCTGATAACAGAGAGAGTAAGGAGAAAGACCAGAGAACGCAGAAAATGCAGAAATTCAGGAGAATTCGGACACAACGCAGTAAACAGAGAGTATCAGGGCAAACAACAGAAAACGCAAAAAAGCGGGAATTAACGAAAAATAGAAAACAACGAAGTAATCGCAGGCCATAATGAGAAAGTGGAGAACGCGCTGACAACACAGAGAGTCAGAAAAGGGAGCAGACAACGCAAAGAACGCAGAAATTCAAGAGGAAGCGGAGACAACGCAGTACACAGAGGGAATCGGGACAAACTGCAGGGAACGCGTAAAACGCAGAAATTAAGCAACAGCAGGAGACATCGCAGAAATCTTAGATATTCATGAGAAAGAGGAGAATGCGGTGATAACCGAGAGAGGCAGAATTGACAGCCGAGGACTCAGAAAACGTAGAAATTCAGGAGAATTTGGACACAACGCTCCAAACAGAGAAGGAGACAAGAAACAGCAGGGAGAGTGTAAAACGCAGAAATTAAGCAAAATCAGAAAACTACGGAGGAAACGCAGAGCGTCATGAGAAAGAGGAGAAAGCGCTGATAACAGAGAGAGTAAGGAGAAAGACCAGAGAACGCAGAAAATGCAGAAATTCAGGAGAATTCGGACACAACGCAGTAAACAGAGAGTATCAGGGCAAACAACAGAAAACGCAAAAAAGCGGGAATTAACGAAAAATAGAAAACAACGAAGTAATCGCAGGCCATAATGAGAAAGTGGAGAACGCGCTGACAACACAGAGAGTCAGAAAAGGGAGCAGACAACCCAAAGAACGCAGAAATTCAAGAGGAAGCGGAGACAACGCAGTACACAGAGGGAATCGGGACAAACTGCAGGGAACGCGTAAAACGCAGAAATTAAGCAACAGCAGGAGACATCGCAGAAATCTTAGATATTCATGAGAAAGAGGAGAATGCGGTGATAACCGAGAGAGGCAGAATTGACAGCCGAGGACTCAGAAAACGTAGAAATTCAGGAGAATTTGGACACAACGCTCCAAACAGAGAAAGAGACAAGAAACAGCAGGGAGAGTGTAAAACGCAGAAATTAAGCAAAATCAGAAAACTATGGAGGAAACGCAGAGCGTCATGAGAAAGAGGAGAAAGCGCTGATAACAGAGAGAGTAAGGAGAAAGACCAGAGAACGCAGAAAATGCAGAAATTCAGGAGAATTCGGACACAACGCAGTAAACAGAGAGTATCAGGGCAAACAACAGAAAACGCAAAAAAGCGGGAATTAACGAAAAATAGAAAACAACGAAGTAATCGCAGGCCATAATGAGAAAGTGGAGAACGCGCTGACAACACAGAGAGTCAGAAAAGGGAGCAGACAACGCAAAGAACGCAGAAATTCAAGAGGAAGCGGAGACAACGCAGTACACAGAGGGAATCGGGACAAACTGCAGGGAACGCGTAAAACGCAGAAATTAAGCAACAGCAGGAGACATCGCAGAAATCTTAGATATTCATGAGAAAGAGGAGAATGCGGTGATAACCGACAGAGGCAGAATTGACAGCCGAGGACTCAGAGAACGTAGAAATTCAGGAGAATTTGGACGCAACGCTCCAAACAGAGAAGGAGACAAGAAACAGCAGGGAGAGTGTAAAACGCAGAAATTAAGCAAAATCAGAAAACTACGGAGGAAACGCAGAGCGTCATGAGAAAGAGGAGAAAGCGCTGATAACAGAGAGAGTAAGGAGAAAGACCAGAGAACGCAGAAAATGCAGAAATTCAGGAGAATTCGGACACAACGCAGTAAACAGAGAGTATCAGGGCAAACAACAGAAAACGCAAAAAAGCGGGAATTAACGAAAAATAGAAAACAACGAAGTAATCGCAGGCCATAATGAGAAAGTGGAGAACGCGCTGACAACACAGAGAGTCAGAAAAGGGAGCAGACAACGCAAAGAACGAAGAAATTCAAGAGGAAGCGGAGACAACGCAGTACACAGAGGGAATCGGGACAAACTGCAGGGAACGCGTAAAACGCAGAAATTAAGCAACAGCAGGAGACATCGCAGAAATCTTAGATATTCATGAGAAAGAGGAGAATGCGGTGATAACCGACAGAGGCAGAATTGACAGCCGAGGACTCAGAAAACGTAGAAATTCAGGAGAATTTGGACACAACGCTCCAAACAGAGAAGGAGACAAGAAAGAGCAGGGAGAGTGTAAAACGCAGAAATTAAGCAAAATCAGAAAACTACGGAGGAAACGCAGAGCGTCATGAGAAAGAGGAGAAAGCGCTGATAACAGAGAGAGTAAGGAGAAAGACCAGAGAACACAGAAAATGCAGAAATTCAGGAGAATTCGGACACAACGCAGTAAACAGAGAGTATCAGGGCAAACAACAGAAAACGCAAAAAAAGCGGGAATTAATGAAAAACAGAAAACAAGGAAGGAATCGCAGGCCATAATGAGAAAGTGGAGAACGCGCTGACAACACAGAGAGTCAGAAAAGGGAGCAGACAACGCAAAGAACGCAGAAATTCAAGAGGAAGCGGAGACAACGCAGTCCACAGAGGGAATCGAGACAAACTGCAGGGAACGCGTAAAACGCAGAAATTAAGCAACAGCAGGAGACATCGCAGAAATCTTAGATATTCATGAGAAAGAGGAGAATGCGGTGATAACCGAGAGAGGCAGAATTGACAGCCGAGGACTCAGAAAACGTAGGAATTCAGGAGAATTTGGACACTACGCTCCAAACAGAGAAGGAGACAAGAAACAGCAGGGAGAGTGTAAAACGGAGAAATTAAGCAAAAACAGAAAACTACGAAGGAAACGCAGAGCATCATGAGAAAGAGGAGAAAGCGCTGATAACAGAGAGAGTAAGGAGAAAGACCAGAGAACGCAGAAAATGCAGAAATTCAGGAGAATTCGGACACAACGCAGTAAACAGAGAGTATCAGGGCAAACAACAGAAAACGCAAAAAACGCGGGAATTAATGAAAAACAGAAAACAACGAAGTAATCGCAGGCCATAATGAGAAAGTGGAGAACGCGCTGACAAAACAGAGAGTCAGAAAAGGGAGCAGACAACGCAAAGAACGCAGAAATTCAAGAGGAAGCGGAGACAACGCAGTACACAGAGGGAATCGGGACAAACTGCAGGGAACACGTAAAACGCAGAAATTAAGCAACAGCAGGAGACATCGCAGAAATCTTAGATATTCATGAGAAATAGGAGAAAGCGGTGATAACCGAGAGAGGCAAAATTGACAGCCGAGGACTCAGAAAACATAGAAATTCAGGAGCATTTGGACACAACGCTCCAAACTGAGAAGGAGACAAGAAACAGCAGGGAGAGTGTAAAACGCAGAAATTAAGCAAAAACAGAAAACTACGAAGGAAACGCAGAGCATCATGAGAAAGAGGAGAAAGCGCTGATAACAGAGAGAGTAAGGAGAACGACCAGAGAACGCAGAAAATGCAGAAATTCAGGAGAATTCGGCACAACGCAGTAAACAGAGAGTATCAGGGCCAACAACAGAAAACGCAAAAAACGAGGGAATTAATGAAAAACAGAAAACAACGAAGTAATCGCAGGCCATAATGAGAAAGTGGAGAATGCGGTGACAACACACAGAGTCAGAGAAGGGAGCAGACAACGCAAAGAACGCAGAAATTCAAGAGGAAGCGGAGACAACGCAGTACACAGAGGGAATCGGGACAAACTGCAGGGAACGCGTAAAACGTAGAAATTAAGCAACAGCAGGAGACATCTCAGAAATCTTAGATATTCATGAGAATGAGGAGAATGCGGTGATAACGAGAGAGGCAGAATTGACAGCGGAGGACTCAGAAAGCGTAGGAATTCAGGAGAATTTGGACACAACGCTCCAAACAGAGAAGGAGACAAGAAACAGTAGGGAGAGTGTAAAACGCAGAAATTAAGCAAAATCAGAAAACTACGAAGGAAACGCAGAGCATCATGAGAAAGAGGAGAAAGCACTGATAACAGAGAGAGTAAGGAGAAAGACCAGAGAACGCAGAAAATGCAGAAAATCAGGAGAATTCGGACACAACGCAGTAAACAGAGAGTATCAGGGCAAACAACAGAAAACGCAAAAAACGCGGGAATTTATGAAAAACAGAAAACAACGAAGTAATCGCAGGCCATAATGAGAAAGTGGAGAGCGCGCTGACAACACAGAGAGTCAGAAAAGGGAGCAGACAACCCAAAGAACGCAGAAATTCAAGAGGAAGCGGAGACAACGCAGTACACAGAGGGAATCGGGACAAACTGCAGGGAACACGTAAAACGCAGAAATTAAGCAACAGCAGGAGACATCGCAGAAATCTTAGATATTCATGAGAAATAGGAGAAAGCGGTGATAACCGAGAGAGGCAGAATTGACAGCCGAGGACTCAGAAAACATAGAAATTCAGGAGCATTTGGACACAACGCTCCAAACTGAGAAGGAGACAAGAAACAGCAGGGAGAGTGTAAAACGCAGAAATTAAGCAAAAACAGAAAACTACGAAGGAAACGCAGAGCATCATGAGAAAGAGGAGAAAGCGCTGATAACAGAGAGAGTAAGGAGAAAGACCAGAGAACGCAGAAAATGCAGAAATTCAGGAGAATTCGGCACAACGCAGTAAACAGAGAGTATCAGGGCCAACAAAGAAAACGCAAAAAACGAGGGAATTAATGAAAAACAGAAAACAACGAAGTAATCGCAGGCCATAATGAGAAAGTGGAGAATGCGCTGACAACACACAGAGTCAGAGAAGGGAGCAGACAACGCAAAGAACGCAGAAATTCAAGAGGAAGCGGAGACAACGCAGTACACAGATGGAATCGGGACAAACTGCAGGGAACACGTAAAACGTAGAAATAAAGCAACAGCAGGAGACATCTCAGAAATCTTAGATATTCATGAGAAAGAGGAGAATGCGGTGATAACCGAGACAGGCAGAATTGACAGCCGAGGAATCAGAAATCGTAGAAATTCAGGAGAATTTGGAAACTACGCTCCAAACAGAGAAGGAGACAAGAAACAGCAGGGAGAGTTTAAAACGCAGAAATTAAGCAGAAACAGAAAACTACGAAGGAAACGCAGAACATCATGAGAAAGAGGAGAAAGCGCTGATAACAGAGAGAGTAAGGAGAAAGACCAGAGAACGCAGAAAATGCAGAAATTCAGGAGATTTCGGACACAACGCAGTAAACAGAGAGTATCAGGGCAAACAACAGAAAACGCAAAAAAGCGGGAATTAACGAAAAATAGAAAACAACGAAGTAATCGCAGGCCATAATGAGAAAGTGGAGAACGCGCTGACAACACAGAGAGTCAGAAAAGGGAGCAGACAACGCAAAGAACGCAGAAATTCAAGAGGAAGCGGAGACAACGCAGTACACAGAGGGAATCGGGACAAACTGCAGGGAACGCGTAAAACGCAGAAATTAAGCAACAGCAGGAGACATCGCAGAAATCTTAGATATTCATGAGAAAGAGGAGAATGCGGTGATAACCGAGAGAGGCAGGATTGACAGCCGAGGACTCAGAAAACGTAGAAATTCAGGAGAATTTGGACACAACGCTCCAAACAGAGAAGGAGACAAGAAACAGCAGGGAGAGTGTAAAACGCAGAAATTAAGCAAAATCAGAAAACTACGAAGGAAACGCAGAGCGTCATGAGAAAGAGGAGAAAGCGCTGATAACAGAGAGAGTAAGGAGAAAGACCAGAGAACGCAGAAAATGCAGAAATTCAGGAGAATTCGGACACAACGCAGTAAACAGAGAGTATCAGGGCAGACAACAGAAAACGCAAAAAACGCGGGAATTAACGAAAAATAGAAAACAACGAAGTTATCGCAGGCCATAATGAGAAAGTGGAGAACGCGCTGACAACACAGAGAGTCAGAAAAGGGAGCAGACAACGCAAAGAACGCAGAAATTCAAGAGGAAGCGGAGACAACGCAGTAAACAGAGGGAATCGGGACAAACTGCAGGGAACGCGTAAAACGCAGAAATTAAGCAACAGCAGGAGACATCGCAGAAATCTTAGATATTCATGAGAAAGAGGAGAATGCGGTGATAACCGAGAGAGGCAGGATTGACAGCCGAGGACTCAGAAAACGTAGAAATTCAGGAGAATTTGGATACAACGCTCCAAACAGAGAAGGAGACAAGAAACAGCAGGGAGAGTATAAAACGCAGACATTAAGCAAAATCAGAAAACTACGAAGGAAACGCAGAGCGTCATGAGAAAGAGGAGAAAGCGCTGATAACAGAGAGAGTAAGGAGAAAGACCAGAGAACGCAGAAAATGCAGAAATTCAGGAGAATTCGGACACAACGCAGTAAACAGAGAGTATCAGGGCAGACAACAGAAAACGCAAAAAACGCGGGAATTAACGAAAAATAGAAAACAACGAAGTAATCGCAGGCCATAATGAGAAAGTGGAGAACGCGCTGACAACACAGAGAGTCAGAAAAGGGAGCAGACAACGCAAAGAACGCAGAAATTCAAGAGGAAGCGGAGACAACGCAGTACACAGAGGGAATCGGGACAAACTGCAGGGAACGCGTAAAACGCAGAAATTAAGCAACAGCAGGAGACATCGCAGAAATCTTAGATATTCATGAGAAAGTGGAGAATGCGGTGATAACCGAGAGAGGCAGAATTGACAGCTGAGGACTCAGAAAACGTAGAAATTCAGGAGAATTTGGACACAACGCTCCAAACAGAGAAGGAGACAAGAAACAGCAGGTAGAGTGTAAAACGCAGAAATTAAGCAAAATCAGAAAACTACGGAGGAAACGCAGAGCGTCATGAGAAAGAGGAGAAAGCGCTGATAACAGAGAGAGTAATGAGAAAGACCAGAGAACGCAGAAAATGCAGAAATTCAGGAGAATTCGGACACAACGTAGTAAACAGAGAGTATCAGGGCAGACAACAGAAAACGCAAAAAACGCGGGAATTAACGAAAAATAGAAAACAACAAAGTAATCGCAGGCCATAATGAGAAAGTGGAGAACGCGCTGACAACACAGAGAGTCAGAAAAGGGAGCAGACAACGCAAAGAACGCAGAAATTCAAGAGGAAGCGGAGACAACGCAGTACACAGAGGGAATCGGGACAAACTGCAGGGAACGCGTAAAACGCAGAAATTAAGCAACAGCAGGAGACATCGCAGAAATCTTAGATATTCATGAGAAAGAGGAGAATGCGGTGATAACCGAGAGAGGCAGAATTGACAGCCGAGGACTCAGAAAACGTAGAAATTCAGGAGCATTTGGACACTACGCTCCAAACAGAGAAGGAGACAAGAAACAGCAGGGAGAATGCAAAACGCAGAAATTAAGCAAAAACAGAAAACTACGAAGGAAACGCAGAGCATCATGAGAAAGAGGAGAAAGCGCTGATAACAGAGAGAATAAGCAGAAAGACCAGAGAACGCAGAAAATGCAGAAATTCAGAATTCGGACACAACGCAGTAAACAGAGAGTATCAGGGCAAACAACAGAAAACGCAAAAAACGCGGGAATTAATGAAAAACAGAAAACAACGAAGTAATCGCAGGCCATCATGAGAAAGTGGAGAACACGCTGACAACACAGAGAGTCAGAAAAGGGAGCAGACAACGCAAAGAACGCAGAAATTCAAGAGGAGGCGGAGACAACGCAGTACACAGAGGGAATCGGGACAAACTGCAGGGAACGCGTAAAACGCAGAAATTAAGCAACAGCCGGAGACAACGAAGAAATATTACATAATCAAGAGAAAGAGGAGAATGCGGTGATAAGAGAGAGAATCAGAATTGACAGCCGAGGACTCAGAAAACGTAGAAATTCAGGGGAATTTGGACACAACGCTCCAAACAGAGAAGGAGACAAGAAACAGCAGGGAGAGTGTAAAACGCAGAAATTAAGCAAAAACAGAAAACTAAGGAAACGCAGAGCATCATGAGAAAGTAGAGAAAGCGCTGATAACAGAGAGAGTAAGGAGAAAGACCAGAGAATCAGAAAATGCAGAAATTCAGGAGAATTCGGACACAACGCAGTAAACAGAGAGTATCAGGGCAAACAAGAGAAAACGCAAAAAACGCGTGAATTATTGAAAAACATAAAACAACGAAGTAAATGCAGAGCACAATGAGAAAGTGGAGAACGCGCTGACAACACAGAGAGTCAGAAAAGGGAGCAGACAACGCAAAGAACGCAGAAATTCAACAGGAAGCGGAGACAACGCAGTCCACAGAGGGAATCGGGACAAACTGCAGGGAACGCGTAAAACGCAGAAATTAAGCAACAGCAGGAGACAACGAAGAAATCATAGATAATGATGAGAAAGAGGAGAATGCGGTGATATCTGAGAGAGAAAGAATTGACATTCGAGGACTCAGAAAACGTAGAAATTCAGGAGAATTTGGACACAACGCTCCAAACAGAGAAGGAGACAAGAAACAGCAGGGAGAGTGTAAAACGCAGAAATTAAGCAAAAACAGACAACTACGAAGGAAACGCAGAGCATCATGAGAAAGTAGAGAAAACGCTGAAAACAGAGAGAGTGAGGAGAAAGACCAGAGAATGCAGAAAATGCAGAAATTTAGTGGAAATTGGACAAAACGTTCCAAATAGACAAAGAGACATGAAACAGCAGGGAGAGTATAAAATGCAGAAATTAAGCCAAAACAGAAAAATACGAAGGAAACGCAAAGCATCCTGAGAAAGTGGACAACGTGCTGATAACACAGAGGGTCAGAAGAGGGAGCAGACAACGCAAAAAACGCAGAAATTCAAAATAAGCAAAGAGAACGAAGTACACAGGGTGAATCGGGACAAACTGCAGGGAACGCAATAAACGCAGAAATTAAGCAACAGCAGAAGACAACGAACAAATGAGAGATAATCATGAGAGAGAGAGGAGAATGCGGTGATAACACAGAGAGTCAGAATTGGCAGCCGAAGACACAGAAAACGAAGAAATTCAGAAGAATTTGGACACAGCGCTCCAAACAGAGAACGAGACAAGAAACAGCACGGAGAGTATAAAACGCAGAAATTAAGCAAAGACTATCAACTACGAAGGAAACGCAGAGCATCATGAGAAAGTAGAGAAAGCGCGGATAACAGAGCGTCAGGAGAAAGACCAGAGAACTCAGAAAATGCAGAAATTCTTGAGAAATTGGACACAACGTTCCCAATAGACAAAGAGACATGAAACAGCAGGGAGAGTATAAAACGCAGAAATTAAGCAAAAACAGAAAAATACGAAGGTAACACAAAGCATCCTGAGAAAGTGGAGAAAGTGCTCATAACACAGAGAGTAAGAAGAGGGAGTAGACAAGGCAAAAAACGCAGAAATTCAAGAGGAAGCGGAGAGAACGTTTTACACATAGAGATTCGGGACAAACTGCAGGGAACCCGTAAAACGCAGAAATTAAGCAACAGCAGAAGATAACGAAGAAATCACAGATAATCATGAGAAAGCGTAGAATGCCGTGATAACACAGAGAGTCAGAATTGACAGCCGAATACTCAGAAAACGTAGAAGTTCAGGAGAAATTGGACACAATGCTCCAAATAGACAAAGAGACAAGAAACAGCAGGGAGAGTATAAAACGCAGTAATAAATGAAAAAGAGAAAACAACCAAGTAAACGCAGAGCATTGAGAAAGTGGAGAATGCGCTGATAAAACAGAGAGTCAGAAGAGGGAGCAGACAACGCAAAAAACGCAGAAATTCAAGAGGAAGCGGAGACAATGCTGTAAACAGAGAGAATCGAAGCAAATAGCCGAATAACATAAAACACAGAAATTATGCAGAAAGAGAAGCCATCCGAGGAAATGCAGATAATTTGGAGAAGGAGGAGAGAATGATGAGAACAGGGAGAATTAGGAGAGAGAGCAGAGAACTCGGAAAATGCAGAAGTTCAAGAGGAAGCGGATACCACACAGTAAACGGAGAGAATCAGGGCAATCTGCAGAGAGTGCATAAAACCCAGAAATTTGGCAGAAAGAGACGAGAACGCCGAAAATGGTGAGAATCTAAGGGGTGGAAAAAAAAAAAACCCAAAATGTGGATAATCAAGAAAGATTCATGGGAACTCAGAAAATATAGAGAAGGTAAAAATGGAGGTAGGCAGGTCTGTAGCATGGTTGGGTGTGTGAAATAATGATCGAGTTTGAGACAGAGTGTGAGTGAATAGAATTGTAGGCGACCAACCTGGAGCAGTGCTGGGTTGTGAGACAGAAGGTTCCGTTGCTGTGGATGAAAAGCAGATGGCAATGCATTGTGTCTGGTTAGCAAACCTCTTCCTGGTCAGCGAGCAGACCCCTCCATTTTTCAAGATTCCTGGTCTCCCCTAAGTGGAGGAAGGAGGGAGCCGCTAGGACCGAATGACCTGATTCTACCAGAGCAACTTGCACCATCGGTTTAGTGGTTCCTGCTGTTTCAATGTGGATCAATGCACAGTTTCAGTGCTATTCAGGTGCCTATCGCAGTAGCCAAAACTAGCAGGGAGCCGAGCATCATCCCCCACAGCAGAAGCCTGGTCAGAGTCCAACATCTCCCCCTCCAGTTTCAGTGACTGGGTGGAAGTGGTGCCCACAACCAACAGCAGGGGAGGCTCGAGGAGTCTCGGGAGCTGAGACACACACACTCAGCAGCACCAGTGCCAGCTTTGGGGCCCAGCACCTACCCCCACAGCAACAGTGAATATTTGGGAGTGGAGCCCCACTCCAAACAGGCAGTAACAGCTCATATCGGAAGCTGAGATTCATTCCCAGCAGCATCAGCAGAGGCTGATCAGGAGTGGTGCCCCAGCCCAAGCAGCAGGGCTCGGGAGGCTGAGACCTGCCCCTGACACTTGCAGCAGCGGATTTAGAGTTGAGCCCCTCCCCCCAGCAACAGCAGAGTCCCAGGAGCGGAGCATCCTCAGCCCCTCACAGCAGCAAATAATTGTGACCTGAGAGCAACTCCTGGCAACAGCAGCATCAGTAGCAGTGCAAACTGGGAGCTGACACTTGTCCCCAGCAGTGACTGATGGGGAGCTAAAACCTACCCAGCAGCAGAATACCCCAGAAGCACAACAGCGGTACCCATGAAAACCTTCAGCATACCAGTGGTACCCCACACATCCCTGAAGCATACCAGCAGGACCCAGGCATCACAGCAGTGCACCAGCTGGACCCACGCTCCCCAGGAAGAAACAGCACAGACCGGCAGCTGAGGCACATTCCCAGCAGCATCAGCAGAGGCTGATCAGGAGCGGTGCCCCAGTCCACGCAGCAGCAAGACTTGGGGAGCCGAGACCTGCAGGACAGACCCATACCAGCCACCAGGTGTCCATCCTCCAGGACACACAGCAGGCAAGAGGTGCCATACATCAAAAACAGTCTGGGAGGCACAGCAGCCTTAGTTGATACACACCGACCTGCCGACACACTCCAACATTCCTCACTGGGCCTAGAACTACCAGATTGCTAACATGGTGAGACAAAGACACAACACCCAAATGAAAGAAAAAGAGGAATCACCAGAAAAGGAACTACAGGAAATGGAAAGAAAGCAACTTGTCAGATAAAGAATTCAAAGCAATGACTTTAAGGGGGCTCAAACAATTTGGTGAGAACTACAAACAACTTAATACGAATTATGAAGAGCTCAATGGGAACTACTTCAGCTTAAAAAAAGATAGAAGCTATATATATATAAAACAAGAGGAAATAAATAATGACATAGCTGTTATAAAAAAATACCTTAGAAGGGTTCAATAGGAGATTAGAGGAAGCTGAAGACCAAATCAGAAACTTAGAAGACAAGGTAGGAAAAAACACCCAAATAGGGTAGCAAATGAGAAAAATAATTAAAAAGCAGGAGCAGAGTTTAAGAGAGCTGTGAGACAATACAAAACGTAACAACATTCGCATTATGGGGTATTGGCAGAAGAATCAGAGAAAGGAATAGAGAACCTGTTTGAAAAATTAATGACAGAAAACTTCCCTAAACTGGTGAAGGAAAAAGTCACACAAGTCCAGGGAACACAGAGTGTCCCAAGCAAGATGAACCCCCAAAAGAACCACGGATAGACACATCATAATATAAATAGCGAAAATTAAGGGAAAAGAAAGGATCTTAAAGGAAGCAAGAGAGAGACACAAAGTTACCCACAAGGGAGCTCCCATTAGACTGACAGCTGATTTCTCAATAGAAATACTGCAGGCCAGAAGGGAGTGACATGAAGTGTACAAAGTAATGCAAGTCAAGGGTCTGAATCCGAGACTAATCTACCCAGCAAGGCTATCATTCAAAATTGAAGGAGAAAAAACAAAAAACAAACAAACAAAAAAACTAAAGTAATTTACCACCACCAAACCAGCACTGCAAGAAGTGCTGAAGCAGCTGTTGTAAGAAGAAAGAGAGAGAGAGCGAGGGTGGGGACACATACATAAAATAAAAATGGCAACTAATAAGTATCTACCAATGAAAACCTTAATTGTAAGTGGTTTAAATGCTCCAATCAAAAGACATAGGGTAGCTGATTAGATAAGAATACATGACCCATATATATGCTGTCTACACGAGACCCACCTCACAACAAAAGACACACACAGGCTGAAAGTGAAGAGATGGAAAAAAGTTTTCCAAGCAAATGGAAATGAAAAGAAGCTAGTGGAGCAATACTCATATTTGATAAGATAGACTTCCAAACGAGGGCCATAATAAGAGACAAAAAACAAAACAAAAACAAAAAACACTACATAATATTAAAAGGATCAGTCCAACAAGAGGATATACCCCTGGTAAACATATATGCATATATATTTTTTAAATCGTCATCTGAGGACATTTTGGCATTTATCTTCAGGTAGAGCGGGAGGGAGAGTGGGAAGAAGAAAGAGAGAGACATCGATGTGAGAGAGACACATCGAGTGGCTGCCACCCATGCATCCCCAACTGGGACCAGGGACATACTGCAACTGAGGTACGTGCCCTTAGCAGGAACCGAACCCAGGACTCTCTGGTCTTTGGGCCGATGCTCTAACCGCTGAGCCAAACCAACCAGGGCCCAAAATATATTTAAAACCTTCTGAAGGAACCTCAAGAGAGAGATCAATAGCAATGCAATCATAGTGGGTCACTTTAACACCCCACTGAAACCACTGGATAGATCTTCCAAACCAAAAATTAACAAGGACACAGAGTCCTTAAATGACTAACCAGATCAGTTAGACTTAATTGACATTTACAGAACATTTCACCCCAAAGCTGCAGAACGTACATGCTTCTCAAGTGCACACGGGATATTCTCAAAGATAGACCACATGCTAGGAGCCAAAGTAAGTCTCTACAAATTCAAGAAGATTAAAATCATATCAAACATTTTCTCAGATCTCAATGGCATGAAACTAGAACTCAATTACAACAAAAACATTCAAACTTGGAGGCTAAATAGCATGTTATTAAACAACGAATGGGTTACCAAGGAGATCAAGGAAGAAATTTAAAAATTCCTGAAAACCAATGGAAACGAACACACAACTATACAAAATCTATGGGATGCAGCGAAAGCAGTCCTGAGAGGGAAGTTCATAGCACTAGGGGCCAACTTCAAGAACCAAGAGAAATTCCTATTTAACTTTCTAACCCTACAACTTAAAGAACAAGAAAGTAAACAAAAAGAAAAATCCACAACAAGTAGAAGAAAAGAAATAGTAAAGGTCAGAGCAGAAATAAACGACATAGGGACTAAAGAAACAATTCAAAGGATAAATGAAACAAAGAGGTTTTTCTTTGAAAAGATAAACAAGATTGATGTACCTGTAGCCAGACTCATCAAGAAACCAAAGAGAGGACCCAAATAAACAAAATCAGAAACAAAAGAGGAGCAGTAACAACCGATACCACAGTAATACAAAGGACCATCAAAACATACTATGAACAATGATAGGCCAACAAACTGGACAATCTAGGAGAAATGGACAAATGTCTAGAAACACACAGTCTCCCAAAACTGAACCGGGAAAAGATAGAAAGCTTGAACAGACCAATAACAACTAAGGAAATTGAAGATGTAATTAAGAAGCTCCCAGCAAACAAAGGCCCAGGCCCGGACAACTTCATGGGAGAGTTTTACTGAACATTCAAAGAAGATCTAATACCCACTGTCCTCAAACTATTCCAAAAAATCCAAGAAGACAGAAGACTTCCAAACTCATTTTATGAGGCCAGCATAATCCTAATTTCAAAACCGGATACAGACACTACAATGAATAAAAACTACAGGCCAATATCTCCGATGAACACAGATGCCAAAATCCTTAACCAAATATTAGCAAATAGAATCCAGCAATACATCAAAAACATTATTCACATTGACCAAGTCGGATTCATCCCAGGGATGCAAGGAGGCTACAGTATTCACAAATCAATAAACGTGATACACCACATAAACAAAATGAAATAGAAAAACCATATGATCTTATCAATAGATGCTGAAAAAGCATTAGACAAAATTCAACACCCAGTTCTGATAAAATCACTCAGCAATGTGGGAATAGAGGGATCATGTCTCGATATAATAAAGGCCATATATGAGAAACCTACAGCCAACATCTAAAAGCATTTATCTTAAGAACAGGAACGAGACAAGGATGCCCACTTTTGCCACTCTTATTTAACATAGCACTGGAAGTCTTAGCCACAGCATTTAGAGATGAAGAGAATAGAAAAGGGATCCAAATTGGAAAGGAGAAAGTGAAACTGTCATTATTTGCAGATGTCATGATATTGTACATAGAAAACCCTAAAGACTCGATCAAAAATCTACTAGACTTGATAAATGAATTGGCAAAGTAGTGGGATACAAAATTAATGTCAAGGAATCGATGGCATTCTTATGCACCAACGATGAACTCACAAAAAAAGAAACTAAAAAGAACAATCCCATTTACCATCGCAGCAAAACAAAATTATGATACCTAGGAATAAACTTAACAAAAGAAGTAAAGGACCTATTTGCAGAAAACTACAGGACATTGGAAAAAGAAATAGAGGAAGATATAAAAAAAAGTGGAAGCACATACCTTTGTTCATGGATTGAAAAAATTAACATCATTTCAATGTCCATACTACCCAAAGCAATCTATAGATTCAATGCAATCCCCATCAAAATACCAACGACATGCTTCACAGAACTAGAACAAATATTTCAAAAGCTCGTATGGAACCAAAAAAGACCCCAAACACACACAGCAATCTTGAGAAAGAACGACAAAGTAGGCGGGATCACAATACTGGATATCAGGTTATACTACAAAGCTACTGTAATCAAAACAGCCTGGTACTGGCACAAGAACAGGCACATAGATCAGTGTAATAGAACAAAGAACCCAGAAATTGACCCAAAATATTATGCTCAATTAATATTCGACAAAGGTGGCAAGAGGATACTATGGAGTAAAGACAGCCTCTTTAATAAATGGTGTTGGGAAAATTGAACAGCTACATGCAAAAAAAAAAAAAAAAAAGTGAAACTAGACCATCAACTTACACCATACACACGAAAAACCTCAAAATGGATAAAAGACTTAAATGTGACTCGTGAATCCATAAAAATCCTAGAAGAAAATGTAGGCAACAAAATTTCAGACATCATACGCAGCAGAATTTTCACTGATACATCACCTAAGGCAACAGAAACAGAGGAAAAAATGAACACATGGGACTACATCAAACTCAAATGTTTCTGCACAGCAAAAGAAACAACCATCAAAACGGAAAGGGAACCCCCTCTATGGGAGAGCATAATTGCCAACGACACATCAGATAAGGGGTTAATTTCCAAAATATACAGAGTGCTCATACAACTCAACAAAAGGAAGACAAAGAACCCAATTAAAAAATTGGCAGAGGACCTAAAGAGACACCTCTCCAAAAAGGACATACCAATGGCCAAGAGACATATAAAGAAATGCTCAACATCACTAATCATCAGAGAGATTCAAATTAAAACAACAATGAGGTATCACCTCACACCTGTCAGAATGGCCTCCATGAACAAAGCATCAAACAACAAGTGTTGGCGAGGGTGTGGAGAAAAGGGGACTCTAGTACACTGCTGGTGGGAATGCAGTCTGGTGCAGCCACTATGGAAAACATAATGGCGTTACCTCGGAAAGTTAAAAATTGAACTGCCATTTGACCCAGTGATCCCACTTCTAGGAATATATCCTAAGAAGCCTGAAACACCAATCAGAAAGAATATATGTACCCCTATGTTCATAGAAGCACTCTTTACAAAGCTAAGATCTGGAACAGCCCAAGTGTCCATCAATAGATGAGTGGATAAAAAAGCTCTGGTGCATATATCAATGGAACACTATGCAGCTGTAAGAAAGAAAAATCTCTTATCCTTTGAGATGGCATGGCAAGACCTGGAGACTATCATCCTTAGCAAAACAAGCCAATCAGAGAAAGACAAATATCATATGACCTCACTTATTTGTGGGATATAATGAACAAAACAAACTGATGAACAAAAAGGACCCAGAGACATAGAAGTAGGGCACAGACTCACAAACCTCAGAAGAGGAGGTGGGGGGGGGGGAGATAAACCACAGAACTTATATGCATGTATGCATAACCAATGGACATAGACAACAATGCTGGGGACCGGGTGGGAGGAGGATCGGGAGGAGGGTGTCAATGGGGGGGGAAAGGAGAAACATCTGTAACAAATATAAGTTAATAAAAATAAAATTTTTAAATGAATAAATAAATAAAAGCATGATTTTAAAAAATGCTAAGAATCCTGTTGCTATTATATTTAAACATTAATGAACTTATCACTAAAAAAAGAACAGAATCTTTCTAACACTTCACATTACCTCATTTCTGTGTTTTCTTACAAGCTTTAACTGTTTTACGTTTTATATAACTAAAATAATGTAACTATTATTATTGCATCATAGTTTCTTTGCCTTAATAAACTAATGAGAATCCATTTAAAAACATTTAGAATTTATTAAGGTGGGGGATCAATAACATGCAGAAATACTCTTTACATATGTAAAAGGTAATTTACAATATAATCAAAGAACCAGTACCCACAATACCAACAAAATGCCTGGGAATAAACTTAACATGAATGTGCGCAATCTCTGTCGAAATTTTAAAATGCTACCCACATAAAAACTTGAATAAATGGAAAATAACATCGTGTTCTTAGATAGAAAACACCATATAATGATGTCTATTTCCCAAGTTTGTCTATAAATTCAATATTATCTACGTTAAAATATCAGAAAGATAAAAAAAAAAAAGCTCAATTTAAGTTCACCTGACAAAATAAGGAAGAATTGAAAGGAAATTCTGAACAAGCACAGTAATGAATACATGCTAACCCCTCTGGGTTTAACAGTGTGTTATAGGATAAAGCTGCAGTAATTTCAACAGTGGCGTAATGCCCTGTAAACAAATGGATGCAACAGAAAGTTCCAGTAACAGACTCAAATCCACGTGTAAATTTTTATGATAAAGATGTCTCCTGAGACCATTGGAAACATATGAATCATATGATAAATGGTGAGGGACAACAGAATGGAAAAAAATATTGGATCCCTAGATCACAGCCTCCATCGAAAGCACTTCCTTATGGATTTTAATGGGCACTCATTATTCATACAGAACACTGGGGGCTATCTAAAAACATAAAGGTACAAAGAGATTGAAAGTGAAGCATGTAAAAAGATATGTGATGAAAACATAAACTAAATACAAATTGTATAATAACATAAGTAGACTTGGGGACAATAAGCATTACTAGAAATAAGGAAGAGCACCTCAGATCAATAACTTCAATTTACAAGGAAGTTCCAAATTCAAGAGCACTTTATAAAAAATACAGTATAGAAAACAGAACTGCAAGGAAAAAAAATAGGCGAATTTATCATCATAATACGTTTAACACAGCTCTCATTCAAGGACAGAGCATACCACTTTTAGAACCAACAGATACCAACCAAAAATCAGTAATCATATCAGAAACTTAACTTCAGCAGCAAGTCAAATTCAACTTTCATTACATTCACTATATTCACCCATTTTGGATGTTGACCTGTACTACGGTGTTATTCCAGGCATGCACACTAGATGGCAGCAGAGGATCACACTTGGAACTTTTTTAAAGTGACCCTACTATACTAGGAAAATCACGTTTCAACAAGGATTAGAATTACAAAATTACATGAAGCTTGTTTCTTGCTCGTGTTGCCTTTAGTCTAGAAATCAGTAACAAAACTTAACTAGAAAGTCCTTATATTAGAAATTATGAAAGACACTAATCATTAACCGCCAAAATAAATCACAATTAGAGTTAGAAAATAATTAGAACTCGATAACAATAAAAAGGCTACAGACAAGGACTTACAGAAAAGTGTGCATTCTTAGTGCACATGTTTTGAAAAGAGAAGAGCTGAAATTTCGCAAGTTTTACACCCATCGTAAGAACCTAGAAGGGAACATTAAATCCACAGAAAGGAGAAGAAAGTAAATGTGCATCCTTATAGAGCTGTCTGGAAGAATATGTACTTAACATTAATGCAGTTTTTACCTCTTGGGGTAGGATGTTTTAGCAATTTTTATTTTTTTGTATTGTTTAAGTAAGTTGTAACAAACAGCCATTTTCATTTTAAAAAACTACTAGAGAAAAATTTGGGCCAGTTAAAAAAACATGAAAACCTAGATTATTGTGGTGACAACAACTAGAAAACTTTTCTTAGCTCACCCAGTGTGGTCTCTTAACAGTGGGAGGGGGGCAGATATTAGGAATTGTTTAGCCTACAATTGCTCCGTTTCCAATTTTCACTCCTTCGTGGACAACAGCAGCAGTTCTGATAGAGGAAACTCCTATGCTTTTAGTCCCCAAAACGGATCTGAGCCTGGGTCTTCCATTTACAACCAGTGTCTTTTTGAACAGGGAACAAACCTCTTAGGGTCTTTGTTTTATTACTAACTAAATTTCTTTTTCTGTAGCTTACTACATTCGTTGCTGGAAGACCTAGGTGCAAGAACCGGCTCTGCTCCTGAGAGCCTGTAATGCTCAAGTAAACTGACAACAGAAGTTGCGCACCCCTAAATCCAGTGTCCAGTCTCGAGGATATGCTCCCGAAAGGTGTACCCACAGGAATTGCTCATTTAAATCGGCACCTGAGACTTGTACCCCAGAAATAGTATGGGCACCCTTTTCTGCTCCTCACAGACTGGTTGCACTGTGCCCCGTCACTGCTCAACTCAGCCCCCACCTCCAGCTCATCTTATTTGCTCTCAGCCCCTTAGCTCACTTCGCATTTGGCTTCACTCCAGTCTCACAACCACGACTTTATAAACTAAAAAAAAATAAATGCTCTGTAAAATCGCTTGTTCAAAAAATTAAAAGACAAGCCACACTCTGGGAGAAAATTTTTGCAAAACAAATATCTGATAAGAGATTTCTGCTCAAAATACAGAAAGGATTATACTACAAACAGCTCCAATAAAAATGGGTAAAGATGTCAAACACCTGGCCAAAGATATACAGTGTAGACAGAAATGGGCTTCTATGTTAAATAACCTCTAGGTCATCAGATCATAAATTCCTGATAGGTCAAAGTGGATAGTGGCACCCCAGGCACATAACTTCTTTTTATTTTTTTCTTTATTGATTTTCAGAGAGAGAGGAAGGGAGAGGGAGAGAGAAACATGGATGAGAGAGAGAGAGAGAGAAAAAAAAAACATCACCACCCCCACCGGGAATCGGGCCCACAACCTGGGAATGTGCCCTGACTGGGAATTGAACCACTGACCTCCCGCTGCATGGGTCAAGGCTCAACCATTGAGCCACACTGCCCGGGCATAGCTTCTTTAGTAAAAAACTTATCTTTGCCTTCAGCAAGCTCTGTCTGTTGTGCCTGTGCATCTACAAGAACACACCTTTGAAGTCTCCCATCACAGGTCTGGAGTGGTGAGGCTTGTAAACACTGAAGTTGTTTTGCTACTAGAAGGCATTATCTTTACCTCCTTCCTCCTTGGAAAGAGACCCTGAGTCTCAGCTGGGCAGAAGCCTGCCCCAAATAGAGACATTTTCTAGCCTCATGCGTGAGTAGCTCACTTAAACATGCCTTAGACTTCCGGTCAGGATGGCAGGTAGGTAATTGCTGTATTCTCTCCTCCCACAACCACATCAAAATCACAACTAAACTACACCACGACCATCATTCAGAACCGCCTGAAATCGAGCTGAATGGAAGTCCTTCAACTAGAGATTAAAGAAGCAGCCACATGGAGACTGGTAGGAGGGGCGGAGGTGGACGGGCTGGGCCCACACCCACCTGTGGTGGATAAAAATCAAGAAGGGCATTTGGCTGGGAATGTCCTCCCTGAGGAGTGAGGGGTCCCTGTCCCACACCAGGCACCCAGCTCAGGATTCCAGTGGCAGGAAGAACATCCTCATCACTTCTGGCTGTAAAACCAGTGGGAAATGAGGCTGAGGGAGGCTGAGGCTGCTGGAGCCCCAGGCAGCTCCTCTTAAAAGGCCGGTGCGCGGACTTACTAGGACTTGCTCCCTCTGAGCTCATAGTGGAGGCAGCTTGAGTGGTGCCAGAGACATACAGGGAAGAACTGAGCTGTTTGTCCTGCGGGCGAAGGCTGGAGAGGCGGCTTTCTCCTGGACAGACATGCTGGCGGAGGCTGATGCTCCTTCCCTAAGCCCTTCCCTGGGGTGGCAGACGGCCCTCTTATATAGGACTCCAGCACCTGGCTCACACTGTTGGCCCCGCCCTGGTGATTCCCTGAGGCCCCGCCTTACCCAACTTTCAGGCCCACCAAGCTGTTTCCAAAGGCTAGCAGGATTGGCCTGTCTTGATCCTGCTTGAGTTTCCTGAATTCTCTCAAACCAGCAGCATCTGCTCTCAGCGAGCCCCATAGCTCTTGTTAAGTGGCCCCAGGCCTGGCACTACAAACAGCCAGCCTTGGTCAACAACTTGGCCTTTCCTTCAAGTCAGAGAAGATTATTTAGATAACATACTATTTGGGGTAACTTCCTTCATTCGTATTCTTAGCTCTCTGTTCACTATATTTAACTATTTCAATACCCTGAACACAATGTTTACTGCAATTAAATCGCTATTTTAAAAGTGTTACTCTCTGTTCCAGCTGCCCTACATATCAAGTATGTTAATGAGCACAGATTTATCAGCTCACCGCAAAATGAATGCATCTCTGACCACCCCAACCCCCCCCCCCCCGTTTCTTCAATGTTTAGAGCTATCTATTCAAGCAACAGGAATTTTGTGGAAAACTCAATATCCTCCCATGTCTGAGATTTTAACCACTATTAGGTTGTTTTCTGAAATTTCCACAGGTTTTACTAAGAAACTTCTTTGAGTTTACTTTGAGTTTCTTTGTTTCACTATTTGCATCAGTAGCTTCCACACTTGAAAATTTAAAGCATTCTTTTCACATCGGTATAAATCCAAACACATAGAAATATTCTTTTTCAGATTGGTGGCTATTGATAGAGGCTTTAAAATCTCCATTCAAACAAAATAGAAATGGGCTCTTGGTATAGTGTTCACTTTTGTGGGTTAGTTAATACAGGTATTCTTCAGGAAAAATTAAGGTAATATTCAGCGTCACCCTTCACTCCCCAGTGCCTGGAGTGGTAGGTCTCCCTCTCTGAGCCCTGAGGATCTGCAATAGGTGAAAAAGCAAATGGGGGGGGGGTTAATGAGGACCTTAGGTGGGACCATCGTATCTAGTGTGCAACTTGTACGCTGTGATTCTTGAATTGTTCTCTGGCACCAAAATAACCACAGCTTGATCATCAATTCAAGGTTATGTTGCAATATGCTATCGTAGGGGTTTAGAATAAGTTTCCCCAAGTAGGATACTGTGCCACTATGGCTATCAAATGCTATCTCAAGATATGGGATTTTGATTTAGAGAGTATTGTACTGAGTATCTTTGATCCCTCTAAAATCTTATATTCTCGCCTACCAGAGGCCTCTTGTTCACTCTATTTGAAGAAAACCGGCACCTAACCTAATGGTCCACCTTGCCATGCACTCGCTCCACCTGGGTTTTGGGGTGGGACTTGAGCAGGATGCGTTGGAAGGGAACAAGTGGGGAGGAAGGAGGTGAACTAACTCTTCACAAGAGCACAGCCAACACCAGATTCCTATAACAGTGACTTCTCCACTTCTACACCCTGCTTGTCCTCCAGCCATTTAAAGAGTGTTCTTCTATCCAGAGCACAGGTCTGCTTCCCCTCAGAATGGAGTCTAGGGAGGCAGTTTCTTTACAGGGGAGTGCCTGAGCCACAGACAGGTGCAGAGCTGACCTACTAGTTGTGTGACTTCAGGCAAAGAAATGGAAACTCAGTCTCTGCTCTGTCAGAGGGTGGTAACTGCTCCTTCTCAGGGTGGCTGTGAGGATTCTGTGAGGTGGTACATGTAGCTCCTGCCCAACACATGATCAACACTCTCTCCCTCCCTCTTCCCTTCTGAGTCCTTTCCTACCTTCCATGTCCCAGATAAATGGAGAGTTTTAGCAAATAGCATCCTTAGCAGAATGAGTTCTTCAGCTGGTGACCAGAGCCAAAGTCCTCATAAGAACTAACTCTTGCACCTGTGGCGGCTTCATCCTCAGGGCAGCATTAACCACAGCCTCTCTCTGGTCCTCACACCCCTGCTCCTCTGCCAGCTCACGGAACCTGTCAGCTAAGGCCAGCACCAACTCTCACCAGTGTGCTCCCTGCTCTCTGCTTCCTGTACCCCTTTCGTCCTATCTAACTTACTCACCGTGACCAGCTTGATGTTTTGAAACATCATGTATAAAAACTACCAACAGCTTCCCTCGAGACTGGAGAGTAAATTCTGCTATGCACAGTGTTGACACTCTTTATTTATCAGGCTTGTTTCTTCTCCTGGTTGCATTTCATATCATACAACCCAATTGGGCCACCAGGAACCCCAGATGTCAGCATTAACATCTCTGGTTGGAAGATTGTTAGGGGCTTTTAATGAGACTGAGCTTTGAATGCAGGAAATGTAGTAAAATATAGACTTTAGTCATTTATAATGTATCCATATTTACTAACTGTAAAAATTCTGTAAAATAAATAGAAAGAGAGGAGAAATTAAGAGTCAAATAAAATACAACTATTGCATCCAATAGGAAAACTAGAGGAAATGGGTGATTCCCTAGTAAAACTTCACATTAATGAAATGGACCCCGAAATAAGGAAAATGCAAACAGTTAAATTACCCACCCAGGCATATTCTCCCCCTGCTGATTGTCCTTCTTGTTGTTCTGGGGTTTTCCCTCTCACGGGAGAGGGAAGAAATAGTGAGAGAGCTGTTCAGCAGCTCCCCTAAGATATGTCCCCAGTAAATGCGTGCATCCCCACCACCGCCCCACCCCTGTCATGCCCCACCCCTGTTGCACCCCACACAGTGAGAACACTGTGGGAAGGGAGTCTCAGACTAAGACTGAGTCTAATGTGTCACCTAAGACCATTGGATTGCAAAAGACTGGACATGCTTACTGAACAAAAGTACATTAATAATTTTTTAATTGCAGAAATAAATGCATACATGCAGTTTAAGAGTGGGTTTGGACTAGGCAGATGCAGGTCCTCACACTCTCACAGTGGGACCTGGTCCCTCACCAACCCTCTACCGACAGGCACTGCTCCTGCTGTGAGCTGCCCTATGGAAAGGGAACATGGGAGGCCTCCAGCCAACAGCCATGGAGAAACTGATGTCCTCAAACTAACATCCCCTGAACAACAGCCACATGAACAAGCCTGGGAGCAGACCCTCCTGCTGTGTATGGAGCAGCTCTGTCCCTGCAAATTCACAGGCTGAAACCTGTGCCCCAGGAGGTTCATGAGGAAGCAGGGCTGTTGGGAGGGCATTCATCCATGAAGGCGGAGCCCTCATGAAAGAACAAAATTAGTGCACAAAGATACCTGGGAAAACTCCATTGTGGAGGGCACCTACCTGGAGCAGATGGCACGGGAGCCCAGCAGACGGGTCGGGATGATCACTTCTCCACCAACACGCCTGTCGTTCCCGTCACTCTGTGGCCCTCAACAGTCCCGATGAGCAGGAAAGAAAGTGGCGCCTGCTCCGCCCCAGGACAGAGACTGAGGCCACAGGAGGCTGTGAGGGGCCTTCACCCTTCATCCCTTTTACCATCACCACACACACAGCAACCACACCTGGATTTTTACAAACTTTTATTTCCTCCAAGCCACCCCTGAGGAGGACTGTCCACCCCCCAGTATAAAAATACAGATTTTTGTTACAAAACAGAAAACTCTGTTGCCTTTCTGTCATGTGAGATTAGAGGGGAAAAGGTCAAGCTGGGAAGAGACTTCAGACACAGACTCTGCAGGTGCCATGATCTTGGCCTTCCAGCCTGAGCTTGTGATAGAAATTCCTGTTGTAGATAAGTCCCTAGGTCTGCAGGCAGCTGCAGCCTTGCCTTGGGGGACTGGGGAACTGGAATCCACCCCAGACTAACAGCATTTCTGCACTTCTCTGGTCCCCACAAAATCTCACATTGGAATTTTAAAGGAGGTGGGGCCTCAGGTCATGAAGGTAGAGTCAGGACCTTAAAATTTGATCCTGACCCTCAGACCCAGATGACCATAGTTCCTAACACCTGACCCTGCTCTGACCCTGACTCTAAACTCCAATCCAAAACCCTGGCCCTGGCCATTGGCCCTGACCCCAAAGCAACCCCAAACCCTAAACCCTCACCCCCTTTGCTGCCGGTAAGATGTGTCACCAGTATCCAATTATTTTTCAACATTTCACAGTATGGAAAAATTGTTCCAAAAATCTAACCACAGACACTTTTCATACACCCAATTTAAGCAATGAAACAGAGTGTAAATGAAAACACATTCTAAGAAAGAAAAAAAAGTTTATTGTTTAAGGTTTTGGGTGGGGGGTTGTAGTTAAGACTTTCTATCCCACAGATGAAACAGAAGCAATGCTAAGAAGGCTAAAACATCTTAACTACCTTTATTGATATCTTGTAGTTATTCGGGCAGATCAGCTCATTTAAATCTGTTTCAAATTTCTTACATGAATTCCCTGGAAGTTCCAGACTGGAAAAAGCATTTTCACAAACACAGTTGATTTTTACATTACACACTTAATATAATTTTGATCTTTGTTTTGTACATCTCTATGGCTTTATTACTTTCAAGACAAAAGTCACATATAAAAATACAGATGACTCTGAACACAGAAGCCACGGTGGTCCAGAATATGTCTCCAACACAGACCACACTTGACGCACCTGTTGGGAAACACCGCAGTCACACTGAACCCTGGTGACGGGGTGCCCAGGACACCGAATCACAGTGCTCCTTCACGCTGACAAGACAGACACTGAAGTAGTTCATACATATTATATCTTCCTATTTTTAACCAAATTCTGGTTTAAAAATGACAACTGAGAACATGTAAATTCAAACTGTTAGGCAAGGTTTAATGCATATATGGGAAAAACATGTCTTATGCATTGCCTTTTTATGAGGCAAACATTGTTTAAAATAAATGAAATCCATTTACAATCATATGAGGAAAAATTAGGTCAGGCAACATAATACAACAGCTTTGACAGATTTCCTTTATTCAATAGTATGTCTGGAGATGTCCACAGATTGCGGAGACCGCTACAGATCGATTAGAATAATGCCGCAACATGCAGTGTTAGCACACACCATCATACCATACTCTTCTCTCTGTTAGAGGCAAGTACACACAACCAGGATGAGCCCTCTTTACAACAGCTTGAAGCTACAAATCTAGAACGAGATACATTTTCCCTGCTACACATACACACAGCATCCAGTAACAAAGATGATTCTATTACTACAAACAGCAAAAAGGTAACAACATAACCAAGACTCCGTTAACTGGTTGAAACCACAAAGACACTGAACCTCAACAACACCCAAGAGGCTAAGGGATAAAATTAATCCTAACATCTGAGTGAGTAATCTGACACCAGTACCCTGAGCTTGGACTTACTGTTAACATTTAATACTAGTCTTTTCTTTGGGTAAAGAATAAATTTGGAAGAGAACCTATGTTTCAGAATAACCAATGTAACTTCAAAACATTTCTGCCACCACCAACCCTTTCCTTCTGGACCAGACCCAGATGGGACAGGAAGCTCCTGCCACAGGATGCTCAGACGGCCCCCCGAGACTGAAACTTCTGTCACAGTGCAGCCAGCAAAACACATGTATTTGTTCTTGAGAAAATGTACAAAACAAACACATCTTTTTCTGCAGAATTTCAAAAGATGAAACCTATGAATCAGTACTCTAATGTGATTACAGAAAATACAAACTGAAGTTAAGACAAAAAGCACAGGCTACCTCCAAGAGTCCTGATTCCACGCCCAGCCTGAGTACCTCCCCCCACCTGCTGAGGACCAACAGGTCAGTCCTCAGACACCCACAGTCCCACTGAAGGATCACAGTGATCCCCATCATTGGGTAGAAATTACATGGTTTATTACTTGCACACAACAATCATTTCCTTCTTCAGGATATTCTTCCAAAGGTTACTAGACATTGTTTTTTTATTTTTTATTGATTAACTGATTGATTTTGGAGAGAGGAAGAGAGAGAAAGAGAGAGACATTGATTTGTTGTTCCACTTATTTATTTTTTCATTGGTTGATTCTCATATGTGCCCTAACCTGAGATTGAACCCCAAACTTTGGAGTCTCAGGGCAACGTTCTAGCCAACAGTGTTACCCATACAGGGTGACATTAGTTCTTTTAAAGGTAATAAAAGGTATCAGAGAAAAAAATCCCTTGGAATTCATATGGAACTCCTAAAAGATATCTTGCAGTTTGATTCTTTTGTTTCTTCTTCCCCAACACGATTTTTTTAAAAAGACCTACACTGACAACTCCCATAAGAGTGACTTCCATTACTTACAATAAGGGAAGCTTTTCAAGAAATTCCCCTCTTTAAAACTACAAGCTTTAGTGAAAGTCAGGGCCAGGAATTAAGAGGTTAATAACATAACGTTCAAACTTGGTCATGGTGTGTCACACCCAGAAAAAAACTCACACGTTCTTGAACTTGTGCTTTCCTCTCACATTCCATCTGCAGCCTGGTCGCAGCCTAGCCAGGTTCACCTCACCGCAGTTTCACTGCTAGGCAGACGTCTCTACCTGTGTCA
Organism: Tadarida brasiliensis; assembly: GCA_030848825.1. Taxonomy (NCBI): domain Eukaryota; kingdom Metazoa; phylum Chordata; class Mammalia; order Chiroptera; family Molossidae; genus Tadarida; species Tadarida brasiliensis. Next base: position 111,245,543 of record CM061263.1, on the reverse strand, counting down.
CAAGAACTGGCAGTAAACCCTTCCCTGGGACTCTCTCTTTCAAGAAAACATTCTCCCATGCACTTATGTTTATCAGATTATATTTAAAGAAATCTACCATTTAATGAAAATTCTACAAGATATTGGAGATCAAACTGGAAGAAGAAACGTGTGGACGGGCGCCCTCTGCTGGACGCGGGCTGCACCGCCTGCCCTCACTTGTCCCTGTAGTAGAACAGGTAGTACTTCAGGGGGTCAGGCAGGGGCAGACTCAGGACCTTCTCCCTCAGGATGTTCACGAACCCAGACCTCTTAGTCCGTGGGACATTGCTCAAGCCACTGAGCCACACCAGCTGGGCGGATTATAATTTTTAAATTGCCTAAAAATCACTTGGAAAAGTTTATGGCTACAGGAGGTTGAAAATGCTTTTTAAAATATTAAAAGACCAGAGCAGCTGAGTCAGGGTCCCCATACTCACATAACTGGATGAATCTCGACTTCCCTGACTCCGAGCGATGTGGCTGGACCAGAGGCGTGAAGGAGATGGCCAGGATCTTCCTGGTTTCCCAAGCTGAAGAGCCCGTGTGGGTTATCTTAGTTAACTATGCCAAAGACAAGATGCAACCATTGAATAGATTTGGCTACTGGTAGGTTAAATTTAAACAATAATTCCTTCATATAATCTACAAACACACAGACACAGGAATCATGAAATAACCTGACAGTACAGGTCCCTAAGATGAGCAAAATGAACTACATGTAAATCATTAATTATGTGAGTATGTTTAAACTGAACATATTCAAGCTTCTAAACTTAACTTCTGTTTACAGGATATGTCTATGACAGAGGCAGACATTGAAGGACCATGAGAGGAAACACTCAGATGAGGAACGAGGGTCTGACAAGACATGCTGCCATGTGGGGACAGCAGTGAATGCCCTCAAGTGACGAATAATAGGACACACCCACCAGAATGCATCCTGGCCAGTCAGACACCCTGACAGCAGGTGGAAACTCATAAACCACAGGAAACAAAAGCTACAATGATACAATAGTAGCTTCTTCCAGGGAGATCAGGGCTTATTGTCATTCTGGGGAGATGCACACAGAGGTATTCCAATGTGGTTCCCAGTGGCACTGTTCCAGGTCACCCAGAGTCAGCTGGTTAACACACTGCAGTGTAGGTCTCACAGGAGAGAACAAAGAATATGGAGAGAATCAGGAGGGAGTGGAGAGAACACAGAAAAGGCAGACAATCAGAAAAGAGAGTAAAAAACTCAGAATACAAAGAGAATCAAGAGAGAGAGGAGAGAAAACAGCAAACGGAGATAATCAGGAGATAGGGGAGAGATCGCAAGAATGGAGGAAATCAGGATAGAGAGGAGAGAATGCAGAAAATGTAGAAAATCAGCAGAGAGGATAGAACACAGAAAACAGAGAGAATCAGAAGAGAGAGGAGAGAACACAGAAAAAGGAGAGAATAAGGAGAGAGAGGAGAGAATGCAGAAAACAGAAAATCAGGACAGAGAGTAGAAAACAAGGAAAACAGAGAGAATCAAGAGAGGGGAGGAAATGCAGAAAACGGAAGGAATCAGAAGAGAGAGGAGAGAAGGCAGAACACAAAGAAAATCAGGAGAGAGAGGAGAGAAGGCAGAACACAAAGAAAATCAGGACAGAGAGGAGAGAACGCAGAATGGAGAGAATCAGAAAAGAGTGTAGAGAACAAAGTAAACAAAGAGAATCAGGAGAGAGGAGAAAACGCAAAAAAATTAGGAGAGCAGAGAATGCAGAAAACAGAGAATACCAGGAGACAGAGGAGAGAACAAAAAAATAGAGAGAATGAGGAGAGAGAGGAGAGAATGAAAAAAAGCAGAAAATCTAGAGAGAGCAGAAAACGAAGAGAATCAGGAGAGAGAAGAGAGAACGCAGAAAACGGAGAGAATAAGGACACAAAAGAGAGAACGCAGAAAATGCAGAGAATCTAGAGAGAGAGAGGAGAGAACGCAAAAAACGGAGAAAACCAGGACAGAGAGGAGAGAATGCAGAAAATGAAGAGAATCCAGAGAGAGTAGAGAACGCAGAAAATAGAGTATCAGGAGAGAGAGGAAAGAACGCAGATGAGAGAGAGAATCAAGAGAGAGAAGAGAGAATGCAGAACTCGCAGAGAATCAGGAGAGAGAGGAGAGAACACAGAAAACGGAGAAATTCAGTAAAGGAGAAAAGGGAGAAAATCAGGAAATAGTGGAGAGAATGCAGAAAACGGAGAGAATCAGGAAAGAGCATAGATAATGCAGAAAGCAGAGAGAATTAAGAGAGAGGAGAGAACGAAGAACACGCAGAGAATCAGGAGAGAGAGAAGAGAATGCAGAAAACGGAGAGAGTCAGGAGAGAGAGGAGAGAATGCAAAAAAAAGTAGAAAACCAGGAGAGAGAGTAGAGAACGCAGAAAAGGCAGACAATCATGACAGCAGAGAATGCAGACAACGGAATGAATCAGGAGATAGAGCAGAAATCTCAGAAAACGGAGAAAATCAGGAAATAGTGGAGAGAATGCAGAAAATGGAGAGAATCAGGAGAGAGCAGAGATAATGCAGAAAATTGAGAGATTCAGGAGATAGAAAAGAGAAAGTAGAAAATGAAGGAAATAGGAGATAGAGGAGAAAATACTGAAAAACGGACAAAATTAGGAGCGATAGGAGAGAATGCAGAAAACAAAGAAAATCTGGAGAGAGAGGAGAGAATGCTGAAAACACAGAGAATCAGGAAAGCAAGGAGAGAAGGCAGAACACTAAGAAAATCAGGAGAGGAGAGAACATAGAAAATGGAGAGAATGAGAGAAAGGAGAAAATGGAGAAAATCAGAAGACAGAGGAGAAAATGCACAAAACGGAGTCAATCAGGGAGAATCAGGAAAGCAAGGAGAGAAGGCAGAACACTAAGAAAATCAGGAGAGAGAGGAGAGAACACAGAAAACGGAGAGAATCATGAGAGAGTGGAGAAAACGGAGAAAATCAGAAGACAAAGGAGAGAACGCAGAAAACGGAGTCAATCAGCAGAGAGAGTAGAGAATGCCAAAAATGGAGAGAATCAGGAAAGAGTGTAGAGAACAAAGTAAACAAAGAGAATCAGGAGAGAGGAGAAAACGCAAAAAATTAGGAGAGAGAGCAGAGAATGCAGAAAACGGAGAATACCAGGAGACAGAGAAGAGAACAAAAAAATAAAGAGAATGAGGAGAGAATGCAAAAAAAAAAAAAAAAAAAAACCCAGAAAATCTAGAGAAAGAGGAGAGAACGCAGAAAACGAAGAGAATCAGGAGAGAGAAGAGAGAATGCAGAACTCGGAGAGAATCAGGAGAGAGAGGAGAGAACGCAGAAAACGGAGGAAATCAGTAGAGGAGAAAACGGAGAAAAGAGAGAGAAAAAGGAAATAGTGGATAGAATGCAGAAATCCGAGAAAATCAGGAGAGAAGAGAACGCAGAAAACAAAGAAATACAGAAGATAGAGGAGAGAAACGAGAAAAGACAGAAAGTCAGGAAATAGTGGAGAGAATGCAGAAAATGGAGAGAATCAGGAGAGAGCAGAGATAACACAGAAAACGGAGAGAATTACAAGAGAGAGGAGAGATCGCAGAAAATGCAGAGAATCAGGAGAATGAGCAGAGAATTCAGAAAACAGAGAGAATCAGAAGAGTGACGAGAGAACGCAAAAAAACGTAGAAAATGAGAAGAGACAGTACAGGACGCAGAAAAGGCAGACAATCATGAGAGAAAACAGAGAATGCAGAAAACGCAATAAATCAGGAGGTAGAGCAGAGAACTGAAAAAAGGGAGAAAATCAGGAAATAGTGGAGAGAACGCAGAAAACAGAGAATCAGGAGAGAGCAGAGATAACGCAGAAAACGGAGATATTTAAGAGATAGAAAAGAGAGTGCAGAAAACAGAGAGAATCAAGAGAGAAAGGAAAGAAAGCAGAAAACGGAGTAAATCAGGACAGAGTGGAGAATGCAGAAAACGTAGAGAATCAGGAGAGAGTGGACATAACGCAGAAAACGGAGGGAATCAGGAGATAGAGAGAATGCCGAAAATGGACAGAATTAGGAGAGAGGAGAGAATGCAGAAAAGAAAGATAATCTGGAGAGAGAGAGGAGAGAACGCAGAAAATGAAGAGAATCAGCACAGAGAGGAGAGAACGCAAAAAAAAAAAAGTAGAAATTCAGGAGAGAGAGTAGAGAACGCAGAAAAGGCAATGAATCAGGAGGTAGAGCAGAGAACTCAAAAAAGGGAGAAAATTAGGAAATAGTGGTGAGAATGCAGAAAACGGAGAGAATCAGGAAGAGAGTGGACATAACACCAAAAATGGAGAGATTTGGGAAAAAGAAAAGAGAACGCCGAAAACGGAGGGAATCAGGAGACAGAGGAGAGAACGCCAAAAACGGACAGAATTAGGAGAGAGAGGAGAGAATGCAGAAAACAGACAGAATAAGGAGAGAAAAAAGAGAACACAGAAAACGCAGATAATCAAGAGAGAGTGAAGAACGCCAAAAATGGAGAGTATCAGGAGGGAGAGAGGAGAGAACGCAGATAGCAGAGAGAATCAAAACAGAGAGGAGAGTACGCACAAATGGAGAAAATCAGTACAGAAGAAAAGTGAGAAAGTAAGGAATTAGTTGAAAGAATGAAGAAAACGGAAAAAATCAGGAGAGAGAGGAGAGAACACAGAAAACAAGAAGAATCAGGGTAGAGGTGTGAGAATGGAAAACACGAAGAAATCAGGAGAGGAGACAACTCAGAAAATGGAGAAAATCAATAGAGGAGTAAACGGAGAAAAGAGAAAAAAAGGAAATAGTGGATAGAATGCAGAAAAGGCTGAAAATCAGGAGAGATAGGAGAGAACACAGAAAACAAAGACAGTCAAGGCAGAGGGGAGAGAATGCATAACACGGAGAGAATCAGGAAAGAGGAGAGAACACAGAAAACAAAGAAATACAGAAGATAGAGGAGAGAACCGAGAAAAGGGAGAAAGTCAGGAAATAGTGGAGAGAATGCAGAAAACGGAGAGAATCAGGGGAAAGCAGAGATAACACAGAATAAGGAGAGAATTACGAGAGAGAGGAGAGATCACACAAAACACAGAGAATCAGGAGAGAGAGCAGAGAATGCAGAAATCGGAAAGATTCAGCAGAGAGGAGAGAATGCAAAAAATGTAGTAAATCAGGAGAGAAAGTAGAGAATGCAGAAAAGGCACACAATCAGGAGAGAGAGGAAGGAATGCAGAAAACGGAGAAAATCAGTAGAGGTGAAAACGGAGAAAATCAGGAATAGTGTAGAGAATGCAGAAAACGGAGAAAATTAGGAGAGAGAGGAGAGAACACAGAAAACAAAGAGAATCGGGGTCAAGGGGAGAGAACGCAAAACAGAGAGAATCAGGAGAGATAGGAGAGAACTAAAAAAAAACAAAGAAATACAGAACATAGAGGAGAGAACTATGAAAAGGGAGAAAATCAGGAAATAGTGGAGAGAACTGAGAGAATCAGGAGAGAGCAGCGATAACAGAAAACGGGGAGATTCACGAGAGAGAGGAGAGAATGCAGAAAACGCAGAGAATCAGAAGAGAGAGCAGAGAATACAGAAAACGTAGAAAATCAAGAGAGACAGCAGATAACGCAGAAAACGCAATGAATCAGGAGGGAGAGCAGAGAACTCAAAAAACGGAGGAAATCAGGAAATAGTGGAGAGAATGCAGAAAACGGAGAGAATCATGAGAGAGCAGAGATAACTCAGAAAACGGACTTACTCAGGAGATAGAAAAGAGAACACAGAAAATGGAGGGAATCAGGAGATAGAGGAGAGAATGCTGAAAACGGACAGAATTAGGAGAGAGAGGAGAGAATGCAGGAAACAAAGAAAATCTGGAGAGAGAGGAGAGAATGCTGAAAACAGAGAGAATCGGGAAAGCGAGGAGAGAAGGCAGAACACTAAGTAAATCAGGAGAGAGAGGAGAGAATGCAGGAAATGGAGAGAATAAGGAGAGAAAGAAGAGAACACAGAAAACGCTGAGAATCAAAAGAGAGTGGAGAGAATGGAGAAAATCAAAAGTGAGAGGAAAAAACAGAAAATGGAGAGAATCAAGAAATACAGGAAAGAAGGCAGAAAACGGAGAAAATCAGTAGAGGAGAAAACAGAGAAAAGGGAGAAAATCAGAAAATAGTGGAGAGAATGCAGAAAACGGAGAAAATAAAGAGAGAAGGGAGAGAGTGCAGAAAATGGAGAGAATCAGAAGAAAGAGCAGAGAATGCAGGAAATAAGTAGAGAGAGCAGAGAATGCAGAAAACGGAGAGAATCAGGAGAAGGCAGAAATAACGCAGATAACAGAGAGAATCACAAGAGAGGAGAGATCGCAGAAAATTCATAGAATCAGGAGAGAGTGCAGAGAACGCAGAAAAGGCAGACAATCATAAGAGAGAGCAGAGAACTCAAAAAAGAGAAAATCGGGAAGTAGTGGAGAGAACACAGAAAACAGCGAGAATCAGGAGAGAGCAGAAATAACACAGAAAACAGAGAAATTCGGGAGATAGAAAAGAGAATGCAGAAAATGGAGGAAATCAGGAGATAGAGGAGAGAATGCCAAAAACGACAGAATTAGGAGAGAGAGGAGAGAATGCAGAAAACGAAGAAAATCTGGAGAGAGAGGATAGAATCCAGAAAACGGAGAGAATCAGAAGAGACAGGAGAGAAGGCAGAAAACAGAGTAAATCTAGAAAGAGAGGAGAAAATGAAGAATATGGAAAGAATCAGAAGAGAGAGGAGAGAATGCAGGAAACGGAGAGAATAAGGAGAGAAAAAAGGGAACACAGAAAACGCAGAGAATCAAGAGAGAAAGAGTGGAGAGAACACAGAAAATGGAGAAAATCAAAAATGAGAGGACAGAAAATGGAGAGAATCAAGAGATACAGGAAAGAACTCAGAAAACAGAGAAAACCAGTAGAGGAGAAAACAGAGAAAACGGAGAAAATCAGGAAATGGTGGAGAGAATGCAGAAAACTGAGAAAATCAGGAGAGAGAGGAGAGAACGCAGAAAACAAAGTGAATCAGTGTAGAGGAGAGAAAACGCAAAACACGGAGAGAATCAGGATAGAGAGGAGAAAACACAGAAATGAAGAAATACAGAAGATAGAGGAGAGAAATGAGAAAAGGGGGGAAATCAGGAAATAGTGGAGAGGATGCAGAAAACAGAGAGAATCAGGAGAGAGCAGAGGTAACGCAGAAAACAGAGAGAATCACGCAAGAGAGGGGGAAACGCAGAACTCATAGAGAATCAGCAGAAAGAGCAGAGAACACAAAAAAAGTAGAAAACTACGAGAGAGAGAGTAGAGAAAGCAGAAAAGGCAGACAATCATTAGAGACAGCAGAGAATGCAGAAAATGCAGTGAATCAGGAGATAGAGCAGAGAACTCAGAAAACGGAGAAAATCAGAAAATAGTGGAGAGAACAGAAAACGGAGAGAATCACAAGAGAGAGGAGAGAATGCAGAGCACGCAGAGAATCAGGGGTGAGGGCTGAGAACGCAGACAACAGAGAGAATCAGAAGAGAGAGGAGAGAAAGCAGAAAACAGAGAAAATCTTGACAGAGAGGAGAGAACCCAGAAAACGAAGAGAATCGGGAGAGAGAAGAGAGAATGCATAAAATGGAGAAAATCAAGAGGAAGAGAAGAGAAAAAAGAAAACGAAGAGAATCAAGAGAGAAAAAGAGAATGCAGAAAACTGGGAAAATCAGCACAGAGAGTAGAGAAAACAGAAAACAAAGAGACACAAAAGAGTAGAGAATGCAGAAAATGGAGAGTATCAGGAGAGAGAGGAGACAACGCAGATAATGGAGAGAATCAGGAGAGAGACAAGAGAATAAAGAAAACGGAGAAAATCAGTAGAGTAGAAATCGGAGAAAAGGGCGAAAATCAAGAAACAGTGGAGAGAATCCAGAAAATGGAAAAAATCAGGAGAGAGAGAAGAGAACACAGAAAAAAAAGTGAATCAGGGTAGAGGGGAGAGAACCCAAAACACAAAGTGTATCATGATAGAGAGGGGAGAACACAGAAAATGAAGAAATACAGAAGATAGATGAGAGAACCGAGAAAAGGGAGAATATCAGGAAATAGAGGAGAGAATGCAGACTGATAGCCTGTAGACAAAAAGCTAGAGGATAACTGAATCATTCCTGGGCTTGCAAATCTACCCAGGAAAGTAAGACCTGACAGTGGTGTTTAACGTGGGTCCTCCCACGCTCATCCAAACCCAGTAGAGGGAGCCACAAACAGCAGAACACCAACACCCACAGGGATAATTTCACAGGCTCCAAAACCCACTGAGATAGCCAAAATGGTGAAACAAAGAAACAAATCTCAAATGAAAGAACAAGAGACCTCTACCAAAGATGAGATAAATGAAATGCAGTTAAGCAAGTTTTCAGAGCCATGATCTTGAGGAAGCTCAACAGCATGAGTAAGGACATCAACACCACGAGTAAAGACAAAGAAACATTGAAAATCAACGAATTGGAAATGAAAAACCATCAAGAAGAAATGAAGAATGACATAGCAGAAATAAAGAACACATTGGAAGGAATAAACAGCAGAGTAGAGGAAGCTGAGGACCGGATCAGTGAATTAGAAGACAGGGTAGAAAAAAACAACCAATCAGAAAACCAAAAGGAAAAAACAATTAAAAAACAGGAAGACAGCTTAAGAGAACTGTGGGACAACTGGAAACGTAATAATATTCCCATCATAGGAGTCCCCGAAAAGTAAGAAAATGAGCAAGGGTTAGAGAATATATTTGAAGAAATAGTGACAGAAAACTTCCCTAACTTGGTGAAGGAAAAAGGCATTCAAGTTCAAGAAGCACAGAGAGCCCCAAGTAAGAAGAACGCAAACAGGCCCATACCGAGACACATAGTAATTAAAATGCCAGAAATTAAAGCCAAAGAGAGAATCCTAAAGGCAGCAAGAGATAAGCAACAGGTTACCTACAAAGGAACCCCCATAAGGCTACCAGCTGAATTCTCAACACAAACACTACAGGCCAGAAGGGAATGGCATGAAGTAATCAAGGTTATAAAAAACAAGGATCTGAATCCAAGACTACTCTATTTAGCAAGGCTATCATTCAAAATAGAAGGTCAAATAAAGAGCTTCCCAGACCAAAGAGAAAAGCTAAGGGAATACATTAGCACCAAACCAGCACTGCAAGAAATGTTAAAAGGACTGCTATAATTAGTAGAAAAAATAGGAAGAAAAATATAACCACACTAAACAAAACTAGCAATAAAAAAGTACATATCAATAATCACCTTAAATGTAAATGGATTGAATGCCCTGATAAAAGGACACAGAGTAGCTTATTGGATAGGAAAGAATGACTCATATATATGTTGTTTACAAGAGACCCACCTCACAACAAAAGACTCACACAGGTTGAAAGTGAAGGGATGGGAAAAAATCTTTCAAGCAAACGGAAAGGAAAAAAAAGCTGGGGTAGCAATACTCATATCTGATAAAATAGATTTCAAAATGAAGGCCATAACCAGAGACAAAGAAAGTCACTACATAATATTGAAAGGATCTATCCAACAGGAAGATATAACCTTGGTAAACATATATGCACCCAATATAGGGGCACCAAAATATATTAAAAATCTTCTGGAGGACTTCAAAGGAGAAATCGACAGCAATACAATCATAGCAGGGGACTTCAACACCCCGCTGACATCACTGGATAGATCATCTAGACAAAAAATTAAAAAAGAAACAGACTCTAAATGAAGCACTAGACCAAATGGATTTAATAGATATCTACAGAGAATTACACCCCAAAACTACAGAATTCACATTCTTCTCAAGTGCACAGGGGATATTCTCAAGGATAGACCACATGTTAGGACACAAGCTAAGTCTCTACAAGTTCAAGAAGATTAAAATCATATCAAGCATCTTCTCAGAACACAATGGTATGAAACTAGAAATCAATTGCAACAAGAACATGCAAAGACATTTGAACACGTGAAGGCTAAATAGTATGTTATTAAACAATGAATCAGTTACTGAGGAGATCAAGGAAGAAATTAAAAACTTCCTGGAAACCAATGAAAATGAACACACAGCAACACAAAATCTATGGGATGCAGTGAAAGCAGTTCTGAGAGGGAAGTTCATAGCACTACAGGCCTACCTCAAGAAACAAGAAAAATTTCTAATAGACTATCTAACCTCACAACTTAAAGAACTAGAAAGCAAACAAAAAGAAAACCCCAGAGCAAGTAGAAGGAAGGAAATAGTAAAGATCAGAGCAGAAATAAATGACATAGAGACCAAAAAAAAACAATTCAAAGCATCAATGAAACAAAGAGCTGGTTTTTCGAAAAGATAAACAAGATTGATGGACCCTTAGCTAGACTCACCAAGAAACAAAGAGAGAGAACCCAAATACCCAAAATCAGAAATGAAAGAGGAGAAGTAACAACTGATACCACAGAAATACAAAGGATCGTTAACAAATACTATGAACAATTATATGGCAACAAATTCGACATTCTAAGTGAAATGGACAAATTTCTAGAAACACATAGTCTCCCAAAACTGGACCGGAAGAGATAGAAAACTTGAACAGACCAATAACAACTAAGGAAATCGAAGATGTAATCAAGACTCTCCCAGCAAACAAAAGCCCAGGCCCAGATGGCTTCACAGGGGAGTTTTACCAAACATTCAAAGAAGAACTAACACTCATTCTCCTCAAACTATTTCAAAAAATTCAAGAAGAAGGAAGACTTCCAAACTCATTTTATGAAGCCAGCATAATTCTAATTCCAAAACCAGAAAAAGACACTACAAAGAAAGAAAACTACAGGCCAATATCCCTGAAGAACATAGATGCCAAATCCTTAACAAAATACTAGCAAATCGGATGCAGCAATACATCAAAAAAATTATTCACCATGACCAAGTGGGATTCATCCCAGGGATGCAAGGCTGGTACAATATTCACGAATCAATAAATGTGATACACCACATAAACAAAATGAAATATAAAAACCATATGATCATATCAATAGATGCTAAAAAAGCATTCGACAAAATCCAGCACCCATTTCTGATAAAAACGCTCAGCAATGTGGGAATAGAGGGATCATATCTCGACATAATAGAGGCCATATATGAAAGACCTACAACCAACATCATACTCAATGGGCAAAAACTAAAAACATTTCCCTTAAGAGCAGGAACAAGACAGGGATGCCCACTTTCGCCACTCTTATTTAACATAGTACTGGAAGTCTTAGCCACAGCAGTCAGACAGGAAGAAAAAATAAAAGGGATCCAAATTGGAAAGGAGGAAGTGAAACTGTCATTATTCCCAGATGACATGATATTATACATAGAAAACCCTAAAGACTCCATCAAAAATCTACTAGACTTAATTAATGAATTTGGCAAAGTAGCAAGATACAAAATTAATGTCAAGAAATTGACGGCATTCTTATACACCAAGGATGAACTCACAGAAAGAGAAACTAAAAAAATCCCATTTACCATCGCAGCAAAAAAAAATTAAGATACCTAGGAATAAACTTAACCAAAGAAGTAAAGGACCAATTTGCAGAAAACCACAGGACATTGAAAAAAGAAATAGAGGAAGATATAAAAAAGTGGAAGCACATACCTTGTTCATGGATTGGAAGAAGTAACATCATTAAAATGTCCATATTACCGAAAGCAATCTATAGATTCAATGCAATCCCCATCAAAATACCAACGACATATTTCACAGAACTAGAACAAATACTTCAAAAGTTCATATGGAACCAAAAAAGACCCCAAATAGCCACAGCAATCTTGATAAAGAAGGACAAAGTAGGTGGAATCAAAATACCAGATATCAGGTTATACTACAAAGGTACTGCAATCAAAACAGCCTGGTACTGGCACAAGAACAGGCATATAGACCAGTGGAACAGAACAAGGGACTCGGAAATTGACCCAAGACATTATGCTCAATTAATATTTGAGAAAGGTAGCAAGAGCATACAATGGAGTAAAGACAGCCTGTTTAATAAATGGTGTTGGGAAAATTGGACAGCTACATGCAAAAAAATGAAACTAGACCATCAACTTACACCATATACAAGAGTAAACTCAAAATGGATAAAAGACTTAAATGTGACGCGTAAATCCATAAAAATCCTAGAAGAAAATGTAGGCAACAAAATTTCAGACATCATACGGAACAGAATTTTCACTGATACATCACCTAAGGCAACAGAAACAAAGAAAAGAAAATGAACACATGGGGCTACATAAAACTAAAAAGCTTCTGCACAGCAAAAAAAAAAAAACAAGCATCATGTAAATGGAAAGGGAACCCACTATATGGGAGAGCATAATTGCCAAACATACATCAGATAAGGGGTTAATTTTAAAAATATATAGAGTACTCATACAACTCAACAAAAGGAAGACAAAGTACCCAATTAAAAAATGGGCTGAGGACCTAAATAGACACCTCTCCAAACAGGACATATAAATGGCCAAGAGACATATGAAAAAATGCTCAATATCACTAATTATCAGAGATGTAAATTAAAATGACTATGAGGTATCACCTCATACTTGCCAGAATGGCTGCCATCAACAAATCATTAAACAAGTGCTGGCGAGTGTGTGGAGAAAAGGGGACTCTAGTACACTGCTGGTGCAGTCACTATGAAAAACAATATGGTGTTTCTTCAGAAAATTAAAAATGAAACTGCCATTTAACCCAGTAATCCCATTTCTAGGAATATATCTTAAGAAGCCTGAAACACCAATCAGAAAGAACATATGTACCCCTATGTTCATAGCAGTACTATTACAATTGCTAAGATCTGGAAACAGCCCAAGTGTCCATCAATAGATGAGTGGATAAAAAAAAGCTGTGGTACATATACACAATGGAACACTATGCAGCTATAAGAAAGAAAGATCTCTTATCCTTTGAGAAGATGTGGAGGGGCCTGGAGAGTATTATTTTAAGCGAAAAAAGCCAATCAGAGGAAGACAAATATCACATGATCTCACTTATTTGTGGAATATAATGAACAAAATAAGCTGATGAACAATATAGACTCAGAGACATAGAAAGGAGTATGGTTCAGACTGACAAAGCCAGAGGAGGGGGTTTGGGGGGGAGGGATGAGATAAACCAAAGAACTTATATGCATGTGCGTGTAACCAATGGACATAGACAAAAATGCTGGGGCGGGGGATCAGGAGGAGGGTGTCTAGGGGTCTAGAGGGGGAAAAAGGAGAAACATCTGTAACAAAAAAAATTAATTAATAAAACTAAAATAAATAAATAAATAAAATCCACCTATAAACCATATTAAATAAAATTTGACTAAAAGTGTCTCTCAGATCAGACCTGTGCACACTTTCCTAAGTTATTGCCCCATGTTTCCAATTCATCTTGAAGAGGGAATCTGGTTGCAAGAGGAAGGTTTGAACTGTTAAGTGATATGTAAAAGAAATAAAAGAATTCCATAAATGGGAAGTTGCTGATGGAGAAATCTTGAGCATTGCCGAAAAGCATACAAGGATTGCGTGGTAGGTACAAATCATAGTGAGAAGCAAACAACGTATTGGCAGAAGCTGCAGCCAGTTTGGTAGCCACCTCTTGCAAGCATATAAAATATGTTTCAGTTACCAAACCAGGAGATATGCCAATAGAAGCAATCAACAGGCTCCAGTGAATTAATACTCCTAATGTATCATCTTGTCTTTTATAAACAAAAAAGAGAAGGGTTGACATAGGTACGCAAAGTGGGAGATTGTTGAAGAGAAGCATTTAGAAGAGAAAGCTACTTTCACGTTTGCATTCCATGGAAGAGGCTCCGTAAATATACTACTCTTTAAAAAGATATATAGCCCGGCCAGTGTGGCTCAGTGGTTGAGCATCAGCCCATGCACCAAGAGGTTACCAGTTCGATTCCCAGTCAGGGCACATGCCCAGGTTGTGGGCCAAATCCCCAGTAGGGGGCATGCAGGAGGCAGCCAATCAATGTTTCCATCTCTTTCTACCTCTCCCTTCGTCTCTCTCTAAAATCGATAAAGAAAAAAAATATATATATATATAATATATATACACACACTATGTTTTTCCCCATACATACATACCTATGATAAAATTTATTAATGTATTGTTGCCTTAATAAACTCATGATATTGAGCTTTTACAAACTTAGGTATTTATTGCTTACAATAACCAGTTAATCCAATGAAATATTTTCATTGTCTTTTAGTTTAAGGGCCTTGGTAAAATGAAATCGTTTCTATTCTGGTGAAGAAAAAACATCCGTGTACTGACAGATAGTGACCCATATTATTTGCAGTTTCTTAACAAAATAATAACTTTTCTCTAGATGGCTTGTAACACTTTTCAGCTCATCTTGAAAAAAAAGATAAAATAGTGCCCCCCCCCCTTTATCGTGGTGGATATATGCCAAGACACTCCAGTAGATGCCTGAAATAGTGGATAGTACTGAACCTTAAATATGTTTTTTCCTGTACATACATACCAATTACAAAGTTTAATTTATAAATTAAGCACAGTAAGAAATTAATAGTAATAACTAATAAAATAGAACAATTATACCGATATACTGTAATAAAAGTGAATGTGGTCTCTCTCTCTCAAAATATTTTATTGTACTATACTCACCCTTCTTGTGGCGACGTGAGGTGATAAAATGCCAAACCTATTCCCGGGTCTGTGCAGCCACCCCAGCTTGCAGCAAATAGCTTGGTGTCACTAGCTTCAGGGGATCCCTTGCTGAAGTCTTCATATAGGCCCAATGCTTGAAATATGTTTTCTGTTCCTGTCTTCCACCCACAAATGTAATGCCTGTTCATCTTAACTAAATGTGTACAATGCACTGTGGCCATAACTTATGCAGGTTGAAGTGCAACAGCAAAACTAGCACACATTTAGTTGTCCTTCTTCACAAATTCACAGACAGAAGATTCACTCTTGCTGTAGATTCTAGCAACCTCAGCATACTGTTTCATTCCTTTAAGTTGAAAACTTGTACCTTCACTTAAAGAACGCACTTTACGGCTTCTCTTGGGCATATGCGAATAGCCACCATCACTACTCTTGCACATTGGGACCATTATTAAGTAAAATGAAGGTTACTTGAACACCAACACTGCCATATCAGGACAGTCAATTTGATAATTGAGGTAGCTACTAGGAGACAAATGGGCTGGAGTGGACGCAGGGTGCAGATGCTGGACAAGGGGATGAATCAAGTCCCCGGTGGCAGGACTGAGCAGGACTCATGAGATGTCATCAGATTTCATTGTGCTACTCAGAATAGCGTGCACTTTAAAACGTCTTTATTTATTTCTGGAATTTTCCATTTAATGTTTTTTTGGACTGTGGTTGACTACACGTGACTAAAACTATGGAAAGCAAAACTGCAGATAAGGGGGAACTACGGTATATAAAGTCTCTCGGTGAACTATTTATACAATATAGTAATAAAGGGGCAAAGCAATACATTATCTATGTATTATATGAAGTTATACTTCAAGGAAAACTCAAGTCTTGTTTTTTAGACGGAAATATGAGGAGTATTTTGTAAATCTCTGAAGTATGACTATCCACATATGCTGTTAGCTTTCCCACAAAAATAGGAAATATTAACTACTTTTATCTATGTGTCCACAAAGAAAAACTTCATATACATTGACCACTATGAAACATTTACTTTTTTAGGGGTAAAGGACAGAACAAATTTGTGTTCAGAACAATCAGGAATCTAGGGATCACAACTCTATTGCTCACCTCCAGATCTTGAACAAATAGGGGTACACTTTTCTGATAAACTTCTGAACTTGCTATGTGGAAGTATTCCAAGGAATGATATGCAGTCATCTTTACTCTAATAAAGACTCTATAATGGGTTTTATTCCTGAGATTCTTCAGGTTTGAGGAGATATTGGGATAACCTCGGTGGGGGTTTACAAGGCTTCATTTGAATCTTAGTAGGTCAGTTCCAAACATTCTACTCATGTCATTAGAATCTTGAGCCCGATGAGAAGGAATCTGGTCTCACAGTGCATCAGCAGAGGACAGTACTTGCAAGGGAACTCCTATAATTTGGGTTGTTCTGATGTGGTGCCTTCTGGGAAACATTTAATTTCATAATGTTATTACAGAGCAAGTTTCAAGTTAGCTGGAATAAAAGCACACAATTGAAACTGGTAAAAGTTACAAGACTAATAAGATCATATGTCTTTTGGAGACAACCTTCCCAATTATTTTATTAGTGCTCCAGGGAACAGGTGGAGATAAAGTGGTGAGATTTAAGGTGAAAAATGTAGCATCTGCATGCACATGCCCTACGAATAGATACAATTTGACTTCATAGGCTCCTTTCTCATTTTTAGCTGGTAGTTATTTTTTCAGTACCCAATCTCTTTACAGATGTTACAGTTCCTAAAACGTTAAATATATGCTCCCATATGATGGAACCATTTCATTCCTAAGTATTTACCCAGACAATTAAAAGCATATGCTATACACAAATGTTCATAGTAGCTTTATTTGTAAGAGCACAAAACTGGAAACCTAAATGTCAATCAACAGGTTAATGGATAAACAAATGAGGGTATATCCACATAATGGAATACACTGCAATAAAAAGGAACAAACTATTCATAAATGCAACAATGTGGATGAATCTCAAAATAATTATGCTGACTGAAAGAAGCCAGACCCTCTAGAAAAGAATGCATGGTACATTATTCCAATTATATTAAATTTTTGAAAACATAAATTACCTATGGTAACAGAAAGCAGACTGGTAGCTGCCTGGGACCAGTTGGGTGAACCACTAGGAAGTTTGATTACAAAGGGCCGTAAGGAAACTTTTGGAGATGATGGTGATGGATTTGTGATTGTAGCGACGTTTCATCATTGTATACACGTGCCCAAAGTCACCAAATTATACATTTTAAATATGTTCAATTTGTTATACCTCAATAAATCCAGTTGTAAAACTCAGAGTCACTAGGCCCATGAGGTGTGCATCTGATGCAGAGCTCTCTATCAGTTCCATGGGTGATTCAATCAGGTGTTCTCAATGGGATTTGCCCAAATACAGAAAGAGAGCTCAATGTTAAGATAGCAACAAAATGTTGCCCTGGCAGGTTTGGCTCAGCAGTTAGAGCAGCGGCCCACGGACGGAGAGTCCTGGGTTCGGTTCCCGCTAAGGGCACGTACCTCGGTTGCAGTTTGTCCCCGGCCCTAGTTGGGGTTGTGTGGGTGGCAATCACTAGATGTGAGACGCTCACATCGATGTTTCTCTCTCTTCCTCCTCCTCTCTCCCCTGCTCTATCTGAAGATAAGTGCAAAAATGTCCTCGGGTGAGGATTAAAAAAAAAAAAAGATATCAACAAAATGTTGATGTCCCACATTTTAGTATAAATATTTCCCCTTATCAAACTCCCAAGGGAAAAAATAGACTCTCTATATTAAATTACCTTTCAAGTTAATATTCAAAGGCCAAAAAATCAAAACCCAGAATAATTCTCTTGTCCAACGAAATGGAAGTCCTTCCCAGTTTATTTTGTTCCTCACAGCCAGAAATGTTCTTAGTGGCCTAGATGGATTTTTAAAGCAGCTGCAGCCTGTGTGTCTTTCTTGGGAATAGATGTGACTCATTCAGCTCCTCTAAAGTTAAATGAACTCCACATCAAGTCTGTGGTGTGTCTCAATTTTTAAAAGGTCCAAAGAAATAGAACACCCAAGATCACCATAATACTTGCCTAGCGTCCACAAAATTTAAAGAGCTGTTATACTGGACAAAATTATGTTCCCAGAACCCAGTAGTTTCTTATTTCCAAAGACAATACATAGCAGAACTCGATAGTAGAAACTGATGTATTTTGTAGGAAGGATAGCTGGGGATGGCTTTCTCCTCACCAGAATGCCAAACAGTATATTCCAGGGTCCATGACCTGCACACTAAAACTAAATTGGAAGAAATTTTTTATCAAGAAGGTAAATTTATCACCATGAATTTAGCATGATACACTATCTTCTCAGAGGGGCATTTGAGACACTCATGCTATCTTGCAAAGTATAGATTTGCAGTGGTGCAGTCCCTATCACCACGTCTCTAGTATATTCAAAATCTCTTTGTAGTCCAAATTTGCTGTTTTACATTTCATTTTAGACTGGCACGAACAATTTAAATCTAACCTTCTTTAGAAGTCTATATTGCATACAAGTCTTCTGCCTTGAAGTTTATTTTTAAATTAATTTTTTTTCTTTATTGATTTTAGAGAGAGGAAGGGAGAAGGAAAGAGAAATAGAAACATCGACCAGAGAGAACATTGATTGGCCACCTCCTGCATGCCCCACACTGGGGCATGCAACCAGGGCGTGTACCCTGACTAGGAATCGAACTGGCGACCTCTTGGTGTATGGGTGGACGCTCAACCACTGAGCCACAACGGCCAGGACTTCTGCCTTGAAGTTTAAAGCAGCAAACACTGATATAGTCATTAATGTTTAGCATCTCTATAGTATATTTTTTCTAACATTAAATCCTTTCCTCAAACGAAGTTATTATCCAGTGTTTCTACAGCCTCTGATTAGGCCCATGAGTGAGGCTTATACATCAATTAAAATGTGGGTCAAGGTCAAGCCCACACCCTGAAGCTGACTGCACATGCCAATGCCTTTGTCAATGCCAGGGTAGCTCACTAAGTCTCACCTTGGCTGGCACTGGCTGCGGCCATCCAAGAAGCCAGAGTATGTGTGAGCTCTGCTGTCACATTCTGTGACTTGGCTGAAGCCTGTGTCTCCACTGCTCCCACGCCCGAACCTGCTTCTTTGAGGCCTGCACACTTCTGCTTAAGGCCCAATATTTCACCGTCTCCAGAAATAACCAATTTTCTGTGGACAGAGCTCCCTTACACTTCATATCAAAATCTCACATGCCTTAAGGCTTGAAGCCTTTTGCCAAAACCGCAGCAATTAAAAGACTACAGAAGTAATAAAAATCAAATTAACGGCCCAGTGTAAGCCTCAACAATCTGCCAAGATCCAAACTCCCTGTGTGGACATTAAAGTCTGAAGTCTGAAACAAGCTCTGGCCACCCAGTGCTTCTCCACTTGTATGCTGTGTTCCCTCAAATTTCATTCCTGTTTTATTTCTGTGTACTGACTTATTCAGAACAAATAGGGAGTTTCAGATGTTTCATTTTGCAAAACACAAGGTCTCTGACCTGCTCTGCCTCCATCTCCCTCCCTTCCTATCCATCAATACAGTTATGTTCTTTACAATTTTCAGTATAATAGGAACCAACAGTACATGCACTGTATGGGCAGGACAGGTTCTCCACCCAAACTTAATCATTTTTAAGGTACTACCTCCCTGGAGAGAAAAAGTAGGAAGAGTAGACACCATGTTAGGCTGAGGGTGCCCTCTCCATATGGAAGGAAACATCAGGAATGGAAAGGAGTGTGATTCCCCAATCAGTAATAATTTACATGCAACTTATAACTACACTTTAGATTTAAATAAACTTTTAAATACACCACCATCTTTCTTACCTTTTTAATTTCTTTCATCCCGTCTTCACATCTAATTTTCTCATTCTTGAAGGCTTTTCTCACATGCTATTTCATCCATGAAACTTTCCCTGGTATCTTCAACCAGATCAAACCTCTCTTTTTGCCCAGCCCAGCAGGTGTGGTTCAGTGCACTGAGCATCATCCCATGGACTGAGAGGTCCTAGTTGGATTCCTGGTCAGGGCACATGCCTGGGTTGTAGGCTCGATCCCCATAGGGGGCGTATAGGAGGCAGCTGATCGATGTTTCTCTCTCTCTCCCTTCCTCTCTCAAAAATATCAGTAAAAACATATTTAAAAAGCCCGGCCGGTATGGCTCACTGGTTGAGCATTGACCCATGCACCAAGAGGTTGCTGGTTCGATTCCTGGTCAGGGCATATGCCCAGGTTGTGGGCCTAATCCACAGTAGGGGGCATGCAGGAGGCGGCCAATCGATGTTCTCTCTCATCAATGTTTCTCTCTTGCTCCTTTCCTCTAAAATTAATTTTAAAAAAAACCACACATATTTAAACAAAAGAAACCTCTCTTCTGAGGCCTTAGTCTAAGGATCAAGCACAACAGAATGTCTTAATAGTTGTCAAAACATGTATTACTGAGCCCATTGATGCTATCCAAATATTGAGGTAGGGCCCTCAAATGTGCACTGTGAACTCTCTAGGTGATTCTCTGGTGCACTCAAGCCTGAACCTTTCAATTTGTACCTCACTATCACCATTTATTTTTTGTCCTGTGACATTATTTGGCATTTACTGCCCTGTAAGATCCTTGAAAGGAATCTTTAAAAAAAAAATAACTCCTTAACCTGGACCTTGCATGTATAGCAACTGCTCAACCACGAAGTTGTTAAAATAAACTTAACTAATTTTTATTCTCTCAAAAGAACTAGATCTCTTTGTTTTGTCCTATCCTGAAAAAGTGTCTAAAAGTAAAATAAAACACAGGTGAAATTATTATAAAAGAATTAATTGAAATATTTTACTCTGCTTCAAAATATACTGTCTTCACCGATGTAGCCAAATGTAGGTTTTCTGAGTTCTTTTAAATGCAATATTATGTATAGCAAATTTCTAAGTATTGTTTTTCACTGCAGTAAAGGATTGCCTTTCTTTAGGAAGTTGCTTCCTCAGCAATTCCTATTTCACTTTTAATGCACAGTGATCAGTAGAATGCAAGAGCTCCTAAAACCTTAATGCAATTTCAGCGTGAATCTCTTATTGTTTCAAAAACTTCATTATTCAATGCTTCACAAATATCATTGGTTTAAAAATATTATAGTCAAGCCTTTCTCATTTTGCAGAAATTGCAAGGAAGTAGGAAGAGCAGTATTTCAGTACTTTATCTCAGCTTACAAGTGTACCAACAGAGACAATACCAATAATGTTCCAGTGACAATGTCTTACACAATAACAGGACCTGGAATGTTTAATTCTTGCCACGCTACTGCCGAGTTCCCAAGATCTTGCACTAACAAGCTATGTACTTCCACTTCTGGAATGTTTATAAATATCAAGCTTTTTAAGTTTTCACCCCAAACTCTGCTTTATGAGGACCCACAGTTAAATGTGGGGGACAGAAGGTAGTTTCAACACCCAGGTATCATGCCCTCAGGTTTCTGGAAAGTCCATTCCCCTGTAACATGTGCTTAATTTAAAATAAGTTAAAAAGTCCAAAAAGAGTCTTTGCCTCCATTATTAAAATGAATTTTAAAACTGTAACAGTTGATTACTAAATTGAAAAATTTCATTGAAATGCTCCATTGAAAGCTGTGTCCCTTATTTTCAAAACGTTTTATTCCATCTGAATTTTATGTAGTACAAAAGTAATGAATGCTTGAACCTGTCATCCAAATAGAAGGTTCTTTCAGTTTTTCAGGCCACCCTTCCTTCAGAGGCAAATAAATAAGAAACAAATCATATTCTACAGAGCATATACAGAAAATTTCCCTTTATAAGAACAAAAGTATTTGGAAATGATATATTTAGTATAGCTTAGCAATCGAGTTTATATTATATTGACAGATTTAGTGAATTATTAGGAAGTATATTACATACACAAAGAGTTCAATAGACAGCAGGTATTTTAACCCCTGATTGAGAACAAAATGTCTGATCTAATTGTTTTCTTGTATTTTTTTAAGAAGATACTCCATCTGTAAATTTAAGTTTGGTTGGCCCTTTTTAGTCTTTTTGCTCAATATTTTAAATACTTCCATTTTCTTCTTTTTGTAGAGTCTTTGAGCTTCTTCTCTCTCTTGCTTTCTCCTCTCAAATTCCTGAAATTAATATATGTAATTTTTATTAGTAACAAACAATAGATATAGTTCAGAAATTGTGTTGAAATAGGTATCACCATCCTAACACTTTAGGTTTGCGTCTTTGATATTCAAAATGTTGTGTTACCCATTACTAAAGTAATGTACTCTTTGCCTCTGCACTATAACACATGCTATAACATAAAGTTATTAAACAGTTTTAATTAGCTGCATGCAAATCAAATCAGAGTACAGAGGAGAGAAGACATATTTATGAAATGATTTCATCATTTAACTAGCCCCATTGAAGAGTTAAAAGGTACTTTAGAGTTTATCTGGTCCATATAACACTAAAATCTTCATTTCAAAATATCTGGTATTCTTTTTCATTTGCTACCTGACAGATTTAATTCTAGAAAAAAATTTGGCTACATACCATGTATGTACAAAACACTGTCCTAGGCATTGTGATTTTTAACCATTTAAGAATTATCATGCTCATTTCATCTGCTAAAAGAAAGACTCAAGTTTGTTTGAGTCTAAGGAAAAATAATTCAGTTATATAGTATATAGATCTGAGAAGCACTTCTTGAAATGCACTATAATATTCTTACTAAGTCCAATATAAAAGTTAAACAAAAGTTCTTAAATAATGTAATATGTGCGCTGTTTTTCAATTTCCCCTGAAACACATATAGCCCCCAAATGACACAGCCTTAAATTTGTATGGTGACTTATATTAACTGAGTACTTTCACATATGTCATAGTACATTCCATTCTTCAAATTTTTATGCTAGGTTTTATCTTCATCTTACAGAGGAGGAGATGATGCTCAATGATATGGAAAGTGATTTGCCCAAGATCCCAAATAACTGGTACTGTACAGCCAACTCATATCCAGATCTTGTCAATCCAAAGTCTGAGCAATTCTCCATTACACTATGCCATTGTCACTTAAACTTATGTTCTCATATGGTATGGTACTTCATTTACTTTAAAGAGCACATAAAGATCTGGAACTTATTTGTTTTTTAATTTTTTTTTCTTTATTGATTTTAGAGAGAGAGGAAAAGAGAGGGAGAGAGAGATAGAAATATTGATGAGAGAGAACACGGATTGGCCACCTCCTGCATGCCCCCCACTGGGGATTTGGCCCACAACCTGGGCATGTGCCCTGACCTGGAATCAAACTGGCGACCTCTTGGTGCATGGGTCAATGCTCAACCACTGAGCCACACCTGCTGGGATGGAACTTATTTGTGAATTTAGGTATATGGAGTGTAGTTTATCTCTATAGAGTTTCACTAAACAAAGTTCTAAAAAATGTTAAGTAGTCTTACTGTCAATTGTGGGTTCTTATTTAATTAATATTCTTAATTTTGATTTCTCACAAGCAAGGATGCTGGCTATTAACATCTGAAATCTAAGAGACTGTCAATTTTCATAATTACAAAGTCCTGGCATTTATCTATGTAATTTTAGGACATTAAATGTTTTACAGTATAATGGTCCTTACTGTACTATACCTGGTATACTATTTCCAAAGGTGGCAGATAGCAGATGCTTGGTTAGGAAAAAGCAGAAAGTATCAAGCTATAAAATCAAGGTCCACTATTTCCATGGAGAAATGTTTCTGCTTCACCCTAGTCTGCCACTCGTTTAAGAACCATAAAAAGTTTAGATGTGAAACTTTCAGAAATTCCCAGATTTCTTCATTACACAAATTCTAAAGTTAAAACACAAAAAAATTGTACGTCAGTGCCATCTTTGGGGCATGTTTGATTGAGTGCTATCCTTTTTAAAGTGAAAGATTAATAAAGGTTCAATACAAAAACTAAGAGTTAATCACAGATTAAACAAAATGATTATTTTGTTGAACCTGTAGATAATTTTGTGTTTCTGACTGCGAGTGGTAACTTTTTGCTAAGTTAATCTAGTAGGCTTTTATTTATTTATTTTTTTTATCCTCACCTGAGGACATTCTCTCATTTTTTGTCCAGATAGAGTGGGAGGGAGAGAGAGGAAGAAAGAGAGAGAGAGAAACATCGACGTGAAAGGGACACATCGAGTGGCTGCCACCCACACGACCAACCAGGGCCGGGGACAAACTGCAACCAAGGTACATGCCCTTAGCGGGAACCGAACCCAGGTCTCTCTGGACCACAGGCCGATGCTCTAACTGCTGAGCCAAACCAGCCAGGGCTAATCTAGTAGGCTTTTAAAAAAATTTTTATTGATTGATTTTAGAGAGAGGAATGGAGGGAGGAGAGAGAAAGAGTGAGGGAGAAACATCGATTTGTTGTTCCACCTATTTATGCATTCATTGTTTGTTTGCTGCATGTGCCCTGACCAGGGATTGAACCTGCAACCTTGGTGTATCACGACGATGCTCTAGCCAACTGAGCTACCTGGCCAGGGCTCTACCAGGCTTTTTAATTGGCAAGACAAACTCTTTATAGTAAATAAATATTTTAGTCACCTCCACTCTGGCTTTTACTTGCTTCAATGTAAAATTATGACAGTCATCTGTATTTTCCTTTTCTTTTTATCCTCACCGGAGGATATTTTTCCATTGCTTTTTAGATAGAGTGGGAAGGAGAGAGGGCAAGGGCGAGGGATCGATGTGAGAGAGACACATCGATTGGTTGCCTCTTGCCCAACCCCAACAGGGTCTGGGGATCAAACCTGCAACCGTGAGGTACGTGCCCTTGACTGGGAATCGAACTCGAGACTCTTCAGTCTTCAGGCTGATGCTCCAACCACTGAGCCAAACCAGTCAGGGCTTTCATCTGTTTTTTTAGGTCTGTGATTCTCAAATTGTATTATACACACTGAGGTACCTGTTAAAAGTGCAAGTTCCTGGACCAAACCCTTAGTAAACATTATCCCAGAAGCTCATATCATTAACCTCTGAGCAGTATCTTCAAAACCCTATTCTTGACTACCTCTCAAGGATAATATAAACAATCAAGGAATTTGAATATGTTGAAATTCTCCAACTCTAACCATGCCATTCATTTATTCAACAAATATTTACAGAGGGCATACTATGTGCCACAGACTAAGAAGTACAGCTTATATATACATTTAGCACAGATACAAAAAATAAATCTGAATATTTTTCAAGTTCTTACTTGTTTCTTAGCAGCACGCTTAGCTTGTACCTGTTCATATTCTTCTTGTGCTTTTTGATTTGATGTTTTCTTTTTATTTTTCTTTGGAATAGTAATGAAGCTTTATAAGATAAAGAAAAATAAGTCACAAAGATTAAAAACAGTATCACCAAAATTATTTCAAGTATGTCAAATACAGTACTTGTATAGTAAAATCTCACTAATGCAAATTAATAAAAAGGGAAAGAGATAAGAGGAAAGAGGACATTAATCCTATCAATAAAATATACAAATAACATTGTTAAATTTATTGTTAGAATTTTCAAGATAGATTACAAGGGGGTAAGTGGAGGCTCTTGGAGAAACATTTCAACCAGGAAAAATACAGAAAGATTTGAAAGATCCTAGAAAGTTAAAAAAAAAAAAAAACTTTTAAGGCAAAAACAAAAAACAGGGTGTACATAAACTTTAATTCCAAAGCTCTTTGACCACTTCACCTCTACTCTACTTCACCTACTTGGTCACAGATGACCACACCTCCACTTAGAACCATTCTATCTTGAAGTACTTCTCTCCTCTCTGAAGGTGTCCCACACTGCAGCAGATAATTCAACCACTTAGGCACAGACTGCACTCATTTCCTCAGGCTATCCAATTCATTAATAATCTTCCTTTGTCCTGTCTCTCAACTTTTCACTATACCAACTCCATAAACACAGTAAAAATATTTTAGTAGCTACCTTCTTAAAGTAAACTAATGCATACATTACTCATTACCAAACTCTAGATCCTTTTCTAACTACCAATCTCTCATTCCCCATCCTTCCGTAGTCAAGTATCTAGAAAGAATAGTGAATAGACTAAGACAGTCACTTCACATTAACTTCTTAACTCTGCAATGTGATTTCTGCTCTTACATTGTAATCAAATTATCGATGCCAAAACAGCTATGACCTTCTAGCCAAATGTGATGATCAAGTCAATGGGCACTTTTCAGTTTCATTAAATAGACATTCGCTACTTTTGAAAAGTCCATTCCCTTAGTTTTGATGACATTCTTTTCTCCTGATCCTTTCTAACTGCTCCTTCTCAGTGTACCATGCTGGAGCCTCTTTCTCTTTCTAACTCCAGGTTTCCCCCCAAGTATTTCTCTCTTCGGTCTTCATGTTCTTCTTAGACAGTCACCATCCATAACCATGGCTTTGGATGCTACAGGTAAGGGTAAAAACTTCGTCAGGGTTATCTATTGAAAATTTTCTCTCCAAGGTCACTAATGATTGCCTAAACCACAAATCCAAAGACCTATCCTGTCTTGTTTTTCATGGACTTCACATTTGAGAGTTGACCAATCACTACTCAGCACAATTTTCCTGTACTGACATAGCATCACTGTATTCCCCTTTCTCCAAGTAAGGCAGTTCTATTTAACTTCTTCAGTGACAACTTTTCCCTGCTTTCACTTCAAAATAAGGAATCTTTAAAAATATTATTTTTTCCTAAGAATCTTGCTTGTGTCATGATTAAACCATCCCTCACTTCAATTATCACCGGAAATTATTCATTTCTACATCTCTAATGCTAGTTTTTTGCCTGAGCATTACATTCATTTTCAATAATATCATGGACAAACCTAATGAAAAACTGACTTTTAGTGTCTCTATCTTTATCCCCAGCTACACTTTTTCCTGGGTCCTAGTTTCTGTAAGTTTAGCACAAATAGCTCCTCCAATTTTAAAGGACAGAATTTTAGTGAAGTAAAATGTTATGGTCCCAAGTAACGCCTGGCTACTCTGAAAGTTTAGATTTCTTAGCATGTTTTTTAACTTGAGATATGTGCAGAGAAAGTTTTATTAGCACTTATAAAACCAAAGTGCTATGGAGCTATACCATTTCTTTTTTAATTGATACTAAGACAATATCCTCTGGGGAAAAAAAACTGGATTAATAACAGCAGCAGCAGCAGTAGTAGCTAACACTTACATAGCATTCCCATGCCATATTCTTTTTAAAGTACCAAAAAACAAATGAACTCTTTTAGTCTTCACAATGTCATGATAGGCCAGGGACACCAGAGTCTGTGAATAATTCATTCTGGAGAGGCACAACGTGGCAACTCTGAATTAAATACTTATTATCATTTCCATTTTAGAGAAGAGGACATTGGGCACCAAATGTTAAGTCCGGCTCGAGTCCATCCATGCTGTTAACCTGCAAACTATACCTCTCAAACATTAGAGTTTTTAAAAATATATATTAATAACAGGCATTAACCACGGTCCAGGTAAGTTAAATGTACTTGAGAGGCTGAAATCTAAAACTCAGGTACTTTAATTCCCATTCCATTACATCTTCAATTAAGCTAACCTAGCCTAATTCGATCATTTAAGATACACACAAAAAAAATAGCCTTCATGAAAAATTATCACCTAACTACACTGTGACTTCTAAAATGCCTCAAATAATAATACCAATTTCCACATAAATTGTCCTACAGTTTCTTTCTTAAAGCAGTACTTACATTTAAAACAAAGGATTTCAAAATAAGACAATACATACTTTACCCTTTCTTCTTTACATTGTTCTTCTGGCTGAGGCTGGTCAATGCTACAATGTTCTTCAGACAAAGCCTGGTCAATGTTACATTGCTCTGCTGGCAAAGCCTGATTAACTTGTTCTTCTGACAAAGGCTGGTCAACTTTTCTAAGTTGCTTCTTGAGTCTTTCCTCTTCAGCTAAATAGAGATGTTTCAGATGTTCAGGGTATCGATCTCTGAATTGGGATTCCTGTGAAGTTTGAGCTTTCTTATTCCGCCATAGCAGTTTCTTGTAATTTTGCTGAATCTTCAATTTTCTTCGAAATGCAAAGCCTTGTCCTACATTGAAGAATATCAATCATTAATCACTTTCTCAGAAAATAAGTGGCATGAAAAATGTAGCTGTTGCCCTGGCCAGTAAGGCTCAGCTGGTAGAGAATCGTGCCTGCACAGAAAGGTTGCAGGTTCTATTCCTGGTCAGGGCATATACCCAGGTTTCTGGTTATGTGGCAGAGGCAGCCAATTGATGTTTCTCTCACACAGGTGTCTGTCTCTCTCTTAAAAAAAATCAATAAAAACATATTTTTTAAAATGTAGCTGTTAATTTTAAATGAAAGACATTTCCATCATCACATTCAGATGCTAGAATTACTTTGTTTTGCTTTGAAAGGTTATTTCAAGAATACAAATGTAAACTAATGGAGTGAATAGTACGTTGACTCTCTGCAAAAAGACCAGGGAAACATTAGTCATGCAGACACTTCAAATAAGAATCTCAAATAAGGTAAAATGACTAGAGTGTTGCACAATTACAGTTTATTGTATTCAAAAATCAAAATAAATTCCTTAATTCATGTAAAAGACTTAATCTAGTTCTTCAATAAATAAGGAAAAAAAACACCTCACAACTATTATTCTACCTTAGAGAAAGTACTACACAACTTATTTTGAAAAGTAATCCAACACAAGAGAGAGATGGTGTTTGACTTTCTCAACAGTTACCTGCTTATTTAAGATTTACACATTCCAAAGGAGACCTAAGGAACTTACAGACAAGACAAAATAACAAACACAGACCAAAGGAAAAGCAGATCAGTAAGAGAAGATTGGAGGGTTCTGGGTTATTTGTAATCAGCAAGCGTATGGGGCAGATTTCTGGCCCTATCCTTCTCTCTGTCCTTTTCTGTAATACATACTGTAACGCATATACATAATACACACACAAATGTACCCGTAGATGCTCTCTGCTTGTGGTTTCATGGAGAAATGAAGAGGCAGAGTTCTGATCAAGAATAAGGATAAATCGGGGAAGGTGTTTAAAAATACAAAGTCAGCAACACTTCCTCATCTTCCCATCCAGAACTGAGATATGCACAGCTTCAGCTGGCTTAGGAATTGTGGTTGTCAGTCAGACAGACATGAGCAGAGCAAAGACAATGGGACAGGTACAGAAGGTCAGGAGGGTGGAAAGCCCTGGTTGCCCAGCAAAGGACAACGGTAGTTTGGGACCTAGTCCCTACGGTGACCTTTTCTCCCCTATCATGTGGTTTGGACTCCTTGAGCTTTTCTCCCTGGAGATAACAGGTAGGCCTCAGTTATATTTCAGCTCCAGGCCCAGAAACGCAGCAAAACCAGATAAACAATGCCAAGATTGAACTCAAAACTAGCTTCACTGAATAATGACCACCTGCCCTGGCCCCCACCAATCAATTAGTGGAGACTCAGACCCTGAAAGGACACACCTGGAAAACTACTAAATATCTACTGAGATGTTCTCCTAGGACCTCCCTCAAAATCTTCACCCTTAAAACCGTCAGGGCGAGGACCCAGAAGGTTCTCTCCCACCCAGAAGGTTCTCTCCCTCCCAGGAGCACCCCAAACCCCTCACCTTTACCTTCCTCACTTCTAAACTCCAAGGCCCTTCTTGTGCCTCTATAACTTGTTTCCTAAGCCAATTTTCTCTACAAATGACTTCTTCTACCTCTGTGATTTTCCAAATAAATGTTCTCTTACAGTTTGAGCCTTGGCTCTTAATTCTTTCCTAGCCAGAACTCAAGTACTGAGGTTGCTGAACCCAGGTCAGGTCTGACCCCACTGGTCTAAGACCTGGTGCGGTCTCAGTGCCCCCAGTAGAATGACTTCCTCTGCTCCCAAGCAGGGCCTGATCTAGTTCCTAAATCCTGCCTCCCTGCTTCGGTGGGTGGCGTTTTCTAAGACTTCACAGGCCTGAGGACTTGCACGGCTGCCTTCTTACATACCCTCGCGGACGCTCCCCACGAAGGCCTGCGAATGGTGAGGTCGCCAGGTCCTCTGTTTCACACTCTTATTCTTGAATCCGACCGGAGAAATTCCTTCGCCACGAGTCTCAACACTCTCGGTTCGCCACCTTGCTGCTAGCCTTCCGGGCGCCATGGCACTAACCTGGTCGCCAGAAAACCGCAACGGGCGCGGTCAAAATACGTCATCAGTCCGAAGCAATCAATCGCCCAACTCCAGTGTGGATCAGAGCTCTACTTATCTGGCCTGTGCTACTTTCAGCGGAGCCCTCCGCCTCACGACCACGTTTGCGCCACCTACAGCCCGGGAGGGTGAGCGTCATGGCGGCGTCGGGCCCGCTCCCGGTGACCCAGGACTTGTCCACGTTGCGTGCTAAGTTGCAGGGGCTGCTGCGGTTCCTGAGAGAAGCCCTGTCCATTTCCAATGCACATACAGTAGACTTCTACACGGAGTCCGTGTGGGACCAACTAGTCGACTTGCCTCCGGAGACAGTGCTGGAGGTGCTGAAGAGGTCGACGGCGGAGGCCGAGGAGGCGCGCCCCCTGGTGGAAGCCGACGGAGGATCAGGTGAGTGGCGGGTGGGAGGGACGGAGAGACGGAGAGAAGGCCCTGCCTGGGAAGCGTGCCCTCTAGTGGAAACCGGGCGTAATCAGGTGAGCCGGGGCGGGCCTGGAGGCTTGCCTTTGGGGCTCCGAGGCCGGGATCAGGTTGGGGGAGGGGTGGTGCGAGGACACTGTTCCGCCGTCCCACTTTCGGTCCTGGGTGCTTGTGTAGTTCCACAATTTAAAGAGAACTAGAAACAGGCAGGGGTGTTCATTCATTTAGCAATTCAGCGATAATTTTTGACGGGAAGGACAAGGGTAACTGTTCTCACAATGCCTGTAGATTCTTTGTGGAAACACGGCAGAAGGTGAATCAACACTTAATACATCAAGATCATTTCAAATGATGATAATGGCCAAGAAGGAAATAAAAACAGGCAGATGTGATAGCAGTTGTACGAGAGGAGGCTGCTTTAACTCAGGTGGTCAGGAGCATGAGAAGGTGCCCACCTACAGTGAGCCGCGGGAAGGGATTTCAGGCCCTGGGAACCGCAAAGGCCCTGCGGCAGGAAACGGGGCTGGCAGGTGCAGGTGGTGCCTGGAACCAGGTGCGCAGCCGCGCCAGGTGTGAGCAGGGAGGTGCGCAGGGCTGGACCGCGCAGGGCTCTCTAGCCTTGGGAGGACTTTGGGTCTTAAAGGTGAGGGGAAACTTTGGGACCATTTAGTAAATATAGTGAAAGATAACTCTGACAGTTATTTGAAGAACAGACTAGCAGGGCAAAAGCTGAGAGGCCAGTTAGATGACTATTTGAATAGTACAAGAAAGAAATGATTATATCGTGGACGAGGTTGGTAGCAGTGAAGATCTGGAATATTGACTAGTTCCTTTGAAAATTGTTTATAAAGTATCTACTATGTGCCATGAGTTTTTGTAGGATGTGGGGTTTCTTGCCCTCAAGAAACTTAGATTCAACCAAGGCTAGTATATTTTGGAAGCAGAATGATGAGAGGACGCTTAACAAGCTCCTGGGTTTTCTCCTACTTTGTTCCCACCCTTGCCCTAGCTAGTGAACCTTATTCATTGAGCATTCTCTGAACGAAAAGTGTCACTGGAGGAACCCCCTATAATAGGACTTGGTCAATATTGGTTTCTTTCAAGTCACAGTTTGTTGTTGGAAATGTTAGGCACATCTTCAGCTTGCTCTCCTCATATCCACTACTTATTATCTAGCAACTTAAACTCCAAAAGGGTAGAGACCATGTCTTTCCTATAAATAGATGTATTCCCAGGAACTAGTAAAACACCTGGCAGGCATTAAATGCTCAATGCATATTTGATACATGAATACATTAATGAATGGCTTATGGTAGCTTCCCCCAAAAGAAACTAAACTACCTTTAAATGTAAAGCCCAAGACTTTCCAATGGGTTTAACTTTATCTTCATGCAATAGAAGAATTAGACTGTCTTATGTATTCTAACAATAATAATAGGATTAATTGATATTTAGTATTTTTTCTGCAGTGGACTGTTTTCTTGCATATTTTCTCTTGTAATGTTTACATCACCTTTGCAGATGGGTTCTGTTTCTCCCAAGTTATGAAATTGCAACTTGAGGAGTTAATCTGGTAAAGACATAGCTCTTCATGGCGTTTCAAACTGCTGACTCCAGAGTCTGAGTGAGCTCTTTGCCACCGCGATGAAAGTCTACTCTGAAATATTTAGCGATGAATTCCAAAGGCCATTATTATCAAAACCAATATTTTTTATGACACTAATACATTTCTTAATTTTTGTTTTGATTTGTTGCTATTGTTTACCCTTCAAGGATATAAGAATTGTTTTGTTCACTGCTGTTTACCTAGTGCCTAGAACAATGCCTGGTCAGAGTAGGTGGTTAGTAAATATTTGGCAAATAAGAAATGAATGAATGGCACCACTTATTTAAGCTAGGGATACAATTCTAACATCTTTTGGGTAAACCTTGTATCCATCCAACAAATAAGAATCCAGGCTGATTGTTCACCTTTGAAATGTCTTTAACCCTGCAAATTTTTTTAATACAAAATATTCAGTTTTGCCCAGCCGATATGGCTCAGTGGTTGAGCATCGACCCATGCACCAAGAGGTCACCAGTACGATTCCCAGTCAGGGCACATGCCCAGGTTGTAGGCCCAATCCCCAGTGAGGGGCATGCAGGAGGCAGCCAGTCGATGTTCTCTCTCATCGATGTTTCTATCGCTCTCTTCCTTCCTCTCTCTCTAGAATCAATAAAGAAAAAAAAATTAATAAATAAAATATTCAGTTTTACAGATGGTCAGCTGCCTATAGTGTTAAAAAGAATGATTTTTTAAAAATAATTTATGCTTGTAAGGATAATAATTTTTGTTTATGTAGAGATTATTTGAAATGGATACTTTCTCCATTCCTATATGCAGTCTGTTTGTGTCGGAGAAGAGCAGTAGAATCCTTTGACCAGATTTGTACTTTATTTAAGAATTGTTAGCTGCTATTTTCAGGCTAATTTAGCAGTTAGATTTACAGACTTTTGAGTCTGATAGGGTTTAAACTCCAGTTCTACCACTTACCAGCCGTGTGACCTTGGAGAAGTTCATAATTAAATAGAAAAGGAAAGAGTAGATACGAGGAAGTGCAGAAGGAAAGTATGTTTGCCATTTTAAATGGGTTGTTTCAGCAAGACCTCATGGAGATGACTCTGGAAAAAAATCTAAATACGGGAAAAAAATGAGTCATGGAGCTCTCTGGAGGGAAGGCATTCCAGATAATGAGAACAGGGAGCACAAAGGCCCTGAGGTGGGAGCATGCGTGGTCTGTTTAAGGAGCAGCAAGGAGACTGGAACAGATTTCCACTAGGGACTCACAAGGAGTATGGTTTTCTGCTGGTTTTGTATGAGGAGTTACAAATAAACACAATTCCCAGTGCGGCAACGAGTTACTGTGCAGTGTATGGAAGTAAACTAACAGATGTTTGGCACAATCATTTGGTGTTTTATGAGACCAGGTTGTTTCTGAAAATCCTCAGTGTAGCCATTTCAGTAGATTTCTGTTGCCAGGTGATCTTCTGGCCCAGAGTCCTGAAAGTTTCTTCTCTTCTGTTCAATTAAAATGACCTAGCTAAAAAAATAAATAAATAAAATAAAAAAAAAAAATCTTGATTCTTCAAAATGAAAAGGAAAGATGTTAAAAATAACTATATTTCAAGGGCATACATTATGAGTGTTATAGATTGAATTGTGTCCCTCCAAAATTCGTATGTTGAAGCTCTAATCCCCATTGTGATTGTATTTGGAGATGGGGCCTTAAAGGAGGTAATTAATGTTTAATGGGGTCATTCTGGTGGAGCCCTTGTCCAATAGGAAGGGGATGAGGCACCAGGAGAGCACACACCAAGAAAAACTGTGTGAGGATATAGCGAGAAGGCAGCCATCTGTAAGCTAAGGAGAGAGGCTTCACCAGAAATCTACTCTGGCAGCACCTTGATCTTGGACTTTCAGGTTTCAGAATTGTGAGAAAGAAAATATATGTATTGTTTAATCTACCTAGTCTGTGGTATGTTGGTATGACAGCCTGAGCAGATGAGTACAGTGGGCTTTGCAGGCAGACCACCTGGATTAAAGTCCTGGCTCCCCCACTTGTTAGCTTTGTTAACTTGGGCTTGAATTGTTTGTGCCTCAGTTCCTCACCTGTAAAATGGGGATAATTGTAGTACTTACTTGATGGAATACTGTGAAAGTTAAGTGAGTTAATACATAGAAAGGGTTAAGAAGATGCCTAACAAATAGCAGCCCTGAATCCATTCATGTATTTGACTAATGTTTATTGAGCACCATCTACCTACCAGTCCCTGTTCTAGGCCCTACAATTATGATATCAAATACAACAAAGTCCCTGCCCATACGGAGCTGATTTAATGCTACCTGAATATAATATCAGGTAGCATTAAATACCATGAAGAAAAGCATGACAGGCAAGGGGAAGTGAAAAATGATGGTGTGGTGGAAAGAAATGTCATTTTAGGTACAGTGATCATGATCGGGAAGTCTTACCTATCAAGACAAAATTTGAACAGAGACTTGAAGGAAGTGAGAGAGCCAGTTATGCAACTGCCTGAGGGAAGAGTGTGTCAGGCCGAGTGAAGAGCAGGTGCCCAAGCTGGAGGATGCCCACTGCATTGGAAGCAGAGCTGTAAAGGTTAGACTGGTAAGAGATGAGGTTTGAGAGTTGGCCTGGGGCAACTTCATGTAGGGCCTGTGGCCACACTGAGGGCTTGGCTTATACTCTGAGTGAACTGGAAAGCTCTTTAAGGATTTTGTGTGGTGGTGTGATATGTGATTTATGTTCAAAGGGATGACTCTGACTTTTGTGCGAAGAAGGGGCTATTGGAAGGTAAGGCAGGGAGCAGGAAGACAAGATAGAGGCTATTAAAACAGTCCAGGGAGGCTTCAGGGAATGGGAGCTCGAAGAAGTCAGGCAGTTTCTCTTGCAGATAACAATGATAAACACTGGCCAGGTTCCTTTTGGTGAGCATCTGTATTGTTAATTTACTGTATTTTAACTGAAAAATACCGAAAGTGTATGCCCACGATAGATTTTTATTTTGTGGAGCTTTCTCTTAAATTATTTTTATTGCCTGGCCGGTGTGGCTCAGTGGTTAAGCATCGACCCATGCCCCAAGAGGTCACCGATTCAATTCCTGGTCAGGGCACACGCCCAGGTTGTGGGCCTGATCTCTAGTGGGGGGCATGCAGGAGGCGGCCAACTGATGTTCTCTCTCATCGGTGTTTATCTCTGTCTCCCTCTCCCTTCCTCTCTTTCTAAAAATCAATGAAGGAAAAAAAATTTTAGGAAAAAAAATTGTTTTTATTGCATTTAGTAGATTAAATTTTTTTTTGGCCATCCTAAGTAGCTTTTGTTGGTTGTGGTGATGGTGGTGACTGTGGTGCATTGGAATTGTGCTCACCTGTAATTTGGAACACATGGAGCCAGAAAGCATGTTGGAAACAGAAAGTGAGAACAGAGAAAGAGTTAGTGTCATCTGTTTTGCTCTGTTGTGTTTAACTTTTATTCATTCACTTTCCTTATGTATTTTATCCTCAACTCTGTTTTCCCTGTTTTAGGTTTTCTGGGTCTTTTTAGGAGACTTCAAGTGTGGAAATAAAATCACACCACAACATATAGCAGCAAGTTACCAGCCCTACTCCTGGGTTGCTACTGTAATTATAAGTAAGAGTGAGCAAAAATGCAAACACACCTGCACAAGCCCAGGATAACTGGTCACCATACTTTGTTTGCTTGCTATATAGAAAGTGTGTTCACATTTTTTTTATATGAGACCATTTAGAGTTTGTGTTTATATTCTAGTTTTTGTCTTTTTCTTGATACATCTTTATTGTTGAAAGTATTACAGATGTCCCTCCTCCTCCCACCATTGGCATTCCCCCCACTTTCACCACATTGATGTCTGTGTCCACTGGTTATGCCTATATGCATATAAGTTCTTTGATTTTTCTCTTCCCACCCCACCCCCTTCCTCATATTCTAGTTTTTAATGGTAAACCCCCATTTCTGCTCTCCACGCCACCACATCCCAGTACCTTTCAGTTATTAAAAAGTTCAGTGAAACAAAGTTCATGGAGAGTACTCTCATCTATGGCATTTTCCCCCTCATTCTACTTAAATTATGCTTTTGTTTAGCCAATCAGAATACATTTGAATGCCTTCTACTTGTTTAGATATCCTTTATGTTATTGTGTTTAAATTATGTCAAGTCATTCACCTTTCACTGGAAACTTATAGTAACCCATCTTCATGGTTTATCATAATTTAGATTCCTTCCCTGATTTCAAAGAAAAAAAAAAAAAACTTGCCTACATTGCTTCATAACTACTAGGGTTTATGTTTCTTTATTTTTTCGCCTCATCACCTCAGTGAGCTCCTTTGTAAATGATATTAACATCTTTCCAGTTACTCAGGCTCATACTCTCCCAACTCTTCTTCCATTTTTCCTGGATCTACTGCTTCCTGTTTCCACAGCAAATGGTTTGGCCTCCTCCTTTTTTAATCTTGCAACAGAATTTTCGCAATACCTCTGAGCTCTAATTCTTGCCTTCAGATGCTGCTTTTCAATTGCATTTTCATTCAATCTGATCTCCAGTTATCTTTCAAAATCATAGTTCTGGTCTTGTTATTCCTCTGCTCAAAAGCCATCCCAGGTCTCCATTTTGTACAAAATAAAGTTCTTCACCTCTGGCCTTACCTACTATTGCCTCTCCACTCAGAACCTCCACTATTAGGGAAAACAGTTGGAGACAACATAGAAAGAATAAGCGTTTGCGATTAGCATACATAGTTGTTTTTTAAAAATTTTTTATCAGTAAGAGATCAATGGGCTGAATTGTTTCTTCTTAATCAAGTTTATTTTTCATTTACCAAATCAATTTCTACATTGCTGGGCTTTTGGTATGATTTTTCATTTTCCTTCAAATTAAACTATGAAAAGGGTCTGTTAGAGTTAAAATACTGTGGTTAGATTTTCCTATTTTTATATCTAATTATATTTTTATAAGTTACAGTTAAAGTGAAAAATGCTTTTGAAACAGTTACATGTGCTTTTTACATTCAATGCGATGTTAATATTGGCACAATAAGGTCGTGCATGTCAGTTCTTTGTTAATTATATCTTATTCTTTCTAAGAGCATGGTTTACATGTTAAAATAACATCTTTTTTCATTTTGTATGCAATCATAAATTACACTAAAGTAGCACTGACAAAAAGTTTCTTAGCACATAACTGGGTGATATAAATGGATTTATTTTAAAAAGCAACAGTATATATTCTGTTTTCTTTCTTACATAAATGATAGGATTGTAGATATAGTAAAGCATTCATAAAACTTAACACATCCCATCTATAATTTTCATAGTTCAGCAAGTCAGACTCCAACTTTGCATTGAAGTCTCCTAAGCACATATAAAGGATTGAAGCCTGAAGTCAACAGGAGCCAGAGCCTTAAGCTGTATTATTAAATTTGCATAGATTATAAGTAAATTTCCATTCTAGAACACATGTCTAATTGAACTCAGCCAACACTTGTGCTAGAGGAGTTTTATCGATAAGGGAGAAAGTCAGCGATGCAGCTATTGCAGTGGCCCTGGTGGGAGACAGAACCACAGCAGTGATAGTGTGGGGGTCCCCACATGGAAGATACTTTTACATTAGGGTTGATGGGTAGCTGGATATGTGCCCTGAGGGCACAAGGAGCATTTACAGTAATGTAGACATTTCACTTCGCACTGGATGAGGGATGACGCTACTACACTAGGTAGGAAATAGAAGGGAAAGGTTTGGCAATGAGGACGGTCAGTTGAGTTTTTTTGTTTTGTTTTGTTTTGTTTTAACATGGTCAGTTGAGTTTTGAACTGCAGATATCTGTAGGACATTTATGTAGAAATGAACACAGAACATTTTTATGCCCTTGTGAAGATTGTTATTAAGAGGTCACTACTGATTTCTTCTCCAAATTCTGGACATGGGACTGTCTAGGCTGTGTTATGATAGCAATGATGACCTTTGCCCTAATTCCTGTAACACAGTTAAAGCCCAGGATTAATAACATCATTGCATTTTATATTGCATCAGATTCTAAATATTCTGAATCACTATTTTCTTCACCTTGCAATTCTACACATTAGGGCTGAGATGAGGTTTTATGCCACTCTCACAGGCCCAACAGTGCCAGTGAGGTCCTCCCAGTGGCCTTAGTGATCACTGCCACCACAGAACCTGAGAGTGAATTCCTCCCAGTGTAGCTGGTGATGCTACAATAGCAAGTGTATTGAGGAATTGTCTTCATTTATTCATTCGTCCATTCATTTCCTGCTAACTGCATGCCTGCTATATGCAAGATATGTTATTTTGTTTCTAGAAATAGATACCACAACAAAACCTTATCATAGAAACTTTTATTTCCTTTTCAGAGACTTAGTTGTTTTATTTTTTTAAATCCTTACTTGAGGATACTTTTTTCCTTGTATCTTTAAATAGAGTGGGAGAGAGAGAGAGAAACATTGATGTGACATAGACACATCAACTGGTTGCCTCCTGCACGATCCCGACCAGGGCCAGGGACCAAACCACAACCAAAGTACGTGCCCTTGACTGGAATCGATCCCATGACTCTCTGGTCCGCGGGCCGACACTCCAACAGTTGAGCCAAACTGGCCAGGGCAAGAGGCTTAGTTGTTTTAAATATAGAAATTGCTTTTTTTAATTTCTTGAAACTTTAAGTTTGCTGGTGGTAGAGAGAGGGGTGTTGAGGGGAGTGAAGAAAGTGAAAGAATTAAGAAGATAAAGAAAGTGAGCATGAACTAGCTCAAGATATTACATGTGATGATCTCTGCCAGAGGCAGTTCTTCCTAGACCTGATCCTGACAGTCAGATCTTCCTAGCACTTTTCTAATTGCCCTCTGCCTGATTTCATTCTTTGTCCACTGAACTTGCTATTGTGGCATGCTAATCGACTGTGGGAATTAAGAGCAAGGTCAAACACTGCCTTGGTTTACACCTTGCCACTTAGTGCCTGTGTAAACCTGGATGAATTGCAGCCCCTTTAAGTCTCCATTTCATCCTCTATAAATGGCGATGAGAGCACTATTTAACTAGCTGATAAGACTATTCCACTTAATGTAAGCTGTTTAGCACGGCATCTGGCACATACTGTATGTGCAATAAATGTTAGCAATCATGCAATAATAGTGATGAGTTTTTATGAATCCTAACAGTACTCTGATTCCTTAAAGTGCTAGAAAACATTCAAGTAAAATAACATTTAGTTTTGAAATTTTTTAACTTATTAAATATAAATATTATATGTTCATTGATTGTTTCTATTTTATTTTTAGTTTTGAAACATTATTATTCATTTCTTTATCCTGACATTTTTGTAATCCAACACGTATATATAACTTTTCTATCTTTCCTTGTACATTGATCTCTGCTATTAAAAAAAAAAAAATAGAGATTTCTTGATGCCATATTGTAGAAAATAACTTCTCCCTGGTCTGTTTGCTCTCCTCGCTTTCTCATGCCCAGTTAACCTATCTTATAAGAAACCTGTGTGGTACAGTGATATAGAGTGTACAAAAACTAAGAGTCAATAAAAGAAAGCATGCAATAAAGCAGAACAGGTACGTCCAGCAGAGGGAGATGTTGGCAAAATAATCAAGCCACATAATATGCAGGTGCAGTGGCATCAAATTTAAAAACAAAGCTCTCCCTGTGTGAAAGCATCTAACTAATTAGAAGTAACTACATACAAGTTCAGTGGTGCTGTGGATTCTGTTCTGCTAGTTGCCTAACCCAAACATTATACAAGTACAGAAGCGCTGGAGGACTATGTACGCTGTTGTTACCTTTCAGAGATGGAAGTCAAGACAGGATAAATGACACACCTCTCTCTCTCAATAGAAGTTACAGGCTGGATGACTTGAGAACAAAGAATGTACAGAAGTTATATATACTTCCATAATTCAAAAATATTTTTTTCGCCGAGTTCTAGATTTTCTGAATAAACTAGTGTCAAACAGATAGGCGGAATAAGAATACTATCCTTTTTATAAAAGTAAACATTATTGAAAACATACTATCTTTGTAATTTAGGTCTCCAACATTCTGAAATTACTGGGAGGCCTATAATTAAAAGCAAATTAACAACATTTAATTAAGCTTGAATTGGAATTTTTTCACGTGTTTTGAGTAGGATAGTTAAGTTGATTTGAACCCTTACTTTTCCAACAGAAACATCGCATTTCTTTCTGTTGGCAACATTGTCCAATAACTGACTACTATAATAGTCCCTCTGCACTTTGAGATTTAATACTCTTATTCTATCACACTCTAAGAAATTGCTGCCCTGGAACTTGGGGATGTTGAGACTGCCCTTAAACCTGAGAGTCTCACTTAATAGTTGACTGAGTTTTCCCCTCAGTATCATGCCTAGATATTTTGATGTGAATTTTATTACTTTTGGCTACATTAGTAAATTCAGTTTGTAAAATGTCCAAAGAACTTTATATCATATACAAAATATATCTTAAATGAATCACAATAGTAATTTTATAGTTTAAATTTCTATTTAGTTGATTCAGAAGTGGAAGTTATATATCTCTGCCAATTTTATTCTTATTCATTAACTTAGTAAATGTTACTACTAGCAACTTAGTAGATAATAGCTTTAAAAAGATACTATCTTAAACACACAGTTTTTTTTTAAGAATTCTGCAAGCCTTCATCAGTTTCCTTGCTTTTAATTTTTGCTAAGGAGCATTGTTATTCTTTGTGTTTAAGTGGATTTTTATAATTCTGTAAGTAACTATAGAGGATCAGCTTTCGTAGAATAGACTTCATAGCATGTAGTATGGTTTTTCAGGTAGAACCAAAGTTGTTTCCCGGATTGCACATGCTTTTGTAGAGTGAAGATTTTAAACACTTCATTTAACCACTGGATGTGTGGCTTTTTTGAATTATTAAAAATAATTTTCAGTGAATGGACTACATTGGACTACCCCATTCAAAGAGTTTCTTTGACCCATTATAGACAAATTGAAATGCCTTTTTTTTTAAATCCTCATCTGAGGATATTTTTCTATTTATCTTCAGATAGAGTGGGAGGGAGAGAGAGGGAGAGAGAGAAACATCAACGTGAGAGGGACACATCGACTGGCTGCCTCCTGTACTACCCCAACCAGGGCCGGGGACGAACCACAACTGAGGTACGTGCCCTTGACCTGAATCAAACCCACAGCTCTTTGGTCCGTGGGCCGATGATGCTCTACCGTTGAGCCAAACCAGCCAGGGCAGAATGTCTTTTTTTAACCTTTGTTAATAAATTAATATGTATTTTAAAAGGCCATAGAAAAATTACACTGAATAAATAAAACGCATATCTACCAGTGTGCTTACACATATTCTTTAGAATAGGCAAGACTATGCTGCAGTAATAAGCCTAAAATCTCAGTGACTAGAAACAGTACAGTTTACTTTTCTTATATGCTGCATGTCAATTGCAGTTTGACAGCAGTGATGTCTTTGTTGTAGTCACTCGGGGACTCGGGTTGAGGCAGGTTCCACCTTGACACATGCTTCAGCTATTAGTTCTGGGGAAAGGGTGTGCCGTGAATCTGCTGATACTCTTAAAATTTCTGTCTGAAAAGGACATAGTTCATCTGGGCGAGGTGTGGCCACC
Organism: Tadarida brasiliensis; assembly: GCA_030848825.1. Classification (NCBI taxonomy): domain Eukaryota; kingdom Metazoa; phylum Chordata; class Mammalia; order Chiroptera; family Molossidae; genus Tadarida; species Tadarida brasiliensis. The sequence continues at coordinate 111,203,911 of CM061263.1, read as the reverse complement.
CCTGAGTTCAACAAGCTGCACGATCCTCACATGGAACGGGGCACTGGGTGTTGCAGATGGTACAATTCACCAGACTCTTCTACGTGAGTGAGCATTTGGAAACTGTCAATAACCTTAGAGAATGTCTGGTTTAAACTGACCATGGGAAGAAAATGAATGTTTTCTCCTGATCATCTCATTAGTTTTTGAACTCATATTGGGTTCCGTGTACTGAACACATACACACAGCCCCCACACACAATTTTACAATGTTCAGATGATGTAGGAACCATTTTACAGAAACATTTTTACCATTGGAGATGTTGGCATTGTTCCATACGCACTGTGGACAGGGAATAACTGTTGCGGGGCCTGACCTGCTTTAAATTCACATTTGTAGGTCAGCCAGGACTATTCATAAATTTCATGACCACATTACAATTTAGCAGGATTTTAAACTTCTTTTTTTTTTTTTCCTCATGGAACAAGAAAAGGCCAAATTTTAATTTGGAGTTTTATTAATAAGTACTGTGTTAGGATAAAAATGAGTGCTACAAATAGCTAACAGTTTAAATAACAAATATAATTGAACCATTAGACTTATTGACAGAATTCACACTAAAGTGAAAATATTGTAATTTGTTGTAAAGATCCAGTGCTTTTCATTTACTTTTTAATCTCACACAATTAGGTATTATTTAATTATTGCTAACATTTCCTGATTTTTTTTTTTTGTAGGTATTACTGATTTTCCCAAAATATTTTGTGAAACTTCCCAGAAGCTAGTTAGTGTGGAAGCCTTTGCTCTAGCTGCAAAATATTATTCTGTACAAAACTTGGGAATATGTACTCCTTTTGAACAGTTGCTTGTAGCCCTTCGAGGAACTGAAACACAGAAAATTGGTAAGTGTGTTTGTGCGTGGGTATGTATGATTTTTTTTTTAATCCTCACTCGATATTTTTCCATTTATCTTCAGATAGAGTGGGAGGGAGTGAGGGAAAAAGAGAAAGAGAGAGAGAGAAACATCGATGTGAGAGAGACACATCAATTGGTTGCCTCCTGCACGACCCCGACCAGGGCCACGGACCGAACCACAACTGAGGTACGTGCTCTTGACTGTAATCGAACCTGAGACACTTGGATCCGAGGGCCGACGCTCTAACCACTGAGCCAAACTGGCCAGGGCTGTGTGTATGTCTTTCGGCACTTAGAAGCAGTATATGGTTCATATATGTGTATCTTTCCAACATGTTCTTAATTTCATGTTAGACCTTATGTCATGAGCCCACTTAGATTGGCTTATGCCAAATGGGTTTTCTCAAGCACCATGTTAAACAGAACAACTTCATTAGGGGTCTCCACATTTTTTTCTACTTGGTATTTTATTTATCAGTCTTATTCTTTATAGTTAATTGTTGTATGTATCAGGGAACATTTTAATAATATTCTGTGGGTCTTATTTATTTTATTAATTCAAATTTGATTCACAGGAGCTAAACAAATAGAGATCTATTATACAGATACTACAATAGAATATCTGTATTATTTTTACATTTACTTACAGAAAACATCTATATCACCTGATGGTTCTTATTAACTTTTGTTTCTTTAATAGCAGTATTTAAATTTTATTTTATTTTTACTCAGGTGAAAATGTGAAGCCAGATGAGTTTATGAATTTGAAAAAATCTCATGAAGTTCAGGCAATGTCAGAGCTGATCAGCAGTATTGCTGATTACTGTGGAATAAAGCAGGTAAGAGATTTTTCTATATTTTCAGGTGTTGTGATTATTGCTAATTTTTTTTGTATCATTCAAGTTCCCTTTTCTATTATCACTAGCCTTTAAAATGTCATTAAATAATAGCTGACGTGAGATATGTAAGAGCCTTTAAAACTATGCTCTCATTTCCCAAATACACTCTAATTATAACAAATCTCTACTAAAAATAAGATATCACTATTAATGTTTTGCCACAAATTTCACTCTTTTCAGAGTGGATAGAAGTTAAAAATAATTGCCTTTGACAGGTTGTAACTCCAACTTGATGCAGCATTACGATGATGACATTTTTCAAAATTGTTTGGCACTAGGTGTTCTCAAGACCCGGCCAAACTGCGATACGGGGAACCTACCTCATTATAGTAACACAAAGAAACTATGTTTTAGAACTTGGATTCTTTTGCACTGTCAGAATTACAATGCATTCCTGTTGTGAAAAATCGCTTTTGTGTAATGTAGTGATGTTTGAAAACAGATGTTAAAATAAAATCAAAGATTGCCTGGACCTATAAAAATAGTAAGTTATTTTTTTCCCTGGCTTATAAAAATAGTAAGTTATTTTTCTTATCCCTATGAGAACATCTATGGGGGTAATGGAGGATTTTCCCTCCTTCGATTTTTATTATGTGTTACAGTCTTTTCCATGGATTCTTCCAGACTTGCAGAGAGTCTGAGGATAATTAGGAAATTATCACAGTGTGGGCTAGGTGTGCAGAGCCACTTGTGACAACATAGATCTCTAGGGCAGAGGCTGGAGGCAAGAGCTAAGGCAGTAGTTTTCAACCTTTTCTCCAGTGCGTCATACCTAAGCAATAAACTTTCAGGATTAGTAACAGGCTCACCATGGCACTGATGCTCAGCTGGACCAGAAGGTGCAAGTACACAGTAAAACTTGGAGTATTGCTGCACAGATCGTATGGATGAATATTAGAAACATAAAATTGAATGGGGAAAAATAAGCAATTTACAGAAGACTACATATTTTGTGGTACCATTTTTTTAAGCTCTAAAGCAAAGTAATGTTATGTTCTTAATGCAAAAAATTGTAAGAAGAAAACTATTAAGGAAGCAATGGAATCATAATAATTTGAGAATAGTTATTACTATAATAATTTGAGAATAGTAGGAGAAGCAGGGAGATGGGTTATGGACAGAAAACATAATTAATGCAGTAGAAATGCTAATGTTCTAGTTTTTGGATGCTGGTCGGTTCATGGGTATAGCAGGTGCTGTTGGACACCTAACCCAATACTCTTGGGCATTACCATTACCATTTCTGTGCCAGCCTGCTTTCTACCTGGCAATATCTGCATTGTTTTCCCTGGCTGCTGAAACAAGGCATTGCCTGCATACAAGTTCTGGGAATTCATTCCTCTCTGTGACAAGCCTTGAACCAATGATTGCTACAAGTTGATATACAAATACATTAGCTCCCTGGCATTTCAGGTGGATGGTTCTGAGCTATGTCTTCTACCCCTGCTCTCAGAGTTTCCTAGTGCAATGAAACCCAAGTTGCCCTAAAGTAGTATATTGATTAATAATGCACCTTTTATTGGGCTGCCTTCCTTCCTTTTTTTCTCTTCTCTACTTCCCTACCCTCTTTTCACCTCCCAAACAAATCACTTATATTTAAATCTCTGTTGTAAACTCTGCTCTGTCATAACACAAAAACTAAGATGAGGGGTATTTATTGGGCTCCATAGCTTTACATTTCAACTATATTCTTTTATTTATGTGAAATATTACATAATAATAAATAACTTTAAATTAATAAAGCAGATTTACTGTATATCTAAAGAGCAGAGAAATTTTGAAATAGCTTAATGTATCATGTTAGACCTGCTTTAAGGGAACTTTTTCAAAGCAAAGGAGATTGTTCTGAGTGAATGAAATCACCTAAAATAAAGACTTTTACAAGGTCTTTCTCTTAAATCACTTAATAGCAATATTTGATTTCCACAGTAGTTCAGTTTAAAATGTATTATGTATGTACTACTTTTACTTTTAAAATGCAGATTAAATAAGTGCAGATTTCATGATGATAGATGGAAATCCAGAATCTGAAAGACTTGCCTTCACTAGTGACCCTAGACAGCTATTATTAACTGGTGGAGAATATTTTGGGAAAGCAGGTTTTACAGAGAATATAAAGAATTTAATTTGGAACATGTTAAATTTGAGATGCTTATTAGACGTTTAATTGGAGATGTTAGGTAAGACTGTTGGATATATGAGTATGAAGTTCATGGGAGAATTCCATATTGGGGTTATAAATGTATTTAAATTTTGAAATTTGAAAGTAATTAACCTAGAATGGTAATTAGATCTCTAGGTCAGTCAACAAACTATAACTCTTCTATGTTAATTATAGTACCATACTATTGAGAAATGTAAGCGCTATATGTAACAATGTTTCTGTGAGAAAATGTCCTAAGCAGAATTAGGAGACTAGGAAGGTCGATCACACCAGGCATTGGACTGGAGACTTCTCCGTCTTCTAATCTATAAGATGATCCAGGATGGAGAATACGATTGTGAGTTTTCCATTCTATTGTTAATACTGCATATCTTACCAGAAGTCAATTTGGAAAGGGATAAAAGTCAACTTTGGTCAGTAAGTTGTAAATGTAAATTGGCTGACAAATTTTCTAGGAAAAGTTGCTCATTACTGAAAAGGTTTTTAGATATTATATTGTGAAGACATTATTCTGAGAGTTTCTAGAGCCATCTTGCAACCAGAGGAATTACAAATAAGATGGCCCAAAAGTTTATTTTGCTCCTTAGATCCCACATGTAAATGAAATAATATGGTATTTGTCTTTCTCTGGCTTATATCTCTTAGTATAATACCCTCTAGGTTCATTCATGCTGTCACAAATGGTAAGATTTCCTTTTTTTTTTTTTTTTTTTCCTATCCTCACCCGAGGACATTTTTCCATTTTTTGTTCAGATAGAGTGGGAGGGAGAGAGAGAGAGAGAGAAACATCGACATGAAAGGGACACATCGAGTGGCTGCCTCCCGCACGACCCAACCAGGGCCGGGGACAGACTGCAACCGAGGTACATGCCCTTAGCGGGAACCGAACCTGGGTCTCTCTGGACCACAGGCCGACGCTCCAACCGCTGAGCCAAACTGGCCAGGGCTCCTTCCTTTTTTTATGGCCGAGTAATATTCCATTGTGTAAATGTACCACAGCTTTTTTTTTTTTAATATTTTTTTCTTTATAATTTTAGAGAGAGAGGAAGGGAGAGGGAGAGAGAGGTAGAAACATTGATGAGAGAAAACATTGATTGGCCGCCTCCTGCATGCCCCCAACTGGGGATCAGGCCCACAACCTGGGCATGTGCCCTGACTGGGAATCAAACCAGCGACTTCTTGGTGCATGGGTCGACGCTCAACCAGTGAGCCACACCAGCCACGCACCACAGCTTTTTTTATCCACTTGTCTATAGGCACTTGGGTCGCTTCCATATCTTGGCTATTGTAAACAATGCTTCAGTGAACATAGAGGTGCATATATTCTAAGGTTGTATGCCATTGAACCTCTGAATGGTTCAACCGTTCTACTGATAGAAAATGGGAGAATTCCATATTGGGGTTATAAATGTATTTAAATTTTGAAGTGAATTTTCTTCATTGTTCAAAACTTGATGTTCTGTTACTTGCAGACAGAATTTTCCTGATTTAAAGTGGAATTGTCATAAACATATCTGTAAACAAACTCAATTCCTCTTGGTACAAAAACATCTAAATTGGTGGGAACAAATATGCTGGTGTTTATATCAACCCAGTGGTTGCTAGCATTAAGTTCGTCATTGACATCAGTGAGTGTGTTTTATAGAAGCAAAGGAAGGGTTTGCTTTCTCTTGAGATTCAGATATGAGGGAACTGATTAATAGTTTCTACTGTATACTCCTTATATTCATGAGTATAGGTACAGTAACTTCAATTAGATTGTATTTCCTTAAAATCAAGACATATTATGTTTCTGTGTTTCCCACAATACCTAGCCCAGAGATTAATATAAAAAGGGGGTATAGGGAATTATTTTGTAACCTAGTTACTTATTCAGGGTACATTATTTATTATTAGAGTCTTACCTATGAACTATTCGAATTACAAGACCCTTGAAATTTTTGAGGATTTAATTAATGATATGTTTTCGAATAAAGGAATGTTTTCTTGAATGGGTCATACTTATGACAGGGTTTAATTGACTTTAGGAATTAAAGATAGATATAATAATATTAGATAATTTCTTATGATAGTATTTCTATAATTGTCCATTTATTTCTCATTAAGAGGCATGGCAATACAATAATCTTGGTAATTTTTTATTTCTCTTATCATGCTTAGTTTTATTGATGTATTCTCCAATTCTAGGTGTTCAGTTTGATAAATTTGGTAATTATATGCAGTTGTGTAATCACCACCATAATCAAAAATATTTCTGTCATGATAAAAATTTCCTCATGCCCTTTTGCAAGTTATTTTCTCCTCCATTCTCAGGAAACTGCTCATTTGCTTATAGTTTTGACTGTTGTAGAATGTCCTATAAATGATGTCTTGTGTTTGACTTCTTTCCTTTACATCATAGCTTTGAGTGTCGTCATTGTTGTTGTATGTATTTACTCCTTGTTCCTCTCTCTTGCTGGGCAGTATGCCGTGGTATGGTTATTACCACGATATGTTTTTCCATTTCCCAGTCCGTGACCATTTGAGTGGTCACCATTATTTGGCTGCTGTTACTATTCACTTACAAGACTTTGTGTGAACATCTTTTTATTTCTCTTGGATAATTAGCCCAGAATGAACTTTATAGATTATATTGTAAGTGTATGTTATAACTTCAAGGTAAACTGCCAGTGTTTTTCCAAAGTGCCTGTACCATTTTACATTTGCGCATATCTCATTATGATTTTAGTTTGCATTTCCCTGATGACTAGTGATGTTGGGCATCTTTTAATATTGGCCATTTATATGACATTTTGTGAAGTGTGTGTTCAAATAATTTGCTCATTTTATTTATTTATTGTTTTAAATTTATCTTTATTGTTGAAAGTATTACAAATGTCCCTCCTTTTATTTATTTTTTAAATTTTTTATATCCTCACTCGAGGACATTTTTGCATTTATCTTCAGATAGAGCGGGAGAGAGAGAGGGAGAAAGAGAGAGAGAGAAACTTCGATGTGAGAGAGACACATTGACTGGTTGCCACCCACACAACCCCAACTGGTGCTGGGGACAAACTGCAACCGAGGTACGTGCCCTTAGCGGGAACTGAACCTGGGACTCTCTGGTCCATGGGCCAACGCTCTAACTGCTGAGCCAAACCGGCCAGGGCCAGATGTCCCTCCTTTTAATTTGCTCATTTTTCACTTATTTGTCTTATTATTGAATTATAAGAGTTCTTTATGTATTCTGGACATGAAGTATGTGTCAGTATTGCAAATACAGTATTCAGTAGTTCTTTTCCTTTTTAACTATGTATTTTGAATAGCAAAAGTTTTAATTTTTAATGAAGTCTATTTTTTCAATTATTTCTTTTGTATTTCATGCTTTTTATATCCTACATAAGAAATTGTTGCCTCTTTCAATGTCACAAAGATTTTTTTTGTTTTCCTTCAGAATTTAATAGTTTTTACTATTACATTTAGATCTGTGATCCACTTTTAATTACTTTTGCATTTGGCATGTGACAAGCAGAGTTTGTTTTTCCATACAGACATCCAATTATACCAGCACTGTTGAAAAGACTGTTTTCTTCATTGAATTACCTTAGCAGTTTTTTCAAAAATCAGTTGTCTCTATAAGTGTGGGTTTGTTTCTGAACTCTATTTTTTCATTGATTTATGTGTCTATTTTTATACTGGCACTATACTGTTTTGATTACTGTAGTTTTATATTGATTCCCAAATTGTGTAAATCCTCCAACCTTATTCTTTGTCCAAAGTGTTATGCTTATTCTAGGAACTTTGCCTTTTTGTATAAATTACAATATCTGCTTGTCGATTTCTTTTTAAAAATCTGCTGAAATTTCTATTAGGATTACATTGGATCTATATGTCAGTTTGGGAGAGTTGCTATCTTAAAATTGAGTCTGATGTTTTGTGAATATGGTATATCTTTATTTAGATCTTTTAAATTTTTTCTCTGCAGTGTTTTATAGTTTTCAGTGTATAGGGATCTTATACAACCTTTGTTACATTTATTCCTACATATTCTATTCTATTCTTGTTTTAATTCAGTTGGTTTTAAATTTTATTTCCTAATTGTTCTTTGCTACTGTACTGTATGTGTTCTAATGGTTCATTATTCATTTCTAATGATCCTGTATTCTGACATATTGGTAAATTCACTTCTTGTGTTAGCTTTTTTTGGGGTATATTCCTCAGGATTTTCTGAGACACAATCATGTTATCTATGAAGAAAGAGTTTTAGTTCCAATATTTATGACATTTACTTCTTTTCCTTATTACACTGTCTAGAACTTCTTTTAAAAAGTTAAACAAAAATTATGAGTGTGGTTGGTTTTTAATAGGAATCAAATATTTAAAAACCGTAACAGTTTGTATAAACTATACAACCATTTATTTACGTGCTTTGTAAAACTACATCAAGAATGCTTTTTATTACTATCTGACTAAAATCCTTCAATTCATTCTGTTTTTCTTTAGGTAATTGACCTGGGTTCTGGAAAAGGCTACCTAAGCTCCTATTTGTCCTTGAAGTATGGCTTAAAAGTTTATGGAATCGATTCCTCAAATACCAATACTCATGGAGCTCAGGAGAGAAACAAGAAGTTGAAGAAACATTGGAAAGTCTATCATACTCGGTCAAAATTAGATGTCAATGAACTGGCATTAAAAATGGCAAAAGAAAAGAAAACAGAAGATCACATTAAAAACAAAGCAGACATTGAGGGAGCATGTAACAACAGTCCTACAAATCAAGAAATGATGTCTACATCAGATTTTTTGCCAGATTTTTCAAGCTCTGTAATTTCTAACATCAGAAAACAAATGGAAAACCTACATGTTTATTCACATCAAGAAGAAAATTTGTGTTTTGAAAATGCCTTTTCCCTTATAGACCTTTTGCCTATTAATGCCGTAGAACCTGCTTCTTTAACCCAAATACCCAAGAGAAAAATGTCTGAAGCAAATAAAGAGAGAAGAAAAACATCTGGGTCAAGTGAATCAAATATATACTCACCTTTAACATCTTTTATCACTGCTGATTCAGAACTACATGATATTATTAAAGATCTGGAGGTGATTTCACGTTTGAATTCCTTAATTTTATTTATAAAACTGCTCCAAGGCATATAATTACATTTTAATGGTAGCTTAGCTAACTTACATATCTTATTTGGTTACATTAATCTATAGGACTAAGAAAATAAAATTATATGTAGACTTTATGATTCTCACAGCTATCAACATCTGATAAGAGCACAAAAACTGACCATTACAGTTTGCCAAAATAGAGTGCCCTCTACACATTTCAAGTCTCCTAAATCAAACAGAAGTACTAGCACAAAAGCTAGTAAGCTAAGTTCTCATTTTGCATTTTAGGGATAGTTAAATTTCTAATCCAAGAAAACTCATGCATTTTAATTTATATTTGAGGTAAAGAGATATCTAGGGCAATATTATATTTAATGTTAGCCTTGGTAACCAAATATATAATTTTTTGAGCAAGTGTGGCTTCTGAGTATTTTTAAAGAATTTTAAGTTTTTTTAAACTATATGTCAAATTATGTAACTGAAAGAAAATATATCTTGAACAAAGACAACCTTGCATATTAAAACAATATTGTAGAGGAGCTTTTAGAAATCATTTGGCCTAACTCATTGTGTTAAAAAACAAGATAGCCTTTGAAGTTGTAATATTCTACTCATTAAAATTTTCAGAAATTCTTTTTTTTAATTAAATGTATTGGGGTGACATTGGTTAATAAGATTACATAGGTTTCAAGTGTACAATTCTATGATACATCATCTATATATTGCATTATGTGTATACCACCCAAAGTCAAATCTTCTTTCATCACCATATATTTAACCCCCGTTATACTTTGCTACCTTCCCACCCCATTTCCCTCTGGTAACCACCATGCTGTTGTCTGTGTCTACAAGTTTTTGTTTGTTTTTCTTGTTTGTTCATTTGTTGCTTTCAGTTTTATATCCCACATGAGTGAAATCATATGGTTCTTGACTTTTTCTGTCTGACTTATTTTGCTTAGCCTGATACTCTCAAGGTTCATTCATGTTGTCACAAATGGCAGTATTTCATCTTTTCATACGGCCGAGTAGTATTCCACTATATATATGTACAACATCTTCTTTATGTAATCATCTATCAAAGGACACTTTGGTTGTCTCCATGTCTTGGCCACCATGAATAGTGCTGCAATGAACATAGGGGTACATATATCTTTACAAATAAATGTTTTCAAGTTTTTCAGGTAGCTACCCAGAAGAGGGGCTACTAGATTATATGGTAACTCTGTTTTTAATTTTTAGAGGAGCCTCCATGCTGTATTCCGTAGTGGCTATACCAGTTTACATTCCCACCACCAGTGAATGAGGGTTCCTTTTTCTCCACAACCTCTCCAACACGTGTTATTACTTGTGTTGTTGATAATAGCCATTCTAACAGGTGTGAGGTGCTATCTCACTGTAGTTTTGATTTGTGTTTTTCTAATGGCTGATGAGTTGAGCATCTTTCTATATATCTGTTAGACATCTTTATGTCTTCTTGGGAGAAGTGTCTGTTCAGGTCCTCTGCCCATTTTTAAATTGTATGGACATGTTTTTATTTCTTTTGGATAATTACCTGGGAGTTGGATTTGTAGGTCATAGAGAGTAAGTGTATGTTTTTACTTTATGGTAAACTGCCAATGTTTTCCAAAGTGCTTGTACTATTATTATCCTCATTTTACAGATGAGGATTTTAAGGCACTGAAGAATTAAAACAAACTTGGTATATTGATCAAGATTCCGTGAGTACATGCACCTATATTCACTCAGTATGTGTATACATTAAACTTAGACTTTGAAACAGTTCATAGGAGATTGTTTACATAAATTGATGTTATAAAATGTAGAACAAAAATGTTTATATTGTATTTAAAATTGCTGTATTTGATGTAAGGAATGAACTAAGTAAACTTTTTGGTTTTGAAATAGAAATGTTAATTTGGCACCTCTTGTCTTTTGTTACAATTTTTTTAAGTTTTGAAGGGTAATTTGTGAATAAGTGAATTTAAAAAATTAATTAGTAAGATATAAATGTGTCTCAAATCACAAGTTTGTCACAGTAATGCATGCTACATTTGATTAGTCCAATCTTTACTTTGGGTAGTTGTCAAGCAAATATTAGTTGTAAAATAGAAAAGAGAAAATTCAAATGGGCAAGTAACCAAAACAAGTAGAAAAATCAACTCAAAAGTATGTCAGTTGTGATAAGTGATCACAGTCATTGTGTCCATAAAGGGAATGATTATTTGTTATGAAGTAAAAAAAAAAAATATTTTCTAGGTAGAATGTTAAAAAGCCCCACATATTCTAATGTACACTTAAAATCTTCACTTGAAATGTCTTTTCAGCCCTCCTTTTAATTGCCAAAATTTATTTTTCTTTTCATTTTGAAAGGATTGCTTGATGGTAGGCCTACATACTTGCGGTGACCTTGCTCCAAATACTCTGCGAATATTTACCTCCAATTCTGAGATCAAGGGAGTTTGCAGTGTGGGTTGTTGCTACCACCTCTTATCGGAAGAATTTGAAGACCCACATAAAGGTACAAAGTTATCATATTTCATTATTTCATTTATTTAAGCATAATGTCCGCTTTCTAACTCCCCCTTTTTTGTTAACATTATTGTCATTTTGAATTAACATTTAAAATAATATCCGATATTCTTTCAATTTTAATATCAGTATCAATTGAAATCGGATGCACTATTACCTTATGCATTTTATTATAGTTTCATTGGTCATTAAATAGTCTTAGTGCATGCTGAACACTGCAAACATTTGAAAATTTTAGGTGGTATATCATGTAGAGAATGTCTGTTTAAAAATACTTGTCAGATATAGATTTACTAAAAGAGTAAAACTAAGTTATTTTGTCATGAATATAGAGTTGCAAGATTTGCTTTTGTTTTCCAAACCTTTGTTGTTTTGTGAGGAATATTGATATTTCTCAAAAAAAATTCCTTACTGTATTTTGAAGAGGCAACATACTATGATTTTTAAAACTGCAAAACTGCAATGGCATTAAAATAATGGTATTCAAACAGTGCTCCCAGGACTGAGATGGTACCTGGAGAGCTATGTACATAGCAGGATGTAAAGCACCCCATGTACCTTCATCCCCAGCAGCTCTTTTCATACGCTATATCTGTTCATAAGATATGGTTTCAAAACTGCTGGTTCAGAGTAGATGGTTATTTAGTCTATTAAATATTAGCGATTCTCTTTTCTATTAGTTTAATGAAGTCTCTATCAACATCCAGTGTCCCTTACTAGGAATTTCTAAGCCAGGAAGTTGTGTGCATATGTATGGTGTTGTTTGTTCTTTTCTCATCTTTAAAATCCCAGTGGAAAGGAAATTTCTGTTTTTATCTAGTTGTGTATAAGAGGTAAAAATTCTGATTATATAATTCTGCTGAAATTTGACTGCCTGAAACAGAGGTCATCCACAGACCTGGCAAAGGTTTTTATAAAAAAAATAGTTAATTGAATTTGATTTTTTTATGTCACAGTTTTTAAAAGTATCTTTTATAAAAGGTGTGCAGAAGAAAAAAAATCAAATATAAAGAGATATGTAGATTGAGAGAAGGAAAGAAAATTGGCAAGAAGTTACAAATAGTTTAATTTAGATGGAGAAGATATGTTTTTGTTGCCATTATTTATCATTTTATTCAGAGTACAAAAATCATCAAGTTAAAAATTTGGAGAAAATGGTGAACCTAAAAAAAGAAAAAATATATTTATAATAAAGTATATACCCAAATATTTACACTATATTACTCTTTAAAAAAAAAGTTTTTATTGATTTTAGAGAGTGAGGAAGGGAGAGATTGAAACATTGATGTGAGAGAAACATGGATTGGCTGCCTCCTGCATGCCCCCTACTGGGGATCGATCCCAAAACCTGGGCATGTGCCCTGACCAGGAATCAAACCAGTGACTTCTTGGTGTGTGGGATGATGCTCAACCAACTGAGCCACATGGGCTGGGCTATATTACAGTCTTTTTGTGCATCATTTCTAAAAGAAAGAACTCTTTAATACAATCACAGTTTTACAGCTTTTAAAATGTTAAGTGTGTAATGTTTTCCTGGACCAACAATAGCATAAGATTCTATGTAAGGAAGGTGTGGTTCTTAGTTCAAGAATTTCCTCTTCTTTCTCTGCCGGTGTGGCTCAGTGGATTGAGCATTGTCCCATGAACTGAGAGGTCCTGGTTCAATTCCCAGTCAGGGCACATGTCTGGGTTGCGGGCTCGATCCCCAATAGTGGGTGTGCAGGAGGCAGCTGATCAGTGTATCTCACATCAAAGTTTCTATCTCTCTTCTCTCTCTCTCTAAAAAATCAATAAAAACATTTTTTTAAAAAATTAAAAAATAAAAATAATTTCCTTTTCTGTAGGTACAATGAAATGGGTTTTCTTTAATAATTGGCTCTGTTGTTGGGAGTAGGTGTAGACTGTTGGCATCTTTCAATTCAGAAGTGTTGTCCTGCAGTGTAAGATATTTAACTTCACCTGCCTACTTCCTTCTTCCCTCTTTATTGTCATGCTCCCAAAGATGCCTTCCCCTTCCAAAGGCCTCTCTTTCCTCTTTAGGCAGTACCTTCTTAGACTCTCATCTCTGGTCCTGCTGGACCCTTGCAGCCGTTGCACTGGATCATCAGGTCTCGGACCTAATTTCAGTATTCCCCATGATGGGGCAAATACTCTCTTTTGAACAAATGACTAGGAATAGAAAAGAAAAAAAAAATCACTGTTGCTGCATTGGCAGCTGTGTTTCATACTAGTAGAAGATAATAATGCACTGTGCTTGGCACTTTATGTCTAATAAAGGGAGATGGAGAAGGGTTCCTAAAAAGTCAATAATTTGGAAAAGAAGAAATTCAAATAGATGAAAAGCAAAGTTCAGTTCAGTTGAACAAACATTCATTGAATGTCAGCTCTGTCCCACACTGTGCTAAGCATGGTGATATAAAAATGTATGCTATCTCATCTTCACCCTCAAGGAATGTAAAAACAGCCCTTAATCCCAGGAATCAGGTAATCCCTGTTAGTAATTTAACATTTCTTATTTTCAAAATTTATTTAGAATAGAAAAGTCAAATAATATAAAAATATTTTTTAAATGAAAATAAAAAGTAAGTTTCCAGATCCATGTTTTCAGTTTCTTGTGTATCTTATCTTTCCAGAAAAGAAAATGCATACATACATCCACACTATGTTCTCATATGGAGTGTTGGAAGATCAGTAGAAGTTAATCAGACAGAGTGGGAAGGGTGTTACAGACCGAATAAACAAAGGCAGGGGGTGACACGTGTTCAGCATTGTTTCCTTCTCTTTGCCTTCCATAGTCAGTGTCTCTGAGTCTTCTGGGAAAAATAGTTGAACAAAATAACTCCAAATTTTTTCACTCAAAATGGAGGACTCTCACTTAATAGATTTTCAAGTATTGGTCTTGATCTGGCCTGAGTAGAGGCAGTTTCACCGTCTCCTCTCTAGAGTAGAAGTTGCCATTGTTCACTGAGGTGATAGGACATCTTTGGTCCCAGGGTTCAGATAAGAAGTGTTGCAAAGGTGTATTATAACAGTGACTGGCGGCTACAAACTCTCATTTTTCCTTCTTGTAGGCAGAATCAATTCATGGAAAGGCCTTCCTGTCAAAAATAACTTAACCAGTGAGAAACATTGAGATTATCAGGCAAACAATACTAGCCTTAAATGACAAAAGTTATTAGCAATATCTTAGTGTTACTTGCTTTCGTCATTCATACCTGAAATGAACAGAGAGTTGGAAGTTTTGCTTGTCAGGAAAGCAAAGGATACACAGAGGAAACAGGACTGCTAATATGGTGAACTGGGTGGAGAATATGAAACATGAGTACCTTCAAATTATTTGGAGGTCGAGAAAAGAGTTAGAAAGCCAAAAGATAGGAGAAAAAAATGTAGAAAAGTAAGTCATAGGAATAACAAAAGCAACCTTGGTTTATGCTCCAGTTTTGCCTTGCTTTGGATTGCCACTTTTTTTTCATCTCAAAAACCAGATAGGAAAGGTAACATACCCACTTCTGTCTTTCCCACACTCCTATCTCCTTTTCTTTTTGCCTTAACTTGGCTATGGTAAAAGAGGAGATATGAACCATCTCTTGCAATTTTTGTAAGCAGTGTTTCTCAACCCTGGTTGCCCAACAGAATAAGATAGATTACTTTCGGTATGTAGGACCTTCTGAAGTATAATCTTTTGAATGTAAGTATTTTTAAGAAGCTCTATAGATAATTCTGATGAACAAGATGTTTGTAAAGAAGGTATTTATTATGGTTCCATAAGAAGATATACAGAATTCTGGAGGATGACTTGTAGAAATATATTCAAGATTATTTATAGTTGTTTCAGCTCCTCCCATGCAGAGACGTAGGTGGACTCTACTTACATACTGGTTTGCAGATCTAAACCAAAGGCTGAACCCAAAAGGGCCCAGGAGGGTATATCAAAATCCAGAGTGCAGAGAGAGCTAGAGTAAACAGCTGCTCCCCCCCCCCAATATCCTTGAAGTATAGAGCTCCGAGTGAAAACCTGGGGAAATCAAACATAGAGGGCTGGAAACCAGGTCCTCGGTGCACAATGAACTTAAGGTTTAGAAACTAGACACATCAAGGGGAGGGGGAAATCTAGACAAGCAAGGGATGTCCAAGATAAGTATGTGTATCACTGGAATTTTGATAGTTTAACTGTATTGATGAGCACGTGTGTGTGTGTGTGTGTGTGTGTGTGTGTGAAGGCAGTGGCAGAGTTCTGGACTTTTTAGCAGTGACTACTTGGATAGATAGAATATGGATGTAGTCTACTTTTCTATATACAACATACAAGGGTGGACAAAAGTAGGTTTACAGTTGTTTGTATGGAAAATAATACAATAATGAATAAATAGTAATACAAGAATAAACTTTCACGTACTCAGAACTATAAACCTACTTTTGCCTACCCCTATGTATTATGTAGCACTAGTATTCCTTACTAAAATAGAAATCCACCACTATACCGTTTGATCATTATATTTAATTAACTTACAAGGCCAGATGTTTGCATGTACAAGGTTAGCATATTTCCTGTCATATGTCTAGCTCTAGGTACCATGGAGTTATATCTCTGAATGATCAAGTATGTCATGTGTCTCTCTCTTCACATCTTACACACCTGCCCCTCACCCTCACTTTGTTTGCACAGCTGTTTTTGAATTTGAATCGGGGCAGTGTTGCCCTTTGGGATGTAAATGTTGAGTTATTAATAGTCCAACATAGTATACTAGAAAAGTCTGGTATGTACACTACAACTTTTTATGATGATATGTACTATGTAAACATTATGTGTTTTACATGAATATGTTTACCCAATACACTGTGGTAGACCGTAGAGGTGGTCTTTCATGAATGTCAATTTTCAAAAGTACCTCAAAGCTCTGTGAGTCACTATGAATACCGAAGTTATAACATATGTTTTAAAAACTGCTTTTAAATATTTATACATTATGGGCCAGTAGTTCCTAGGAGAACAAGAAATACCAGAAACAGTTTTATTGCAGTGCTTTATAGAATATATATGTTTTTCCAAGCTTGACGTGTTTTATTGTTTTGTCTTAATATTGATTATTATCATGATTAATTTTTCAATACTTTATTATTTCTTCCCCTAGAAGTTGGAGAGAGAATTTCTTTTGGTGGTTTTTCCCAGAAAGGTAGGAATGTGCTGTAGCAAACACTATTGGTTACCTATCCAGATCTGCAATCCATTCTTCCTAACTAACTGACCTGTGATTTTGTGTAGGCATCAGTTATCGGGAAGATGAAGCCCTTCTGTAGCTTCAGAAATAGGTGACTGAATCTAAATTAGTCACCATAACCCCATATATATAGTAATGGATATGAGATACAATTCTTAACAGTGAAGCATGTTAAGGAGCATGTCTCTGAGGGGGTTTCCTGGAGTTTTTGTTTTGTCTTGTTCTCAAAACTGAACAGAATGGATAAAAGACTTAAATGTGACTCATGAATCCATAAAAATCCTAGAAGAAAATGTAGGCAACAAAATTTCGGACATCATACGCAGCAGAATCTTCACTGATATATCACCTAAGGCAACAGAAACAAAGGAAAAAGTGAGCACATGGGACTACATCAAACTCAAAAGCTTCTGCACAGCAAAAGAAACAACCATCAAAGTGGAAAGGCAACACACTGTATGGGAGAGCATAATTGCCAATGATATATCAGATAAGGGATTAATTTCCAAAATATATAGAGTGCTCATACGACTCAACAAAAGGAAGACAAAAAACCCAATTAAAAAATGGGCAGAGGAACTAAAGAGACACCTCTCCAAACAGGACATACAAATGGCCAAGAGACATATGAAGAAATGCTCAACATCACTAATCATCAGAGAGATGCAAATTAAAACAACAATGAGGTATCACCTCACACCTGTCAAAATAGCTGCCATCAACAAAGCATCAAACAACAAGTGTTGGCGAGGGTGTGGAGAAAAGGGGACTCTAGTACACTGCTGGTGGGAATGCAGACTGGTGCAGCCACTATGGAAAACACTATGGTGTTACCTCAAAAAATTAAAAATTGAATTACCATTTGACCCAGTGATCCCACTCCTAGGAATATACCCTAAGAAGCCTGAAACACCAAACAGAAAGAATATATGTACCCCCATGTTCATAGCAGTGCTATTTACAATAGCTAAGATCTGGAAACAGCCCAGGTGTCCATCAGTAGACGAATGGATAAAAAAGCTGTGGTACATATACACAATGAAGTACTCTGTAGCTGTAAGAAAGAAAGATCTCTTATCCTTTGTGACGACATGGGAGGACCTCGAGAGTATTATCCTAAGTGAAAGCAGCCAAGCAGAGACAGACAAATATCATATGATCTCACTTATTTCTAGAATATAATAAACATAACAGTCTGAGGAACAGGGTAGTCCCAGAGACGTGGAAGTGGGGTACAGACTGACAATTGCCAGAAGAGGGGGTGGGGGAGGGGAGCGATGAACCACAGAACTTGTACGCATGTACTCATAACCAATGGACATGGACAACAAAACTGGGGACGGGGCAGGGAGGGAGGGAGAGGAGGGTGACAATGGGGGGAGAAGGAGAAACATCTGTAACAAAAATAAATTAATAAAAAAAAAAAAACTGAACAGAAGACAAGAACATCACTGTCTTCTCTGCCTCTGGACTTGGTCATCTGTATGCGGTTGTTCAGCCTACTGTGTATTCTGTCAGAAACTGGTGTTAGTGCTGAGTCTTGCAGGCCCAGTCTGAGGGATGGAAGGTATTGTTTTTTTCCTTATAAGTTTATCGATCATTTCAGAGGCTTAGGAGTTCAGGAGAGTAAAGGAAGAGCTGGGACCCTATAGAGTCACATCAGATGGCATCATAGAGCTTCTTCCCTGGCCTTAAATGGAGGTACCCCTTCTAGGAGCAACCCTTGTCGTGGAAGAGATTTGTGCTTGGTCTTTTTCCACTTCTTCCCAGCCCAAATCCAGGGAGCCTTCGAGTGCCCTCCAAAATACTACAGATCAGAGTCAAATATGAATGGTGTAACCTTTGAAAGCCTTTAGCCTACCTTCATGTTTATTCCCAGCATTAATGTGTTACAGCGTATTAGGGCAATTCTCCCAAAGATCCCTCCATTTCCTATTTATTTATTTATTTATTTATTTATTTATTTATTATTTTATTTTTCATGGTTTATTAATTTATTTTTGTTACAGATGTTTCTCCTTTTTCCCCCCATTGACACCCTCCTCCCAATCCCCCCCACCACCCCGTCCCCAGCTTTTTTGTCTATGTCCATCGGTTATGCATACATGCATATAAGTTCTGTGGTTTATCCCTCCCCCCACCCCGTTCTGAGGACTGTCAGTCTACCTATGACTCTGGGTCTATTTTGTTCATCAGTCTGTTTAGTTCATTATATTCCAGAAATAAGTGAGATCATGTGATATTTGTCTTTCTCTGCTTGGCTTGTTTCGCTTAGGATAATACTTTCAAAAAAAAAAAAAAAGCTGTGGTACATATACACAATGGAGTACTATGCAGCTGTAAGAAAGAAAGATCTCTTATCCTTTGAGATGACATGGAGGGACCTGGAAAGTCCTTTTTTTCTCCTAAACCAGGGAAGGACTGCAGATAATCTTTTAATGGCCGCTTTCAGTCTGGTCCTGCCATTTTTGTATCAAACGAATTTATCAAGGGCATATGATATCTCTCCTACTGTAGATGGTGTGTCTATGTCCCAGGTAGGAATTTATGGGAGGAGGCTGGATATGTATACAGTTGCTGTCTTTGAGGATTAACAGTTGATTTCATTGCTTTAAATTTAGAGGCACTTCATCTGGAAAAGTGTCTGGAGGTTGAAGAAAAATATGCTGAGAATATTATTTGAATATTTAACATACTGTTTAAAAAGAAGCTTATCTTATATTTTGAGATCTTTCAGATAATCCAGTATATGATATTAAAAAGTCACAAGACAGCCCTGACTGGTTTGGCTCAGTGGTTAGAGCATCAGCCTTTGGACTGAAGGGTCGCAGGTTCAATTCCCAGTCAAGGGGACGTACCTGGGTGGCAGGTTTGATCCCTGGCCCAGTGGGGGTCGTGCAGGAGGCAACCAATCTATGTGTCTCTCTCACATCAATGTTTCTCTCTCTCCTCTCTCTCTCTCTTCCACTATCTAAAAAGCAGTGGAAAAATATCCTCAGGTGAGGATTAAAAAAAAAAAATGTCTCAAGACAGTTTAGCTAGTTAACATCATCATTAAATCCAGTTTTGTATCATAGAGAAAGTATGACTCATTTCTACTCAAGTTGATAGGAGTGAATTAACCCCATCATTGCAACAGTGCAGTTGCTGTCTTTTCATTAAACACTTGACAGTATGTTTTACATCATGTAATATGTGTTATTAAATCCTTCTGTCTCCTGTGGCTTTTAATACTGAAAGTTTGGAGGATGTAGAGGGAAAAAGCTTGATTTCTCTTTTCATAAAAGCATGTATTTCACTTCTATCTTCAGCACAGTGGGAGATGTGATTTTTTCTGAGGAACCCACCTACTGCAGTTTAGCTAGATCCTGGCTAAATTAGAACATGTATTTTCTAAGCATTGCTGAATCCACAGAAAAATAAAGGGATTCTCTGTGGATCAAGAAAAAAAAAACACAAAAGAATTAAAAAGAGAGACGGGAAAGAGGGAGGAAGAGGAGTTGAAACCAGAGCAGGGAACTGTGAGCCATAAGGTTGCAGACAGTGTCCGGAGGCAAACGCTTGTCACACTGGGATCTAGAGACTAATACTGGGCTTCTGCATGGTGAGGGACCTGAACCTGAAAAATCTATACTAAGCCATGACCTTGAATGAGATAAAGCAATCTTCATTCAGAACCATATAGAAACAAATTCAAATCCTTGTAGGGGGAATACTCCCAAATTCAGGCCCTTGAAATTTCTACATAATAAAATCTACCAAATATAAGTTTAAAACTAAATAAAAAGGGTGGAGCAAAAGTAGGTTTACAGTTAATATGGAGACTAGTGCAATAATTAATAAATAATGCAAGAATAAACTGTGTTTCACATACAACTATAAACCCACTTTTGCCCTACTGTGTGTGTGTGTATGTGTGTGTGTGTGTGTGTGTGTAATGTATTATATATCCTGTCTACTCCCCATTCAACTAAAATTACTGAATATTGTTAAGTTTTCCTTCTTAAAAGTATTGAAATACTGTAAAGATTCAAGGTATTTATCAAAACAATATATAGGAGAATGCAGGAGCCCACAAAGATGGTGGAAACAGTAAAGCTACGGAGGGTATTTGTGTACCATGGCAAACCTGAGCTTTGTTTTTATAGCCCTACAAGAAGTAGGGTACAAATGATAAAACCTGTACTTACGCACCCAGAGGGGAGTCTCATAGGACTCATAGAGACGTATGCTCATAAGTTGAGACCAGAAAGGTGAAGACTAAAGTTAGGGCAGCAGTAGTAGGATCACAGTAAATTAGAATTCAGGAAACACTTAAGATTGTTTAAAGGAGATAAAGGAGAAGGAATTGTCAAGGATTATCAGTTTTTTGTTTTTGTTTTGGCCACTGGGTAGATGATGGTGCAACTTACATAATAGGAAATACTAAAGAAGGACCATGTTTGGGGGCCAAAGTTATGAACATGTTTAATATTTTTAGATTGCTTTGTGTATGAGCAATCATATTTTGGGACAGTTTTATAAATATAGACTTCTAAATACATGGAAATGGAGCTATTGTAGCAAAACCACATAGGACTTATTTTTTCTTATTTTCCAGAAAAATCTGTAAGGTAGTAGCTGGCATTGGTTTATATGATTTAAGAGTGTGAGGGCAAAGGTCTCTGCAGTTTTTTTTTGTTTTTGTTTTTTTTTTGGCCTTTCACTTTTGGTTACATAATAGCTGCAACTGCTCCAGCTATTGCAAGCCAAATGGAAAGAAATATGAAGATGGGAGAACTTCTCCCTTCTGCAGCAGTATCCTTTCAAGAGCACATTGCAGCTTCTAATGAAATCAAGTTCTGTTAGTGACAAAGAAGGAGAAACAATATTGGCAGGCAATTAGTATTCTCTGCCCGTGTGTGTGTGTGTGTGTGTGTGTGTGTGTGTGTGTGTGTGTGAGAGAGAGAGAGAGAGAGAGAGAGAGAGAGAGAGAGAGAGATTAATACATGAATAAGACACTGGAAAGAGGAGAGTGAGGAATGTAACAGCATGTATATGTAGCAGAATGTAATTGTATCCATTGTCTAATTCTTTCTTTTAATAATATAACCCCTAGAGCAAACATCACTTAGCCATCACTTAGATAGGAGAGTACCTATCTCCTATGTGAGTCAACTTAGTGTATGCAGTTTGCTTAAAAGGAAGCTGCTTTCCTCCCACCCTCATTTTTTTCACCTCTCCTTATGGCTAAGGAATAGCAATAACCTTGATACCAAAGTTGGTAGCCAACTAAGGTTGGCAGAACAGCCCTACCCATCTGGATCTGGATAACATATTCTATACTGTCTGCTGTGCTCTGGACAAGAAGGAAATAGACTTCTGTCTGATTTATGGACCTATGTTCTGAGTTCTTTTGTGATGTCCTATCTATTACAGGTCAATCTGAAGTCTTGTTCTGAATGCTTCTCCTTTGTGTAAAACTTTTACCTTGAGACTGTTACTGGTATTTATGTACAATGAATGTATAACAAGTTGACAATAGTAGCAATAACAATCAATAGCAAATTATATATGACTTATAAGTTACATGTTAATCCATATGATTTATAAATTATATATGACTATATATAATTTATAAGTGATTTCTCAGAAATAAGGAAAAGAGAGAACATGGTAAGTGTTAAAAGAACCATTCCAGCTCAAAAGTAAAGGTTATTTCCTGTTAGGAAATCAAGAAAGGTTTGAAGGCAGTAACTTTCAAATTGACCTTTGTAGGGTAGGACTTAGGTAGGCAAAAATGTAAAGAGGAGCCTTCTAAGTATAAGGAACACAGTGGGTTAAGTTAAGGAGTGGCAGGTCACTCATTAAAAATGGATAAATACTCTAGTTAGGAAGTAACCTAATTCATGTGAAGTAGAAAAATGTGATATAAGGTGGAAAATAAAGGCAGGAGTCAGTCCCTTAAAGCCCTCATATGAAGTCCATGGAAATGAGGACTCTTGAGCAGAACAGTAACATGACCAAAAAAAAATCAGATGTTGTCATGACCTGTATTCTCAACCATGAGATTTGCTTGGACCCTAACAGTGGAACAGTGGAAAAAGGAAAGTCAACCAGAAATTATGGGACCAAGGCTAGGGGAACTAACCTAACAGAAGTATTTGCCCCAAAGAGGGTAGCCAGCTGCTTACATTGGTATTCAAAAGCTAAACTCCAGCCAGATATGAGTTGGCATCCATTATCAAAGGGTCGTGTTAGAAATTTTGACCACACACAGAAAAATTTTCTGATCAGGTGCAAAATTGCCCATGTCAGTTAATAATGTTAATTTTTTAATGAGCACTTACTATGAATGAAGCACTATTCCAAATACTTTGCTTTATTAACTCCTTTATTCCTCGTAATACCCCTATAAAGTAGTACCGTTTTTATTTTGTCCATGTTCACATGAGAAAACTAACTCAAAGGTAAGTTAAGTAACTTGCCTAAGGTCACAGTTAATAAGTGAAAAAGTTAGCATTTTAGCCCAGTGTGGCTTTGGAGTCACACTCTTAACATTCATTCCTCTATGGAGATTCTGTTAAATTTTAAAATATCAGGGCTGCAACCTAGTGTGTTAGTGTCTGGAATGGGTTCCAGTCTTATCACAGGACTAGAATCTAAACCAAAACCTGAGACAAAAGCATAGCAGACTGTGAATAAAATGAGGTATGTAGAGGAAGCTGCACCTTGGGGATATGCAAATGCTAGTTCTTCCTGGATGTAGAGTAGAGGCCAAACTCGAAACAGAAGACTAATCTAACCCTCTCCTGTTTTTAAGAATAGTGCTCCTGTCCTGGCTGGTTTGGCTCAGCAGAGCATCGGCCCGCAGACCAAAGAGTTGCAGGTTCGACTTTGGTCAAGGGCACGTACCTCAGTTGTGGTTTGTCCCCAGCCCTGGTTGGGTCCTGTGGGAGGCAACCAGTCGATGTGTCTCTCACATCGATGTTTCTCTCTCTCCCTCCCTCCCACTCTATCTGAAGATAAATGGAAAAATGTCCTCTGGTAAGGATTAAAAAAATAATAATAAAAAGAATAGTGCTCCTTAAATACGGAAAGGCTTGGTTAGCTTGAGTTTGGGAACTGGGTAGGGGCACTGAGTTTTGCAGAGACTGAGACAGTTTTGGGATTGGTAAATAAATCCTCACTAATAATGGGTTAAGACAATTTCTTAATGTCTGCTCCCTCTCTTCAGTTTTGTACCCTATAACTTGTTCACTGTGGAGTCAAATGACCTGGCACTGTTTTTTCCCTCTGGAATATGTTAAGGGTAAGATGTCTCTGAGTGTCCTAGGACATGTGGAAGTACTCATCTTTTGTCTTTGGAGCAACACTATCCTTAAAGGCTTCTATTTTGTGTTAAGGTTCAATAAATGTGTGTACTCAGTATATGATAAATGTGACATCTCCCACAGTCTATAAACTAACTTTTTATGTAAATATCTGGTCTTTGGTTTACTACGATTAAGATTTTATTAAACTGGCATGATTTTAATAGCTACATCCTACTTTAATTTCTTCTTGTTTGCTTTTATATCCTGTACCATATAATCAACTTTTTTTTTTTTTTGTATTTGTTTTCTATTTGTGTGGGCCCCATGGGCCTTGAGGGAAGGGAGATTTCGAAGGTTTCAGGGTAAATTCTGCCTGTAATGTAGGAGGCATTTGACTTTTTTTTTTATGTTTTTTCTCTTTTATTTTATTTTATTTTTTATTTTTTTTTATAATTTATTTTATTATTAATTTGTTTTTGTTACAGATGTTTTTCCTTTTTTTCCCCCATTGACACCCTCCTCCCCCTCCCCTTCTCCTCGTCCCCATCCCTGTTGTCCATGTCCATTGGTTATGCACCCATGCACATAGGCTCTGTGATTTATCTCTTTCCCCCGCCTCCCCCCCTCCTCTGAGGCCCGTCATCCCGTACTCCACCTCCATGTCTCTGGGTCAGTTTCATTGTTCAGTTTGCTCAGTTCTCCTGTGTGTTGCCGGCTTCCTCCGTTGGTGTGGGGGTCGCTCGGCTCCCTCCCTCCGCCTGGGTTCCTCCGTGGTGGGGGGGTTGCTCAGCTTCCGCAGGCGCCCCTGGCTGCAGGATCTCGTTTCCTTTCAGGCGACAAGGAGGGTCCTGGAGGGCAGTATGCCGTCTCCATTCTGCTGCTTCTTTAATTTCGTAGTTGCAGGGCTTCCATTCAGCTTGATTTCATGCAGTCTATAAGTGATAGTTATTCTGTGATTTAGTTGTAACTTTGATGTGGTTGTGGGAGGACGCGTTTCCGCGTCCACCTAGGCCGCCATCTTGACCGGAAGTCCTCGGCATTTGACTTCTGAAGAGCCACATCTTGTAAAGAAAGAAAACAGTGGTTAACCATACCTAGCATCTAAACCAGAACCTCAATTTTATTTTTTTATTATTTTTTTTTATCCTCATCTGAGGACATTTTTTCATTTTTTGTTCAGACAGAGTAGGAGGGAGAGAGAGGAAAAGAGAGAGAAACATCGACGTGAAAGGGCCACACCGAGTGGCTGCCACCTGCACGACCAACCAGGGCCAGGGACAAACCGCAACCGAGGTACATGCCCTTAGCGGGAACCGAACCCGGGTCTCTCCGGACCATAGGCTTACGCTCTAACCTCTGAGCCAAACCGGCCAGGGCAGAACCTCAATTTTAATACTTTTCACTATAAGTAATAGGAAATTCATCTAACAGTGGCATAAGCAATAAAGCCATTAATTTCCTCACATAACCAAAAGTCAGAAGCCAGCAGTTCTAGGGTTGGTTCACTGACTTGGTGACATCGGCACACTGGGTTCACATCTGGACTTCCCTCTCAGGGCTGCGTGGTGACTGCTGCAGTTATCAACATCATGTCTTCCTGAGAGGTGGTAATGTGTTAGAGGCTTCCTCCTTAATCAGTCTCTTCTTTTGTTAGGAGAAAAAAAAAAGAAAACCTGTGCAGAAATTTCTTAACAGAATTATTTCATGTCTCATTGTCTAGAAGTGGTTCATGATATGACTTCTAGCTGCAAGGGAGTCTGGAAAAGTGACTATTTTACTTTTTTACCCTCTGTGGTAAGGCAGGCAAAGTAGACAGGTCTTAAGAATGACTGTCTGACTGTCAAGTAGCGTACTAACAACATCTGCAAAACGTCCTTTTTCTTCTTTTCACTGGCCCTTCCTCTCCCTTTCTTCCTCCTTTCTTCTATCTTCTCCCTCTCATTTTATGTCCTGATTTTGGGGGTTGAGAAAAGTAACATAAAAACACTGTAAAAAAGGAGAGGGGCATGATTTCTTCATATGTTTTCCTGGGTTTTTTTGGTTTTTTTTGCTTTGGCACCTACCACACTATTTAATCAAGGCTGGTTTAGTATTATCTCTCACAATAGACTCTGAGCAACATTAAGACAAAAATTTTATCTTTGAAATTTTTCATTCAGTGCCCAGTAGTCAACATAATGTGAGATATATAGCAAGTGCTCATTAAAGGAATAACACAAAATAAAATTGCAAATTATGAAAGAAAAAAACCTGATTCAGCAGTGATTGAAACTAAAGAAGAAACAACGGTATTTGATAAGACATCTTGAGATGAAATAATTATGTTGACGTGAGTAGTTTGGGGATTCTCAGGGTACTGGGCTGGCTTTGCCCTTCTTAGCAAGATAAGAAACTGAAGGTTAGAGAAGGTTTCCATTCCAGCAACTACTGGAGCAAATGACGAAAGCACGCGATCCTGCTGAAACAGGGGTTTTGTTCAATTTTAAATCTACACACACTCACGTTCCTTTGTGATTATACATTGTAATTCCTCCCCTTCTTATTCCTTGAGAAAAAACAAAAAGCTTCCAAATACTCACTGATTAACTATGAAGTTTTTATTTCTCTCCCAAGCAGGTCATCTTTAACCACAAAACATAATTACCAGAAGGTTGTAAAATGTGTTTGTGGACTAGAATTATATTTGTTCTCTTATAGTAGTAGTTTCACATTTAAAAAAATTCAGATCCACATTAAGAAATACGTTTTACATCACTGTCTAGTAGATAGATAGATAGATAGATAGATAGATAGATAGATAGATAGATAGATAAAACTGGTACTGAAAAAAGTAGTTACTCTTTTTTTATTTTTTTGGTTAAGATTTGTTCTTTGAAAGGTACTGGCTCTTACAATTCATGCCAATCATTCTATTTCTTTCTATTACATTTTATGAAATATTGGTCACAATCCACTAAATTGATTTCATGACCTATTAATGGGTTATAGCCAGTGATGTGATGGTAAATGTTTAAGGGTTAGCTCTGCCCCAGAATAAAAGCCCTAAAACCAGCATTTCCCGATTTCCACGGTGTAAATACACCCAGCCTGGCCAGTGTCACACTACCAACCTGACGTCACCGAACGCCTTTGGGAAGAGATGATGCTGTCAGCTCTCTCGAGCCGCCGCAGCCTGCTTCGCCACGCCACTGGCTGTGATCCACAGTTAAAATAAGTTTATGTTTGATAGAAGTTAAATGAATATGCTCATTCAAGCTGTAAATCACCTTATCTGTTAAATGTCCAAAACAGTATCTGGTATGTAGTAGATGCTGAATATATATTTGTTGAAAGAATGAGTTGCTTTGTTTTGACAAACATAAAAGAATATTTATGTCGCTCTAAGTTTGTTTGTTTTCTCCAGTCCATTTTTCTACATAAGAACTTCAATTTCTCAACTGATTATCACAGGGAATTTTTAGATTCGTAAAGTTCAGAGTTGGAAGGGGAAATGTTTTTCTTCATTTATATATATCATGATGCCTACTGTATCACCTGTTCATTACTTGAAATTTTTTCTCAGAATTATAGCATAAAATTTGAGAAAATAAAAAAATTAACAATAAATTATAGGTAATTATATTTCAAAATAATTCTTTGAATAACAGAAAGCTTTAAAACCAAATGCATTGTAAACAATTGACTGTATTTGAAACTAATTCTTTTCAGTGAACTTTCTTTTAGCCTTTCTATAAATCACTCATATTTGATCCAGAATCTGGATATGGGGGCCTGGAAACTCCTTAGCAGCTCCTAGTAACTTAAAATCAATCTGAAATTAAAATGAAGATTGAAATTATGAAAACAAAATAGCTGATTTAGTAACAACAACTTTGGGCATTGAGATTATCAACAAACATTTATTCAACATAGAATGTGCTAAAATTTGGGAGACAATTTCCCACTTTACTAGATACCAGAAATTTCTAGATAAAATAATTTAAGGGAATTTCCAACCCAATGGGAAGATAGATAACAAAAGACAATTGTAATAAAGTGTGATAGGTGCTATATTGAATAAGTTACTTTGGAAGGATAGAGATATCTAAATATGCAGGGGAGCCTAAGGACACCACATGGAAGAGGGGATGCTTTGACTAAAGTTTTACTTCTGTCTCCAGTGCTGTAGCCTTGGATAAATCAGTTAATCATTGTGATCATCTGTAAATTAGTGAAAAGAAAGATGTTAAATTAGATGATCTTGGAGGTCTCTTATGACTAATAATATGATTCTATGACTTGAATGTAGCTTTTTGAAACATGCCTTTTCTTTCAACTGAACGTCACCTATATTTATCATGACGTTTAGGTTCAGTTTTAGTATCTTTTTTTCTTAATTATATTGGGTTTGCATAAACAAATACTCTGCTTTCCTGCTATGATTGTGCATTTGAATGATAATGTGAAGTTTTTGAATTCATTCTTTTGAATCCATGCCAGTGTAATAATGGCCATACATTACATTTTTCCCAAAGTGTTATATGTTTAATTTTTAAGAAGTAAAATTATGTAGTAATAATTCATAGTAAATGCATATTTAAGTTTTCATTTACTTAACTGTTAATATTAACAGTTTATTAGTTTGTTCAGTAATTCAATCAGAGACCATCAAGAGCTATCTTAGCTTGACTAAGGTATTGTCTTGTAATGTTAGAGCAGATGAGTAGACTCTACTGTTAGCCTTGTAGATTCAGCTGTTTATAGGCTTTTGTTGCAATATCACTTTACTTCTCACCATTCATCTGGGCTTATGTCTCAGAAAAATTCTTGCCAATTAATATGGGATGAATACAGAGTTGTCTAGATGTGCTTGGCAGCCTTTGCACAATTACCTCACACAGACAGCTGTATCTGATCTCCAGTCAGTTGTATGTCTTCTGGAGTGTTGGCACTGATTTCACTTATATCATAGAGTATCTTCTTGCTTCCTAGAAGTAGTTAGAAATAGAGTTTTAATACCCTTTTCCCTTTCTTTCTCTAATTTACACCTCATTTTTTTGCGACTAATATGAAGTGGTTCTTGAAGCTCATGCAGACTGTATTTATTCAGCATTTAAAAAGTTCTCCCTCTGCTTATGATAAATAAAAGAAGTCAAGAATGTAATTCAATCTAAAATAGAAAATTAATATATCCACTTAAAAGAAGTAGTAAAGAGAAATAGTTTATGCTTCAAATATAAAGTAGTATAAAATCAACGCTGATAGAAATTCTTACCAGAAACTCGACTATCAAATGAATATAAAACAGGCTTTAAAAAAAAAGTAATTAATTGCCCAGCCAGTGTTGCTCAGTTGGTTGAGCGTTGTCCCATGCACCAAGAGATCACCCTTTGGATTCCCAGTCAGGGCACATGTCCCTGGTGTTTCTCTCTCATTGATGTTTCTATCCTGTCTCCCTCTCCCTTTCTCTCTCTCTAAAAAAATCAATTAGATTACTTATTTTTTATTTAAGTATGGTTGGTATGCAGTATTATATTAGTTTCAGGTGTTTACTACAGGGGTGGGCAACAGTAGGTTTACAGTTGTATGCAAAACACGGTTTATTCTTGTATTATTATTTTCCATATGTTCCATATGAACAACTGTAAACCTACTTTTGTCCCACCCTGTATAGTGATTTGACATTAATATATCTTAAAATGTGATTACCACATTAAGTCTAGTAATCATCTACCACTGTGCAAACTTATCACCATAGTATTGACTATATTACCCTTCACCTTTTTTACACCGCCGCCCCCCCCCCCCCCCTCTACCCTCCCGTCTGGCAGCCATCAGTTTGATTTGTGTTTCTGTAAGTCTGGTTTTGTTTTGTTCATTTGCTTTGGTTTTTTTTAGATTCCACATGTAAGTAAACCCATACAGTGTTTGTCTTTCTCTGACTTATTTCATTTAGCATAATACCCTCTAGGTCCATCCATGTTGTCACAAATGGCAAGATTTCTTTCTTTTTTATTCTAGAGGAATATGTCTTTGTATATGTATACTGTGTCTTCTTTATCCATTCCTCTATCAATGGACATCTAAGTTGCTTCCATATGTTGGCAATTGTAAATAATCCTGCGATAAACATAGGGGTGCATAAATCTTTTCAAAGTAGTGTTTTCATTTTCTTCCAATAAATGCCCAGAAGTGCAATTGCTGATCGTATGTTATATCTATTTTAGTGTTTTGAAGAATTTCCATACTGTTCTCTGTAGTGGCTGTACCAGTTGCAGTTTCACCAACAGTGCGTAAAGATTCCCTTTTCTCCCCACCCTTGCCATTCTGACTGGTGCGAGGTGGTAGCTCAGTGTGGTCTTGATTTGCATTTCCCTGGTGCTTAGTGATGTTGAGCATCTTATCTTTTCATATGTTTGCCATCTGTATATCTTTTTTGGAGAAATGTCTCTTTATGTCCTCTGCCCATTTTTTGAAAACAGGATTTTAAAAACTAATTTACATTTTACTAGTTTTATGTACACATTTGGATTTGTATAGTTTGGAGCAAATGATCTTGAAAAATATCTTGCTATAAATATGTGTTCTCACATTTTTCCCCCACCATGGTAAACTAATTTTAAGCAAATTGTCTAAATTGTTTGCATCATCAGTCTGGCAAAGCGAACAAAACTTTCATAGGAAACAACATGATTTATAATATCAATGTCAAGACCGTCTCATTGACTTAATGTTTCAGATGTTCCATATCAAGACTAGAGCCTTGATAAAAGATTATACGGAGTCTGTAAGAGCGAGCAGAGGAAACTTGTCATGCAGAGTGAGAAGCGCCATTGGGAAGTTGCTATCACAGTGTCTGTCAGGCGAACCCAGCATTTTCTCTCAGCACTGGACTTGGCCGTTCCTATAGCCATGCATGAGGATACCAGTACGGGAGTATCTAGACTGATTGCATTTAAAAACAATGTTTTGATATAGACATGACTCTTGAAGTAATAAATACCTTTTTAACTGGGTGTTTAGGGTTTTTTGTATATATAAGATATTACATAGTCCCTTCAGATTACATAGCTGTACTTTTAACCAAACTAAATGACTAAATGATTTTTTTAGAATCACAGTCATTATAACATTATTCAAGAGCTAGTTATGTACTTAGCACTGTTTTAAGCCCTTAACTGGGTTCTTATTTAACACTCAAAGCTGTTGCAGTAGTTTTCCTCTCTGCAGATGGAGAAACCGAGGTATAAAGGGAGTAACTTTCCCAAGATGACACAAAGCTGGTAAGTGGGATAGCCAGTTAAAATAATAAAAACACACATTGATCAAAGTTTCTGCCAAGCAGCGCTAATGAATAGACTAACAACATAGCATAGTAATGCTAATGAAGAAAGCTGGAGGGGGGGGCGGAAAGTTAAAAATCAAATGTTACATTGCCCTGAGAATATTGGATATACGTTTTGTTAGTTTGCTATGACAAGTAATTCTTGAGGTTGAGCAATTTGTTTTATAAACATATACACCCACTGTCACCTATTTTAGCACTTATCTTACTTTTTTCTACAATAATAGAGGTTCATTCATTGAACAAATATATATTTTGAGATAACATCAGTGAACAAAAGAAACAAAAATCCCAGTGTACAGGGAACTTACATTATATTCTAGTGGAGACCAGGGCAAAGGTGTGGGTTTGAAGGTGGGGTAAACAGACAATAAACAATAAACAGCTTAAGTCAGTGAATTAAATAGGAGTAAGGGAATCTCATTAAATGGTGAGATTTCTGCAAAGACTTGAAACAAGTAATTGAGTTACCAAATGGATAGCTTGGGGGAAATCATTCTACCTGAGCACAGTCTGGTATGTTTGAGGAATAGCAAGAAGCCAGAGTGGAGGTAAGGGAGCATAGTAGAGAGGAGAGGGGATCAGAGAGGCAATAGCTTTGGTGGATGGTACTGATCATGTAGAGCTGTGTAGGATATTACAAGTCTTTTTCTCTAAAAGAAATGAGAATCAGGGAGTTAAACAGTAAGCAGATGGTACACATCAATTATGATAATTTGAAGTTTATTTACAATGGGTTATTTACAAAGATATGGGTGAAGGGGAATTGTGGGAAGTAGTGTAGAAATTGAGGGCTCACCACTCCTATGTTCTAAGGGATAAGGGGAGGAAGACGTAACTGGAACCTTAAAGGAGAATGATTTAAGGGTTGGCTGGCTTTAGAGGTGACCTTTGGTCAGTGGGAGGCTGCCCTTAGGGAGGCAGGCAGGAGTGTAAATATTCCGACCTCACTCTTTTCTGTCTCTAGTCTTCTGCCTGGACTCACCCAATGATAGATGGTATAGGAACCAAATGATATAGTCCATATGAGTCAATATCCAGAGGGGTACCTCTAATCGAATGTATCTATATGCCTTTTGTTGTGACTAGTCTTCCACCTCTCCTCAGATTTCAAAATCCTCCATAATTCAGTTTTATTACCAAAGTTGCATGTATTCTGCAACCTTTTCTCTGAAATTTCCTTCATTTTCTTTCTAATAAAAACCTAACTCTTTGCTAAGGAAGCACACTACCCATATACTTCAAGCCGTGGATTTTTCTGTCTCACTTCCTTTGTATGAGGTAATTAGCCTCTTCATTGCTACTTCTAGACTGTGTATCATCCAATGCTATTTGAGAAATCACCTCAAAATTGAATGACTTAAAGCCACATACTTTTTTATTTTTTTATTTCTCAGTTTCTGTTGGTCAAGAATTTGGGAGTAACTTGAATATGGGTTTCTTATATTAGGTTTCTTTCCTGGAAATTATATACCCCTTTCAATGGAATGTATTTTCCAGAAATACTCTTGCACTTTCAATCTAACATTAAGTAGGAATATTTTTCAGTCAAAGTTTTCTTTAGATTATTACTGAGGTAGGATTGTTCTACCTTTTTCAGGTAAGTAGACATGCTTTTTTTCCTGGCAGCATAAGAATTGCAGAGCAGTGATGGTACACGAATTATATCTTTCATTACAAATCCATTGCGTGTTTTTTAAGTGGGATTCTCTTCACATTTTTGCAATAAGTTGACTTTCATCTCCTCTTTCCCAGTATTACAAGTCGTTTTTTATGTATTTGGTTGGGATATTACAAGTTAGGATAATTGCTGGTTAATTATCATTTTAAATTATAACATATTCCAGTATTATGTTTTTGGAGATTAACTATATCCTGTTGGGAGCCCAGTTTGTTTCTTTGTTTTTGTTTTTTTCTTTCATTAAATCTTCCCCCAATCTCATGGCTTGCTTCCTCATTTAAGTCTCTGCTCAAATATCACATCCTGAAAGAATACTTCTGTATTAATTAGGGCAGAACTATTCAACTAGTGTACTATGGATGCTTTATGGGTGCTCCTGAGATACGGCTTCCTGCCTGGGTTTTGCCTCAACACAGTCATCATATTCTGTTTATTCCAGTTTGACATGCAATTTGTGCCTTATTCTGAGAGTGCTGAGCCATAAAAAGTTTGGAAAGCGTTAAATTAAGACAAACATTTAGATGTGAAATGGTTCAGACTCAAAGTTAAAGTGACAGAGGGACATTTCTCTTTCAATCCAGAGGTAGATGATTAGAGCTGGTATGGGAGCTCTGTACCAGGAAGTCTTCTAAGAACCCAGAATCCTTCTCTTTTGTTGCTCCACTCTGTGCTGCTCTTGTTTACAGTGGTCATAGGTGGCTTGCCACCTTGACCAAAGGAGAGATGAAGGGGCGTGGAAAGTGTGGAGGAAGTTCACACCCCCCACCCTCTGAGCATATGACCTAGAATTTGCACACATCATTTCTGCCCACATTCAGTTCACCAAAACTTAGTCTTATAGCTATCCTAATGGCTGCGTGGGAGTCTGGGAATTACAGTCTTTAATTTGAACAGGTGAAATCCCAGCTAAAAATTGAGTGCTATATTATTACAAGGAACAAGGAGAGAATGGATGGAGAGGAGGAAGAACTAGCTGTTTTATTGGTTAGCACTTTTCCTAAACACTCTGTATAAATAGCACAACCTATCTCGGTAATCCTTTACCCTTTACAGTAAGATCTAGGTTTCTCTTTAGTTGTAAGAAGAAAATTAAACTTTGTGTAGTAGCCCTTTCATTTAGAAATAATCATGTCTCAGTTAAATCATAAAGCCTTCAGTAAAACTCATGCCACTCTTTCAAGTCGTTTTGGAAATAGAGGAAGTGGTCCAGGGTTCCTAGGACCTGGATAGCTTCAAGGATTCCATGAGTCCTGTGCAACTGTAAGTGAAATTGTTTACATAGCTTGGTGGTTAAGAGCATGGCCTCGGAAATCAGACTGCCTGGATTTAAATTCAAGCTGTGCCATGTGCTAGATTTGCAGCTTAGGCAAGCAATTCACTTAACCTGTCTGTGCTCAGTTTCCCTATCTGAAACATGAGAATAATAGTATACCTGCTTCATAGAATTGCTGTTCGGACTAGTTAATACATTTAAACCACTTACATTAGTGCTAACAATATTAAATGCTGTGTAAATAGTAGCATTATTATTATTATTATTTCTGTTCCCAGGAGGTACATATCTTCCATCTGTTTATTAGTAGGATCTATTATAAATCTTAATTTAATACCTGAAAGAAACCATTTCAAAGGCTTATGATTTCCATGAAATTTAAACTTTCTCTATTTTAATCTAAAGTCATCTGATCCTTCATAGCACAAAAGTTTATTTAGTGCAATTCATCTCAGTATTTTCTTTTAGAGTGTTCTTGTTTTCAAGTTTTTAGTTCTATTTTACTTTTTAACCCAATAGAAAAATGTTATTTATCACAATTTTTTTTAAATTGTCACAGTTTTGATAAAATGTAAGCTCTTATTTTCCACGCTTTAATTTAAAATAGAACTTGGGCCCTGCCCAGTTTGGCTCAGCGGTTAGAGCGTTGGCCCAAGGACCAGAGAGTCCTGGGTTCGGTTCTCGCTAAGGACACGTACCTCGGTTGCAGTTTGTTCCCAGCCCCTGTTGGGGTCGTGTGGGTAGCAACCACTTGATGTGTCTCTCTCACATCGATGTTTCTCTCTCTCTCTTCCTCCCTCTCTCCCTCCCCTTCTATCTGAAGATAAATGCAAAAATGTCCTCGGATGAGGATAAAAATAATAATAATAAAAATAAAAAATAAAATAAAACAGAAATTGGTTTGCTTTCCTTTTCAGAAACTAGGGAACAGACTGACAAACCTCAGAGGGAAGGGGGATAGGGAGTGGGAAGAGATAAACCAAAGAACTTATATACATATATGTACAACCAATGGACACAGACAACAGTGTGGTGAAGGGGTGGGTGGGGAAAGTCAATTGTGAAAAAAGGAGGGACATCTGTAATACTTTCAACAATAAAGATAAACTTTTTAAAAACTCTGTAATTAATACTTCCACATGAGGCATTTAACATCATCAAGTTGCATATGTAACTACGTCAGTGGGGCAGCTGACACGTGGTGAAGCAGTGAATGTTGATTTTTATTATTGTTACTTGAACTAGAAATGCAATTGAGCCAAATTGAATCACAGTTGAAAATATTACAGCCTCTTAATACAATGGGGGGAAAAGCCTATACAGCTATTCTTTTCTGAAAAGTGAACAATGGCTGAAAAAAAATTGATGTTTCAACATTGTTAGGAGTGAGTTAATATTGTTCTATAATAAACTGCCAAATGTCATATTTGAGAAATCATTTTTCTAGAAAGCCAGGTCAGCAATAAATGCCCAGTATCTCATTACTTATCTTCTGTATACTGAACATGAAAAGTACTTCTATTTTAAACTGCTTTTGCTAAATCTTAGAGAAATAATTTTGGTGAATTGGTTGGTTTCAGATTGTTGGAGCTCAAACACCAACAGCTGTTATTGAGAAAATACC
Source organism: Tadarida brasiliensis (assembly GCA_030848825.1). Lineage (NCBI taxonomy): Eukaryota > Metazoa > Chordata > Mammalia > Chiroptera > Molossidae > Tadarida > Tadarida brasiliensis. The sequence goes on along the minus strand of CM061263.1, from coordinate 111,167,914 downwards.
ATTTTTACAACATTAACATGCTTTCAATTAACTAACTGGAATGAACTGTTAAACATTACCACTTCCAAGTTGAACTACTGTTTGACTCTCTCAGTGACTGATTGCTTTCTCAATAGATTATTTACTTTAACTGAAAGAGGAAGAATTTTATTTAAGTAATCCATATTTTTCCCCATCTGCAGAATGTACCGAAGAAAAGTGGGGATTTCCAATGTGCCACTATTTAAAGGAAGAGAGATGGTGTTGTGGTCGCAATGCCAGAATGTCAGCCTGTTTGGTATGATTGTCTTCTTTTCTGGACTAAGAACTTTATCCAGATGTTGCAGAATGTGTTATTTTTGGCTACTACCATGTATCAAGTGCCAGATTTTGCAGAACGTCATCATTGATGCTTTTGTGCATTTCCAATTATGGGGAAAAAAGGTCTTTCCCTTCTAACATTATCCACTCTACATGAGTGTGGTAACAATTTATAGTTATACTATAATTCTGCATTATAGTACATAATTTTTTACACATGATTACTTCAGTTGTTATATAAAATGTACCAAGTACCAAGTCTTAAACGGAGAATTAGTTCAGTGCTTTATCCAGCTCTGTGGTGTGTTTGTGTTTATAGCAGATCATTTGGTCTCCCAATTTTTATAGAATGGGAATTCTATGAATACCTTGCAAGTAACTATCTAGTTAAATAAAACCTTTATTGTGCCTAATTTGTCTAGTGTCCTTAGACCTAGAACACTTTATCCCATGGTCTTCTCTGTTCTTGGTGCTATAATGACTTACAAAGGTACAGATGCAAGTTAAACAGTGTATTTTTTTGTCATCAGAAATTTAAAATACAGTTGATTAATGTGTTTAATGTTCAACACCAAGATAAATTAACGTTGTATCTATGCCAGTAACATTGCTATATAAAAAAATATGTACCAGTGTTCTAGAATTATCTTAGAAATCAATGTATGCTCAAATAATAAGTTATTTTATAAGTCCTCCTAAAATATTTTTCTGTGAATTTGCCCTTGTTCTTTCATCATATCTGTAAATGATACTTGTTTTCAGGTCTTGTTAGAATGGCCGGCCATTCTTGGAATGATTTGGTTCCCAGAATGCGGCAGGCAGACTTACACCTTATACCATCAGGCAAGAAATTGAAATAGTCATTCAACATGGAAAGTCTGACTGTCCTAAGAGAAAAGACCTAAAGATATTGGCATCAGGGATTTCACAAAGAAACAGGACAGATCTCACCTTTATGGTGAGGCCCACAGTTAACAGTCCTTCCTCATGAGCACAGTGCTTCTACTGAGGTTTGTGATACCCCCATTTTAATTATCAGCAGACAGCTAAGAATCATGAGCTCTCTCAGACAGCCTAACAGGAAAGAGTAAAGATGCAATAAACAAATAGAAAAAAAGCAACTTGGAAGTAATGAAAACTATCCAAAAGAAAATCATTAAAGAGAGATAAAAGAATATACTGTATCCACGAAACAAGAATGTTCTCTATAAACATAAACATTCAAAGAACCAAAAAGAGGAGTTTTTGAAAAATAAATTCCAAAATATAGAATCTGTAGACCATGCTGCCCCTCTCCTTAGCTTCATTCCAGTCCCTGCCCATTTTGACTTCTGTTTTTGATGCTAGAGTGATCTTGGAAAGTATAAGGGACACTTCTTGTTTTATTGTCTTTTGCTCTGCAACTGATCTGTTCCACAAATATTCAAAGCTTAAGGGTTAAAAAAAAAATACCTTTCTGGTGATGCTTTCAGATAAATTGTTAAGGGTACTAACCAGAAATAAAATTTTAATTAGATTAGGGGAATCTTATCAGCATACTTTAAGCCTAACATAACAGAACTGCAAAATATTTTAAGTTAGTATGAACTGAATACTTGCTGTATTTTCTTCATTATCTTTATTTGTTGACCAAGAAAAATATTAATGCTTGTAAGAAACTTCTTATTACATACGTGATTATCTTTTATTGCATAATCAAAGTTTATCATTTGTATTTCTAAAATAAACTCATCAGCAACACATACCAAAAGTGGACTTGCATGTTATGTAATATATTTATTGACATCAAATAACTTATTATTAAAAACTCTTTTGTTTCTTTATTCAGTTCAGCCTTTTAGCAAAAGCTATGACAAAAATCTAATCTGAGATTAGCACAAGTACTATAAATGAAAACTCATTTTTTTCTTCAATAATAATCTGTTATGGGCCTGTTTCTCTTTAATAGGTAAATTATATAATAATTATCTCTTGTGTCCATAAAACTCTGGCACTAGATATTAAGGCATCCTTCAAGTCAGTGGGGAAATTACATATTTTCTAAAATAATTTCTGTGGAACAGATTTTCACTGAGTCTGCATGGTATGAAGTATGAGAAATAAATCAGAGTTCAAAGAGCAAGTCTTATGTCCCTGCCTAGCTGATAACTAGCTGTGTTCCTTTACCTCGTCAGTGACCTCGTGCATCTGCAAATATTGCACTTAACAAGATATTTTGTAAGTTATCCTTCTGTTTTAAAAGTATATGATTCAGGCACGCGCACCGACCCCAGCGGGCCCTAGCAACCAGAGCAGTGACAGTAGCAACCACCGGAATGGCAAAAGCAACAACAATCAAAGAAGCCCTAGCCAGATGGGAAGAGAAAACCAGTCAGAAGTCATCTGAAGCCAAAGAGATAAAGCTTTATGCCCAGATTCCTCCTGTAGAGAAGATGGATGCATCCTTGTCTATGCTTGCTAGTTGCGAGAAGCTTTCACTGTCTACAAACTGCATTGAAAAAATTGCCAACCTGAATGGCTTAAAAAACTTGAGGATATTGTCTTTAGGAAGAAACAACATAAAGAACTTAAATGGACTGGAAGCAGTAGGGGACACGTTAGAAGAACTGTGGATCTCCTACAATTTTATTGAGAAGTTGAAAGGGATCCATGTGATGAAGAAATTGAAGATTCTCTACATGTCTAACAACCTGGTGAAAGAGTGGGCTGAATTTGTGAAGCTGGCAGAACTGCCGTGCCTGGAAGACCTGGTGTTCATAGGCAATCCCTTGGAAAAGAAACATTCTGCTGAGGGGAACTGGATTGAAGAGGCAACCAAGAGAGTGCCCAAACTGAAAAAGTTGGATGGTACCCCAGTAATTAAAGAGGATGAGGAAGAAGAAAACTAACACTACATTTTCCACTTTGTGTTAACTTATTTAAATGTCATAAGAACAATAGATACATTTTGTATAATTGTCTATTTTAAAGATTCTGTGTGGGGCAAAAGGTTCTTAAGATAAAACAAATCTTTTTTTTTTCTTAACGTATTCAGTATTTCTCCCCCAAGTGGTAACACCAACTTTATATATTATAGTCCTCTTTTTAGAAAAAAATAAAAGTATATGATTCAGCTATATCTAAAAAGCATATACATGAAAACAGAGATCTGAAGCAAATATGGGTATTTTAAATTTGAATAGGAAGTATATGCAGATCCATGATGTTTTTGGTACTTTTCTTTATGTTTGAAATATTTTCTAATTAAAATTTTAAAAATAAAATAGTTAAAATATGTTCATCTAATTTAGTTATAAAACTATGTAAGTGTGGAAATGTATGTCTCTAAAAAATGAAAGTTTCAAAAGGCTCTATTCCATATTTAAATTATGACATCTTTCATATATATCTTTTATATATTGGGATAAGAGTATTTTTTAGAAATATTAGGAAATTCTTGTAAAAATGTTTCGGATCTTATACAAATTTAAAATCAGCTACTTATAAAGAAAATACAAATTTAAAATTAGCTACATATACAATTGTAAAAATATGTATTACTTTCTCTTGTACCTGACACTTGATCATATATGAATTTGAGTTGAATTTGCAGACCATGCAGACCAAAAACATACATACTTTTCTAAACTAAACTCTCGCCTATAATCTGTTTATTTTTGTTTAATGAAAGATGTATTCTATGTTTATAAAAATTTGAAAGAGAACAGGGTAAAAGTAGTATATAAATGTCTATGTATATGCATAATAGTAGCTTTGGATTTATCTGATTGTTTTAGCTACCCTAAAAGTGAGCCAAGAATATGTCACTTCATTTCTTTACTGTTTTCAAATGCCTTCTAAAATTCAAGGAGTATATACAGTTGGGGTTTGTGTTTGTGTATATAACACACATACATTATAAATCAGTCCTAAATTATATATCAGTTAACATTCCTTAATGATATTAACACTTTTAAGTGTATAAACATACATGTTATCACTTAATTAATCTTTTTAAATGTCACTTTTATAAGCCCTTATACAGAGTGTTTATAAGTCTTATATGATAAGACAATGTATCAACAGTCTTTGTCTTATTTTTTCCTCCGTAAAGGCACTGGAGCGGGTTGCAGTTGGCCAAGGGGTAAGTTAAGTGTTTATCTGATTCAGCTGATGAGCATGATAGTTTTCTCTCAAGTACTCCTCATACTTGACCTGTTGCTGAACTTAAAATCTGATGGATTTTAATAAATATCACCTCTTTTTGTCACCCCTTCAAATTTAAACTTACACTTTCAATGTTTACTTTGAAACATAAGTGAACTTTCAGAAAAAGTAAATTGAACTTAAACTTCCACATTATACTCTTGTACTAATGTTTTATTTCTTCATATTGTACTAAATAGTCTTTAAATATTTCTAAAGAATGTTGTTGCTGACTATCAGGCTTTTAATAGCTCAGTTTAAGCAACATAACCGAGGTATAGTATTCAATTTATTTTTTTAACTATTACCCAAAACACATATTTCAATTGGTTGTTTTTCACTTTTTTCTTATTGACTTGATTAGTTGCAACGGCCAAATAGGTTTACACATAGAAACAGAAGTTAAATATATCCCCAAAATATCCATATAATTTCCTTATCCTTCAGCTTAAGATTCTTGAAACATACTAGGAACTTTTAAAGGTATTTTTAGGAGTTCTTTTTAAATTTTTCACAACGTTTTGCTTGTTGGATTTAAATTTTAGAAACTTCTCATTTGCTTCTCTTCAAGGATCATTAATATGTCAATTTTAATTTTTAAAATAATAGCAACAAATATAATTTACTAAGTGCTTACTCTGGACCAAGCACGATACTAAGAACTGTGTTTTGAAATGTCGCCATCTAAAAATTTATTAAAAAAAATTGATAAAAACTTTATCAAACTTTAAAAACTAATGATTTTTTAAAGTCATTAGAGCATATTGTTGGGCTTGGGCTTTCGTCTCCAACTATTGGTTTGCATTTTGTCTTCATCGGTTGCTCATTTAGTGACCTTGGACACATGTCATAATTTCTCTGTAGCTTAATTTTTTTTTAAATCTGTAAAATAGGAATAATAACAGTAATACCTTCTTCATAGAGTTGTGAGAATTGAATGAAAAGTGTAAAATGTTTAAAACAGTGTCTAGCACATAGTAAGTGCTCAGGTTGTTCAACTGTTGTTGCTCTTATAGGTAATTAGTAATTATGATTATGAAAATAATAGTTAAATCTAATGCAGAGGTTACCAAAGTACCGTTCAAAGTTTTCTTCATCAATTGAAGCATACTACATACACACTACTCTGACATAAGTACTATTATTATCCTGTGATACACATAGGAAACCATTAAGTAGTGGACACTGAGATTTGAATCTCTGACTCTGGAGCCCAGGCCCTTAACTCCGATACTGCATATCAACCTAGTGGTTCCCTAGGAGCCTGGAAGAGGAAAGTGTCTTTATCATAATATTGCCCCAGTGCATTTGTGTGGTGATTTTCAACTTCCCAAGTACATGCTCGTGTTTACAGTCGACCTTATGGATTGGGTATTATACCAAACATACATAACATGATACACAGCAGAATTTTAATAGAGCATTCCAGCTCCCTTAATTAATCACAGAATCCCGACTTCCAATTTAGTGCCCTTTCCACAAGGCCTGTAAAATGCATGTCTAATATATATGTACTTGAATGGTGCACTCTTTCTGCTTGCTCCCATTTTCACATGCATTAAAGTGTTAAGTTGATTTATCACTTGTGAAGGAAAGGAAGTAAACTCTGAGCCACATCCAGTTTATTCCTGGAATTGTCAGGCCCAGGCTGCTTAAATGTTGACTCCCTCCCCACTTACCCCCATCTGTATTTACTAGGATAGATAGTCCTAGTTATTCCAGGAATGCACATTTGAAGGTACTTCATTACTGCCTTCCCTTCCTCTTAGGAAACAGCTAGCTGTACAGCTCTTATTTACTCAGGGTAACTTGGGAATGTTGATTTATTCTATCCCGTTTATATTTTTTATGTGTCCCATTTCTTATGTTTTCTTGTTAAAATGCATTTCTTGGTCTTTTTTGTGGTTTTTCTACAATAAGTTTTATTTTTATTTTTATTTTTTTATTTATTTTTGTTACAGATGTTTCTCCTTTTTCCCCTAGCAGACACCCTCCTCCCTAACCTGCCCCCCGCCAAGCATTGTTGTCTTTTAATAACAATATAAATATACATTTATTTATAAATTATCTTGATACAATTTTATGTAATTTCAAAAGCATGGGAAAGGAGAGTTTTAACTATTTTAGGAGTTTTATGTAAAAGTCACATAAAATTAAAGTTCCCATCTCTTATACCTAATTAAATTAAGAACTTATAAGCCACTTATAATACTAATACTAATATTTCACTTCATGCAATAATATATTTCCAAAAATGCCTTGAATTTTAATAGAACAGTATAAGAGTAGGTGTTAATATATGATCAGTGATCTCAGCACTTTTTGTAAAAGAACTGAAGGGATTTGGAGGGAAGTGAGGGACAGATGATAAAGTAGAGATATGGGGTGCTCCAGAAATGAATTACTCAGAATGAAAAAAATGTCAAAAGGAAAACATATCCAAAGGTGGGAAATTTTGAATGAAATGTTTTAGAGCATAAACATTTGGAATATGAAATGTTTCAGGAAAGGAACATAGAAAAATCAGAGATTTTTTCGTCTCAAGTCAAGGAGCTGTATTTGGAAAAAGATTTTATATAAGAAGTGTGCCTTTTAAAGGTTATAAATTTTTGTGTGGGCACTCACGTGTGTATGTATGTCTGCTTTCAGTGAGTTATTTTAGGCATTGAGGTGGAGACTGTGGTATTCCTAACACTATTTCCTACTGGAATCACCCTCCCCATTATTCCCACCATCCAGAAAAGATATATGTGTTCATTCAGAATGCTCTATCAAGATCCTACAACACAGACATTCCTCAGTGACCTAAGAAGGTAGTACTATCAGGCAAAGACCCAAAAAATAATGGTTGACCATTATTTTGGTTGACCAGCTCTCAATTTGTGGTGTTTGGGTCTCAGCATCTGGGGCCCACTGTGGAGGAACTTGATATTAGATGGGGGAGAGGGACAAGAGAGTAGGTTTTCTGCCTGAGCACACAGGCAAAATTTATTTTGTGCTAAACTCCATCTGAATCCAGACATTCTAGCCGGAAACAGATGAAAATAACCATTTGGGGCTTTGAAGGAAAATAAGAGTTACAAAAGGGTAACTCGGTGAATATATACATTTCACTGAGCTCTTGTCTTAAAAATTTTATCAGTCATTGGACAGTTTTTGGATTTTTTTCTTATTTAACTTCTCAAAAGCATTTAATATTGTTGACCTCCCTCCATTTTTGCTCATTTTTCTTTTTCTTTCCTTTTTTCCCCCAGTAATAACTTTTCATGGAAGCAGGTCATTGTTGCTGATATTATTTTGAGTTTGATTTTCCTATACTCTCAATATTAACAGGTCTTTGGGGATGTATGGGAGTTTGATGAATTTTGTAGTTTCTTGGTTTTAAAGTAAAGTACTCTTTCTCTATGCACAATTGACACTTGAACAACATGATTTGAATTCTACGGGTCCACTTATACGTGGATTTTTTTTTTTTCAATAAATTCCTGTACTGTTTTCTGTCCATGGTTGGGAGTCCGTGGTTGTGGAGGAGGGGACTTGAGCATTCACAGATTTTGGTATCCACAGGGGGTCCTGGAACCAATCCCCCTCAGATTACTGAGGGATAAATTTGGGGGGACTTAAAAGTTATGCACAGGTTTTTGACTATGCAGAGGTCACCACCCCTAACCCTAGTGTTGTTCAAGGGTCAATTACATAGTAGTCTTTTTACTTTCTCCTTTGAAACTATTGTGCTTCATTTGGGCCCTTGTCTTCATCCATTTCTTCTTTCCTTTGGGGAAACTTTTGCACCTTCATGGACCCATCCCACCTCTTTTTCCCCAGGATATGAAGCCTTGCCAAGATTTTAGTCTCTGATCCTGTGTCCATTCCAAGGTTCTTCTTTTCAACCCTACAGCAGCCAGTGCTATGATCTTTTAGGCCTCAGACAAATGTTTAGTGTGTCCTTACTTAGAGTGGTACCTTCTCTTTCTGGGTGTTAGTCCTAGATAACAGCATCTCTAATGCACCACCATTAGTACAAACCCACATTCTCTTCTCTTTTGCACATATCCTGTCTGACTTCTCTTTTATACAGAGTTGACTTGGCTGGTTGTGAAAGTTTATTTCTACATTTCTAACTGAGAAGCACTCCATTTGGGATGTTAGCCCATTTTTCTTTGGTAACATTTTATCTTAGAAAAGAAAGATTATAAAATTGTCTCAGGTTTTACAACAAAGGCAGGTTTTTAACATTCGCTTATGGTTCCAACTCTCTTGTGTTGATTTGATTTCTGTTATTTGTTTCTTATGCTTATATATGTTTAAATTTTTTTTCAGCTGCGTACCGAATCACTCTTCTATCGTGCTGTCCTTCAGGATATTATTAAAGATTGTTATGGCATCACCAGATGGTATGAGGATTTTATTTTAATAAAAATAACTATGCCGTATTGCATGTGAAGTACCTTTTAGTCTTCAGGTGAATTTATTCAGGGTTACTTTATTGGTAGGAGAAGCTTTGGATTTGAGCATAATGTCAGTAAAAAAACAAAGAAATATGCAGCAACTTTATCTAGGTTAATCATTATTAATGTGGAGACTCTAATGATTCCTTTTTGTCATCAAAGGTTGTTGTAAAGATAAAATAATATATGTAAATGTACTTTAGAATTTTAGAAGTATTGAAATGTTATATATAAGTAATTCAGTGAGTATAATATCATATGAGCAAGAGTTATATTTCAAATGTTTCACAACTACTACATAACCACTTAACTAATTAGAACAGATATTGATCATAAACAACATTTTGACCATTTGGGGCCCTAGTGGTTGAACAGTAGCCCTACATATGTTTTTGTTGTTGTTTCTGTTTTCTCCATAATGTCTTGCTTATACGGAGAGGCAAGGAGTAGGAGAATTTTTCCATAATATTGATTCAATAGCTGCTGTACTGAAAAATACATTTGCAATCCTAGCAAGTTTTATGAATGTCTTCTTTCTAATTATAGTTTTAGTATTTTTATAGCCATCTGGTTATAATAGGATTATTCTTCAAATTACAATAAGAAAACTTTTAGGTTCTCAAAGACTAATCCACTCATATTAACAAAGATAGAAACTACTTTAGATTAGCTATTATTTCTCTGTAAGAGAAAATCATTTTTTTACTGAATTTATAACACAAATATCTGCATATACTGTTTCAACTGTCATTTCTACGTAGATAACTCCCAAATTGGTATGCCAACCTCCATTCTCTTTTCCACGTATTTACCAACCTTCAAAATGTCTTCAAGTGAATTTCTTATGTTTTCCTGAGGACTAGCTCCTTCTCTTGACCTCACCTCAAGATGCAAACTTCATTGAAAAAAAAGTCATAAAATTTTGCAGTCGTCTACTCAAATATAGATTACCTGCCTTCTTTTAAGACCTCAAATCTGTTCATAAATTTGTTTCTTAATGACCACTTAAAATCATTGACATTCTTTTCTAACCCTTTATTCTCACTTAAAAATTCAAATCTCTCCAACCTTTCACATTCCTGCCTTCCTTTACTCAGAAGATAGATGGTATTTGCTATTACTTTTATTCCAGAGCTTCCCTAACCTTTCACCCACATTTGGCCATGTTAGTAATTGTTTTTTTCTTCAAACTCTTTTCCTCATTATCTTCCATTAAGCTGCATTCCTCTAAATTTCTTTCCCTACTCCGAACACTTATCTATTTTCTTTAAGGGTTTTTCTTCTTAATCATCCCCTGAGTGTATCTAGGCAGTCAGTGTTTTGTACACAGCTCCCATCTCTTAGCTCTTCATATTTCCTCTTGGCAATTACCCTTGCAACAAATAACTTGAATCTTGTATCTGGCTCCACCTCTTTTCAGAAGTTCAAGTCTACATTTCTCATTTTCATCTGAATAGCGCCTGCTAAGTACCTCACAGATATGTCAGATACAGCCACATCCAAAAACCAAAGTGAACTTTCAACAACTTTTATTCCTCTTTTTTTCCATTGTCTTGACTTTTGTGATTTCTGGGAACAGTATGACCATTATTCACTTTTAGAAATATTAAAATCATATTTGATTCTAACATATTCTAGTTACTCACTGAGACTTGCACATGTTAATTTTTTTAGCCTAGTAGTTGTTTATTGTGTGACAGGCAGCCTACTAGGTTCTGGATGCATAGGAGAGTTTCCACACAGCCGTATTTCATATTCTAGGTAGGCGACATGTGCAGAAGTAAAGAAAATGATAGAAACCCACTTCAAATAACAGCTGGCTGCATAATTAGGACCAAACCTTCTAGTGAGAAAAACTAAAAACATTGGTATGTGTGCATGTACATGTGTGTATGGTATGTGTGCACGTGTATGAGTGTATTTAAATGTGTTTCGGAATGATCTGAAACATCAGAGACTGATCAAGGACGTTTAAATTACAAGGCAAATATCTAGGAGAAAATGGAAATCAAGAGAAATGAGCTCAGCGCTTAGGGCTGCATTTTCCCAGAGGCATCTGCCAGTTCTTGAAAAAGCAGCTGTTTTCCAGTCGAGAGAGTGGGCAGAGAGAAGGTCATCGTAGCTTTCAATGGAATAACAATTCTATTGAGACAAAGTTAAGAGTTCATGGCCTACCTAGGATGAGGACCCTGTAGTCCAGGTAAACCACTCATATTTAAGTTAGGTCTCTGAAGGTTCACACTGTATAAGTGAGGGTCAACTAGAAATCAGACAGTCCTAAAATGGACTAGAGTCCCACTTGGAATCATCTTAAACTGGGATTAAAGTATTTTATTTTAGTTCACATTCAGTATTATTTATATTTATTTCAGGTGTACAGCATAGTGGATAGTTGTTCATGTAATTTATAAAGTGATCCCCCTGATAAGTCTAGTACCCACCTGGCACCATACATAGTTATTACAATATTATTACTATATTCCCTATGCTGTACTTTATATACCTATGACTATTTTGTAATTACCAATTTGCAACTGTTTAATTCTTTCACCATTTTCATCCAGCCCCCTCCCATCTTGCAACCATCAGCTTGTTCTCTGTATCTATGAGTCTGTTTCTGTTTTGTCTGTTTATATATTTTGTTGTTTAGATTCTACATATAAGTGAAATCATATGGTATTTGTCTTTCTCTGGCTTGCTTATTTTACTTAGCATGATACCGTCTAGGTACCTCCATGTTGTCATAAATGGTAAAATTTCATTCTTTGTAGGACCAAGTAATATTCCATTGTGTGTGCACGTGCGTGTGTGTGTGTGTGTGTGTGTATCACATCTTCTGTATCCAGTTGTCTATTTATGGGCACCCAGGTTGCTTCCATATCTTCACTATTATGAATAACACTAATAAACATAGGGGTGCATATATCTTTTCAAATTAGTATTTTGGATTTCTTCAGATAAATACCCAGAAGTGGAATTGCTGGGTCATAAGGTAGTTCTATTTTTAATTTTTTGAGGAGCCTCCATACTGTTTTCCATAATGATTGCACCAATTTGCAGTACCACCAACAATGCAAGAGGGTTCCCCTTTCTCCACATCCTTGACAACATTTGTTTGTTGATTTATTGATGATAACCATTCTGATTGGTGTGAGGTGTGATATTTCATTGTGATTTTAGTTTTCATTTCTCTAATGATTAATGATGTTGAGCATCTTTTCTTTTATCTGTTGGCCATTTGAATGTCCTCTTTGGAGAAATGTCTATTCAGGTCCTCTGCCCATTTTTTAATTGGACTGATTGGTTTTCTGGTGTTAAGTTGTATGAGTTCTTTATAAATTTTGGATATTAACCCCTTATCAAATCTATCATTGATGAATATCTTCTCCCAATCAGTAGGTTGTGTTTATGTTTTGTTGGTGGTTTCCTTTGCTGTGCAAAAACTTTTTAGTTTGATGTATACAAGAATAAACTAAAAATGGCTGAGTGTCTCAGCTGGTTGAAGGATCATTCGTACACCAAAAGGTTGCTGGTTTAGTCCCTGATCAGTATGCATATGGGAGGCAACTGATTGATGTCTCTCTCTCTTTCTCTCTCTCTCTCTCTCTCTCTCTCTCTCTCTCTCTCTCTCTCTCTCTCTCCCTCCCTCCCTTCCCCTCTTCCTCTCTCTCTAAAAAGTCAGTAAAAACATATCCTTAGGTGAGGATTTAAAAAAATGTATTAAAGGCTTAAATGTGAGCCCTGAAACCATAAATCCCCTAGAAGAAAACATGGGCAGTAATATCTCTGACATTATTCTTGGTAATATTTTTTTCTGATATATCTCCTTGGGCAAGGGAAATAAAATAAAGAATAAACAAATGTGACTAAGGCAACCAACTGAACAAGAGAATATATTTGCAAATGATATATCTGATAAGGGGGTTGACATCCAAAATATATAAGAAACTCATACAACTCAATAACAAAAAAATTAGCAATCCGATTGAAAATGGGCAGAGGACTTGAAAAGACATTTCTCCAAAGAAGACATACAGATGGCCAGCAGACATATGAAAAGATGCTCAACATCACTAATCATCAGGGAAATGCGAATGAAAACCACACACACACACACACGCACACACACACACACACACACACACCACAATGAAATATTACCTTACACCCGTTAGAATGGCTATTGTCAAAAAGTCAACAAATAACATGTGTTGGCGAGAATGTGGAGAAAAGGGAACCCTTGTGCACTGTTGGTGGAACTGCAAACTGGTTGACCCCTATGGAAAATAGTATGGAGATTCCTCAAAAAACTAAAAATAAATGTACCATATGACCCAGCAATTGCCCTTCTGGGTATTTATCCTAAGAAAACGAGAACACTAATTCAAAAAGATATATGCACCTTATGTTTATTACAGCATTATTTATAATAGCTAAGATATAGAAGCAACCTTAGTGCCCATTGATAGATAAATGGATCAAGAAAATGTGATATGTGTGTGTATATGTGTGTGTGTGTGTGTGTGTGTGTGTGTGTGTGTGTGTGTAGTGATGGAATATTACACAGCAATAAAAAAGAAGGAAATCTTTCCATTTGCGATAACATGGATGGATCTAGAGTGAAATAAGCCAGGCAGGGAAAGACAAATACCATGTAATTTCACTTCTATGTGGAATCTAAAAATGAAGCTAAGCAAACAAAAGAGAAACAGGCTCATAGAAACAAAGACTAAAGGGATGGATACCAGAATGGAGTGGGTGGAGAATGGGTGAAAAGGGCAAGGAATATAGAGTCAACACTGTTGTGATACATTTACATGGTGACAGGTGATTTATAGAATGAGTGGGATGATTCATTAGAAGGTGCAAAAATGTTGAATCACTGTATTGTACACCTGAAACTAATGTAAGCAAAATAAAATTGTATACCAACTATACTTAAATAAAAATAAATGTTTTTAAAAAGTATTTTAGATTACTGCTTTCTCTAGCTACCTGCAGAGGTACTAGTAATTAAATAGTGGTAGGACTGTGTGTGTGTGTGTGTGTGTGTATATAGTTTCATTTGCTGTTATAACAAATTTCTATAAACTTAGTGTCTTAACATTTATTATCTAGCATTCTGGATAGAGGACCTCTAGTTAGAGGTCCAAAATTAGTTTCACTGGGCTAAAATCAGGCATCAGCAGGGCTGCACTTTTTCTGGAGGCTCTAAGGGATAACCCATTTACTTGCCTTTTACAGCTTCTAGAAGCTGCCTACATACAGAGGTGGGCAAGTAGATTTACAGTGGTGAGTACACAAAACACAGAGTTTATTCTCGTATTATTATTTATTAATTATTGTATCATTTTCCATATGAACAACGGTAAACCTACTTTGCCCCACCCTGTATTTTGGCTCTTGGCTCCTTCCTCCATCTTCAAAGCTAGCAGTGTAGCATCTTCAAATCTTTCTCCGACTCTGACCTCTTCTTCCTCCCTCATTCACTTCATAAGATCCTTGAGATTATGTTGGGCCCATCTGGATAATACAGGATGCTCTATTATTTTAAGGTCAGCAGAGTAGAACATGTAATTTCATCTGCAATCTTAATTCCTCCTTTCCATGTAACATAATATATGCATAGGTTCTGAGGATTAGAAGGTGGACATCTTGGGGCAGAACATTATTCTTCCCACCACAGACAAAAATAAATAAATAAATAAATCTGATTCTCACTTTACAACAAACACAAAAATCAATTCATAGTGGATTAAAAACTTAACAAGGAAAGGCAGTACTGTGGTACTTTTAGAAGATAGTATTGAAGAATATCTTTATAACCCTGAGATAGGGAAAGGATTTCTTAAACTAAATATATACCATCAAATCTTAAAAGATAAAAAATTCAGCTGCATTAATAAGAATTTGTTTTCTGAAAATGCCATAAAAAGAGTGAAAAGAAAAGTGACCAGAGGCAGAGACTAATTGCGAAATCTATAACTGACAAAAGGTTAATATCCAAAATGTGTAAAGAATTCCTACAAATCTGTGAGAAAAATTAACCTATGTAAAAGAAAAATAATGAAAAGACTTGATTTGTTACTTCTCAAAGAGAACTCTCAAATGGCCAGTGAACATAGATAGGATAAGATGCTCAATCTGGGTTAGTAATCAGAGGAACATAAAATGAAACCACAGTGGGATATTATTTTTATAACCATTAGATTAGCAAATATTAAAAGTTGGATTACATCAAATGTTAGCAAGCATGTAGAACAACTAGAACTGTCCACATTTTTGGTGGGAGAGAAAAATCAAACCTTTGGAAAATAAGTTAACATTATTCAATAAAGTTGAAAATGTCTATGTAACTTTTTTCAGCAGTTCCATACCTAAGTATACGCCCTAGAGAAATTCATACATGTGCTTTCAAGATTTATACCAGAATAGTCAATAGCAGCAATGTTTTTAAGAATAGAAATCTAAGAACAAGGAGTTCATTAATAGGAGAATGGATACGTTGTGGTGGAATTCTGTCACAGTGAAAAGGTATGAATTACAACTACATGCATGAACGTGGATGAATGTTGTGAATATAAAAGTCACGGGAATTCCTACAGGATGGTTCCATTTATAGAATTCAGTAAC
Source organism: Tadarida brasiliensis (assembly GCA_030848825.1). Lineage (NCBI taxonomy): Eukaryota > Metazoa > Chordata > Mammalia > Chiroptera > Molossidae > Tadarida > Tadarida brasiliensis. The sequence continues at coordinate 111,152,348 of CM061263.1, read as the reverse complement.
AGGCACAGTGTTATATCTAGGAGTATAAATATATGGTAAAAAAAAATCAATAAAAAACCCTAAGAATGGTAAACACAAGCAAGATTCAGTGTTGTAATTTCCTATGGGGAAATGAGTAGTCAGAGAGAGAGGATGGGGGAGATGAGGGGTATATAGGGATTTCAATATACTGGTAATGTTCTATTTCTCAAGTTTGATGTTGGCTGTAAGGGTTCATTTTATAGACGTTCTTTATACTTTACACATATTTTATGAATATTTGTGTTCAATAGCAATAACATTTTAATCTCTCATCAGGCTGCAATACACATTATTGAGCTACATGTTATACTCCTAGTATTTATTACAGTCACCTCATGATAGTATTAAGAAAAATTACAATAAAAGTGGTCAAAAGCAGCCCTGGCCAGTGTTGCTCAGTGGTTAGAGCAACAGAGTACCAAACCAGAGTACCAAAGGGTCTTGGGTTCAATTCCTGGTCAAGGGCATGTACCTGGGTTGCCGGTTTGATCCCTGCCCTAGTTCGGGCTGCATACAGGAAGCAACCAATCGATGTGTCTCTCTCACATAGATGTTTCTCTCTTTCCCCCCTCTCCTCTCTCTCCCTTCCACTCTCTCTAAAAATCAATGGAAAAAAATATCCTAGGGTGAGGATTAACTTAAAAAAAAAAAAAAAAAGTGGTCAAAAGCTTGTCCGAAGTCTCATACAGCTTGAAAGAACCAGGGCTAGGACTGAATTCATAGCCCATAAGGGTTTTCAGTATCCTATGCTTCTTTTTAATTTAAATTTTCGGAGAGATCTTTTAAATATGAGTTGAGTTGCATGGCTTCTTGTATTAGCATTGTAAATCAAGGTTAACTTGATTGGAATCTCTAGCCAGCAAGAGTATTAAAGACAAAAAATATGACCTCTTATTTAACATCTTTTGCATTTTGTTTTGTTTTCCTTATTAACTACAATAAGTTGTTTTAGGTGATACACTGTTTCAGAATACCTGAAATATTTTTCTAAAAATTTCTTTAAGTGTAATTGTTATATATAGCCTAAGATTAGAAGTAAACTTTTTTCGTGTACTTAAATATATAGCCTTTTTTGCTCTATTAATTGTAAGTATCTTTTATCATCTAATATTTATGTTAAACTCATTTATAGAAAACTTTTTATTTTCTAATTAGCTCCTATCTGGAAACTTTTTAAGGGGAATAAAATGCCAAAGAAAGAATTTCATGGGGTAAAAATCTCTTAAAACACTTGGAAAGAGGGAAGGGAAAATATGATGTATACACTTTACTCACTTTATTGTTCTCTTTCATAATGAGCACTATAAACAGCAAACCAAGAAATATACAATTTGTAGGCCTATAATTATGAATTACTTAGTTTAATTTTTATTTTGCTATAATCAAATAAGAAAGTGAAAAACCAGATAATGAAAACTGGCTCACAAAATGCAAGCTAATTATTTAATCCATAATGTGTGGTCAAATTAGAATTAGCAAGTCTATATCTTTTATGTTGAAGAATACAGTAGTTAAAAGATATTTGGAGCTCCCTTAAGTGATTGCCACTAGCAAAATTTTGATCTTTTAAGTCTTTTAATGTCTACTGGCCTATAAAAGACACAAAATAAAGAGCTTTATAAAGATTTTGTGATGGTAGAGAAACTGAATTTTGGTACTTTCTGACCTGCGCGTGCTTGTTTTCAGTGATTTCGTATAAATCTACTTCACCTCTTCCTAAAATTGTCTGCACTAATGTCGCCTCTTTGGAAAGTGCCACAAGTGAACCATGTTCTTAAACTGTATTTTTAGAAAAAAATGTGGGTGATGTGGATTCACTTGAGTAGAATTTTAATCAGATCTAGTGTATTCGCTTTTATTAAAAGAAAGAATAGTAATTCCTTTTTAGCATGCTGACCATGCTTTATTCTGACAGAGGGCTCCTTTTAATCTGTTCTTCGAGTCCCATCATTTGTCTTTCACAAACAGTCATGTCACTTTTCTACCTTCAAAATGTTTGAGAATTCCTTTTTTTTTTTTTTAATACTCGAAAACTAAAGTATTCTTATTATGCAATTCAAGGTCACTTCTAATCTTTCACCAATATCCTGTCCGACCTAATTCATCGTCCCATTCTTCCTCCTCTGCACCTCAGGCACCTACCCCTGTGCACTGTCCTGGATCATTCATCATTTCCCGTGCAGTTAATTTTGCACCTTGTATGCTTCCTTCGAGCACCTTTGTCTACCTGGGATATTCTTCTCCCTATTCCTGACACCCTTTCCTCCCAGGACCCCTGGCGGGTAAAACCCTAGGTATTCTTTAAAACCCAGTTTAGAAGACATCTCTGATATATTTCTTTTCTCCTTCTCACCCTTTTCTCTTCCATAGTATTTAATCTGTGACTCCTGGCTCTTGTTGAACTTCTGTCACCTAGTGAGCTCCTGATGGCTAGGATTCAGTCTTATTTAATGAAATGATCTCATAGTGGTTAAGAGCACAGATCCTGAAAATGCTCTGGACCCCATTTTCCCTCCAACTGCTAGACTATATCTGTTGTTTCCTTTACCAGAAAACTCCTTCAAAGTGCTGCCAGTTTCTTTCCCATTTTCTCTTGAATTCTAATCAGATTTTACTTCTATCGCTCGATCAAACAGCCCTTGTCAGGGGCACTGATGACCCCATGTTGTTGAATCCCATGGTCAGTTCTCAATGCTTAACTTATTTGGCATGCCGTCAGGATTTCACACAATTTACCACTCTTTACTGCAAACCTTTTTCTCTCATACGAGGGAAAGTCTCTCCCAAGATACTCTTCTTTTTCTCTCTTTTTAGTTTGTTGATTCTTCTTCTTCTTTCAAACCTCTAATTGTTGGGTGCTTTTTTTTCTTTCTATACCTACTACCAAGATGATCTCATCATGTCTCATGGATTTAAATATCATATATGTTGATGAATCCTAAATCTATATTCCGGTAAATTACAATCTTATTCTTCCAGTTGCTCAGTCCCAAAACCCTGGAGGTATCCTTGACTCCTCTCTTTGTCACAGTGCTAGGTCCAGTCTTTCAGTGATTATGTAGTCTTTCTCTCAGAATGTATCTAAAATTCTACTACTTCTCACCATCCTCAAGGCCACCAACCTGGTTCAAGCCATCATCATCTCTCATTTACGTTTTTGTTAACGTCCCATTTAGTCTTCTTTTAATTTGTCCCCTATAGTCTATTCTCTATACAATAGCCATAATGATCCTGTTAAAACTGAGATTTTGCTTACAATATTCCCATGGTTTCTCATGCACTTGGAAGTAAAGCTAATATTTTTACTGTGATCTATAAAACCTTACATTGTGTGGCTCCTCATTATCTCCCTAATTTAATTTCAACTGTTTTTCCCTTTATGTTTGTACTGATTTTATCACCATTCCTTCAAAATGCCAGCAGCACTCTACTTCAAGGCTTTGCATGTGATGTATCCTCTGTCTGGAATGTGCTTCACTAGAGATCCACATGGCTGGCTCACACTCTTTCTTCGTTTTTTTTTTACTCAGAATTATCATATCTGTGATAGCCACCATCCCCATCACTCCTCTCACACTTCATAGCTGCCCTCTCTCCTCCATCATCAGCTTTTCATCAACTCTTTGTACTAATACACCACATACTTTACTTATTTGTTTCATTGATCGTGCCCCAACTCGAATGAGGGTTTGTTTGTTTTATTTTGTTCACTACAAGTGATAGAACCAATAATCTGGTTCCAGAGTATTTTAGAAATGCTTTTGAAAGAGGATAGATCAGATTCTGATTATTCTATAACAGTGTTCCCCAGATTGTAGACCTGAAGAGCAGCGATTCTGTAAAAATAGTTTGAGAGAAAAGAATGTCTTAATCAAGTAAATGCTATATGTAATTTACCCTTTTTCAAATTCCCAGTGCCTGTTCATACTTTAAAGACACCGCATAGTTTGGTGAGAGATGGCAGAGTGTAACCGTTAAGAACATACACCGGAGTTCTACTGCCTAGTTTTAAATCCCAGGCCTCACTGGGTAATAACACTGTGATCTTGGGCACATTACTTAACATCGTTTTGTCTATTTTCCCATCTTTAAATTGGGGTTAATAATAGTATCTACCTCAAAGGGATGTTGTGAAAAATGAGTTAGTATCTATAAAGTGCTTAAAACAATCCCTAGAACATAGTGAGTGATTGCTATTTTTATGAAAAGAAATCTATTAAACTTTGTTTAAACCAATATTTATTTATTCATATTACCTTTCTTCTTCCAAAACTCTGCACACACTTAATTAATATTTGTAACACTAAGTGTTTTATGGGGCACACTCTAAGAAACACAGGAATGTCTTAAAAATAATTATTCTAATTTCTTCTAAGATCTCATTTGTGATTTATGTGATTATTTTTCTGTCAACTCCAAATGAAATGACAATAACAAAATTAAGTTCTTGTGAGTATTTTTATTATCACATATATTGTTGACAGTCAACTATAAATTACTATGGAAGATTCTTTTAAAATAAGAATATTTTCTAAAATTTAGTATTTTCTGTTTAGTCCCATCATTCTTTAAATCCACCTCAGGAACATGGTGCAACATCCTTTCCCTTGGTGACTGGTCTTTGCTTTCCTTTTACATTTTTATATCATGTCCAATTGACAACAAATGTCCTATTCCAGTAAGTCTCTAAAGTGGTTTTTGAAAATTATTCTGAATTGAATTATTACTATGTAAATAGTGATACATGTAGACAACATATGGTATACATTTTTATTTTAAATTATCAAACATGAGGGGTAAAACTTTAATGGAATGCGTCTCCTATTGAGATGGACAGGGGTGGCCTTTACGATGCCTTTAGTAAAGGAATTGTTTTGTCTCCTGAGCCCTACTTCATCACAATGCAAGGTAGTAATGGGCCAGAGGTATGCCTTTCCTTTGTCAGGCTACAGCAGAGAAAGGGCTGTTTGTGAAAGGGGATGTGGACCACAGGCACCTACCCAGGCAGGTGAGTTTTAGGAGTGTGGATATAAGAAAGTAGAGGATCTGGAAAGTGATTTTTTAAAAATAATTTCCAACTGTGTACTCCTTGGAAAACCTTTGCAGATCTCTCACAGCCCTGTGAAGACCACTGTTTTAAGTCACTGGAGTTAACCTATTAACGTTCCATGACAAGTGGTCACTGCATATCTGTACAAGCAGTTAGTGAAACCTCTTATATAAGCAATAAGTAAAGCCAAAACTTTTTTTTTTTGCATGTATCTTCTTCAGATAGAGTGGGAGGGAGAGAGGGAGTAGGAGAGAAACATCAATGTGAGAGAGACACATCGACTGGTTGCCACCCGCACAACCCTAACCGGGGCTGGGGACAAACTGCAAACGAGGTACGTGCCCGTAGCAGGAACCAAACCCAGGACTCTCTGGTCCGCGGGCTGACGCTCTAACTGCAGAGCCAAACCGGCCAGGGCAAAGCCAAAACTTAAAAAACAATTTTTTTTTCTTTATTGATTTGAGAGCAAGAGGAAGGGAGAGGGAGAGAGAGATAGAAACATCGATGAGAGGGAACATCGATTGACTGCCTCCTGCATGCCCCCACTGGGGATTTGGCCCACAACCTGAGCATGTGTCCTGACCAGGAATTGAACCAGCGATCTCCTGGTGCATGGGTCAATGCTCAACCACTGAGCCACACTGGCTGGGTGCCATAACTTTTTATATACTCAGTTATGGGAGTTATGTTCAGCTAGTCTGCAGATGGTTCTCCAGGTTGATTATTCTATAATTTAGTTGTAAGTTTGATGTGATTCTGGGAGGAGGTGAGCACAGTGTTTACCTACTCCACCAACTTGACTGGAACCCTCCACAATCAAAAACCAAAACTTTTAACAACTCAAAATACTTACTTAAAAAATAAAATGCCAACACTGTGATATTACCAAAATACATACCACTGTAGCACTTTCCAGTTTACTATTCTTTTCCACGTGCATGATCTCATTTACATCTTCCCATTGCCCTGTGAAGTAGATGTCACCTCTGTTCCACCAGTCTTCTTAGTGAGGAATTTGGGGCTCTGAGAAGTGATTTGTTTACCAAAGGTGGAATTAAGATCTTTTCACTTCCTAGTACAACACCATTTCACAGAGTATTATTGATTTTTAAAGTTCTTATTGCCGACGAGGCAAAACTTTGGATTGTGTTCTGAATCTTTCTGTTACCCTGCTGCCTTTGTCATATTCACTGGACAGTCTTTGTGTTAAGCTCTACCTTCTATGCCCTGAGTCAGTTGACCTTGCTGATAATCTATCAAATAATCCATGGACTCTGTCATCAAGGAGCTCACTCATAGTAGACAGAAGAGTTGTACATATTAAAAAGGTCACTATTGGACAATACTTGAGAATCAGAATACTACCATTACTCTTTCTCAGGAGAGTAGTAAGCAGTATTTGGAAGCAGTCCAACAGTCTTATCACAGAAATAAGCACCTATTGTTTGGCCTGGTGCCCATGCTTTTTGGGCCAGATAACCAAGGGACTCGTGTTCTAATGAGTAAGAGAATTCATATAGAAAATTCACAATATGCAGGGGCAACATAGAAATGAATCATTATAGTAAAATTTACCCTTAAAAATTCTGTACATGGTTTTTGATATACAAGGTGTCCCCAAAAAATGTATACACACTTTTTGTTTTTAATTATCATTTTTTTATCTTTTTTTATCTTTATTGTTGAATGTATTACAGATGTTCCTCATTTTTCCCCTATTGACTCCCTCCTCCCCACTCCTGCCCCCCTCCTGCCTTTCCCCACATTGTTGTCTGTGTCCATTGGTTATGCATATATTCATATAAGTTCTTTGGTTTACCTCTTCCCACTCCCCAGCCCCCCTTCCCTTTGAGGTTTATCAGTCTAACAACCAATCTGTACTTCTTAATCCCTTCACCCATTCCCCCAACCCCCCTCCCATCTGGCAACCAACAAAATGTTCTCTGTATCTATGTGAATGCTTCTGTTCTGCCTGTTCATTTTGTTTGTAGATTCAATTGTCGATAGATATGTATTCATTGCCATTTTGTTTGTTCATATTTTTTATCTTTTTCTTCAAGAAGACCCTTCAACATTTCATGTAATAATGGGTTTGGTGGTGATGAACTCCTTTAGCTTTTTCTTGTCTGGGAAACTTTATATGAACATCGATTCTAAATGACAGCTTTGCAGGATAGAGTAATCTTGGTTGTAGGTTCTTGCTTTTCATCACTCTGAATATTTCTTGCCAGAAGGTCTGGCCTGCAAAGTTTCTTTTGGGAAATCAGCTGACAGTCTTATGGGAACTCCTTTGTAGGTAACTAACTGCTTTTCTCTTGCTGCTTTTAAGATTCTCTCTTTGTCTTGAACCTTTTGCATTTTGATGATGATGTGTCTTGCTGTGGGCCTCTTCGGGTTCATCTTGTTTGGGACTCTCTGTGCTTCCTGGACTTGTATGTCTGTTTCCTTCACCAAGTTCAGGAAGTTTTCTGCCATTATTGTTTCAAATAGGTTTTCGATTTCTTGTTCTCGCTCTTCTCCTTCTGGCACCCCCAAGATGCTAATGTTGGTACGCGTGAAGGTGTCCCAGAGGCTCCGTACACTATCCTCATTTTTTTGGATTCTTTTTTCTTTTTGCTGTTCTGATTGGGTGTTTTTTGCTTCTTTATATTCCAAATTGATGGTTTGCTTCTTGGCTTTACCTACTCTACTATTGAATCTGTGTAAATTATTCTTTATTTCAGTTAGTGCCTCCTTCATTTCTGAAGACTGTGCATCCTTCATTTCTGACTGGTCCTTTTTATGCTCTTCAGGCCCCCACTAAGTTCATTGAAGTTCTCACTAAGTTCATTGAGCATCTTATAAGCAGTGTTTTGAACTCTGCATCTGTTAGGTTGCTTATCTCCATTTCACTTAGTTCTTTTCCTGGAGTTTTGTTCTGTTCTTTCATTTGGGACCTGTTTCTTTGTCTCCTCATTTTGGCTGCCTCCCTGTGTTTGTTTCTATGTATTACTTAACGAGAGGTATGGGGCTAGCTGAGACCAGATGCCACTTGTTTGAAAGAATTTAGGAAAAGCTGAAGCAGGATCCAAGACAGGCCAATCCTATGGTAAAGCAACTGGCAACAGCTTGGATGGGCCTGAAAGTTGGGTGGGGTGGAGCCAACAGTGTGAGCCAGTTTGCTAGAGTCCCAGATATGGCGGCGTCTGCTGGCCCAGGGAAGGGCTCACCAAAGAAACAAAGGCCTCTGATAGCACGTCTGTCCAGGAGAAAGCCTCTTCTCCAGCCCTTGCTCCAATGCCAAACAACTCAGTTCTTCCCCATATGACTCTGGTGCCTTTAAAGCTGCCTCCCTCATGCTAGAGCCTGGAGGGAGCAAGTCCGAGTAAGTCCGTGCGTGGGCCCTTTTAGAGGAGCTGCCTGGGGCTCCAGCCGCCTCAGCCTCTCTTAGCCTCAGTTCCCGCTGGTTTTACAGCCAGAAGTGATGGGGATTCTCTTCCTGGCACTGGAACCCTGAGCTGGGCGCCTGGTGTGGGACGGGGACCCCTCAGTCCTCAGGGAGGACCTTCCCAGCCGAGGTATCCTAATTTTTTTCCGCCACACGTGGGTGTGGGACCAGCCTGTCGCGCCTACCAGTCTCGATGTGGCTGCTTCTTTAATTTCGTAGTTGTAGAACTTCCATTCAGCTCCATTTCAGGCGGTTTTGAATGATGGTTGTTCTGTAGTTTAGTTGTAACATTGATGTGGTTGTGGGAGGACGCGATGCCGCGTTTACCTTCGCCGCCATCTTGACTGGCTGTATACACACTTTAACAGCTGATGACTCACTTAATTTTCACTCCTTTTCAGGTTTAACTGATTTCAAATAATGGGTGAAGGCAGGCTAAGCTTTCAACAAAATTTATCCACTAGACTTTTCTATGGGGATACAGAAAAGATAAAAGTTTATGGTAAAAAACTAACAACAGTTGACGAATTGAGGGCAGCTATTGAAAGAGAATGCGCACAAATCACCGAACAAAATGGTTCTTGATGTTTGCGATTCCATTGCTTCCCGTTATCAGCTGTGCCTGGACCAGGACGCTCATCAGTTTGAAAACAGGCATTGACAAAAATATTTTTTTCATTTCTGTAGATTCTTTTACATTTTGAAAATGAACTGTATGTTAATAAATACTGACTTTATAATCATTCAAATCGTGTATACATTTTTTGGGACACCCTATATAACCCAGAGCAGGGATTGAAATATGTAAAATGTTCAAGGGCGTATTGATTGCCTGTATATTGAATAACTACATATATAAAATATATTGCAATATTTTTAATGATATTGAATTTGTATAGGACTGTACTCTCTATCCTTTGGCCATATGATATTTACCATATATAGTAGATAGTTTTATGGTATGGGATCAGAGGGAGGTTTTGTTTTGGAGTATTTTGTTTGTTTGCTTGCTTTTTTTCCAACAGAGAAATTTGAGCCTTTTCATATGATAAGAGTAAAGACTCAGTGGGTAAAGAGAAGTAGAAAATACATAAGAGGAGGCAGAAAGAGATGGCATCCAGAGCCCTGACCTTAGGCTTTTTCTGACAGAAAACAGTTATATTAACTGTGAATTATTAGCTAATTAATGGATAGAAGGACTTCTATTTTTCTTCACATACTTCAGCAAAAATTAGGACTACAGTGAATCTGTAGTGTTGTAATATATAATTATCAGAGTCAGATTCTAAATCTGTAATGTTATATAATAAGAGAAATGGGACACTTACTAAAAATGAAAAATGGGATTACTTCATATCCCAATTGTTAATCATCCTATTCTGGCCTTTTACTTTCCATATAGTAAGTTTTGAGATTCATATTGGCCTTTCTCTTTGTTGTTTGTTTCTTAATTAATAGAATTGCAGTATTTGTCCTTAAATTTATAGACCTTTCTCTTATTCTTGCACCTTCAAAAGAGAAGATTGTATCTGTATCATAAATTGTCTTTGCAGATATTATTTTTAAGAAGGTTGGTTTGAAGACACCCAGGCTTTAGAGGTTGGTGCCATATCCTGTAAAAGTACCCTTTTTCCTCCAAAAGTTCTAAAAGTCTGATTCATTGTACTTAATTATGTGGTGCTGTGGTAACATATAAATTGACATTTGTTTTCTATAAAATATATATATTTTTAAACCAAAATGGAATCATTGGTATTTCCCTCTTCTTCCATACTCATGAAGATAAATCAAGTCAGTTTTTTTCATACTTTCTTAGCAATAGCACTCTATTTGCAAATACTGTCCTACAAAGAATAAAATAAATTCAACATATTTTTGAAAAGGGCTTATTTCTTATACAATTATACTTTTATATTGTATGGAAAATTATAACCTTTTAAAGTACCTTTTTTGAGTCCTTAAGGAGCATAGTTTTAGAACAATTGTTGAAAAATAAATATAAAAACATTGTTTTAATTTTATGTGTTGGTCTAGTGTTAATATTTATTCATTTATTTTTTAAATTTTGCTGTTCATAATACTGCTGGAAACTGAGACATTTTTAAATGCAGTTCCTGCCCTGTGAAGCAGTTAAAGCACTCCCTACTCTGTGTTGTCCTCTGCTCATCGTCATTACTTACCACGTTGATTATAACATTTGTTCACCTGTCTTCCTTTATAAACTGTGAAAGATTTCCTATAAACTGTGGATGGTTCTACCCCGAGCACAATAACAGAAAATAACCACCAGTCATTGAGTGCCATTTGAAAAGAAGACAAATACTTCTGACTGGCCCTGACTGCTGATAAGTTTAAGCAATAAGTCTAGCAATAGGTGATGTGGGAGGAAAAAACATCCTCCTACTACATATCCATCCCTCGTGTAGCTTTCTAATTATTAGAATTATTTAACATCACATAGGTGCACTAAAGCACTAAACTCCTTGTCCTTGAGTATAGCAAGAGGGCCTGCATAGCTTTTCCATGAGATTATATACACATACCCTCTCATAGGATGTCATGGAATCTCCCTACTTCTATTTGTCTATAATACAGAGGTGACATTCTTCATCTTCAGTAATGAGTATGAATCCTATAGGAGTACTGTGCTGGAGGTAATATTGAATAGTAGTTAATATCCCAGATTCTAAAGCCAGCCCTCTTGGATTCACCCTTTGGGCAGTTTACTTAACCTCTCTGTGCTGTAGTTTCACCATCTTTAGAATGGGGATAATAATTTGAAGAACCACATGGGCTTGTTTAAGGATTAAATGAATAAATGCAACAAAGAGACCCTGACACATAGTAAACATAAAATAAATATTAGCTATTATTTGATTTGTTTACATTGTCCTTTTCCTTATATATTTGTTCAGTGGTTCTCTATATATTTTAAATTACACTCGTTTGTATAGTTAAGCTTGCCTATACTTTTGTCTACTTGATTTAAATAGATCTACTTGCGATGGTAATGCATCTTCCTGTCATAGTCTAACTAGATGTTCTTGTTTCTGTAAAACATCTTAAAAGCCTTTTTAAGATGACAAGCTGGATGTTAATATTAAATGACATCTTTTTCTGGCCACACAGTTAACCAATTCAATATTCTGTGATATATAAGGTGTACATATCTATTATATGATATCTGTGATACATTAAAAAACGTAAGTATGTGTAAGATCTGAGAATTACCTAAAAATGTATAAAAATATGTAATTTTTGCTTTCTGGAACCCTATACCTATTTAAATGACTTATTTCAAACCAGTTTTTTAAGCAGGGAAGTAGTAAATAAAAATGGTCCTCTAAGAAAATAGCATGGCAGCCCTGGCTGGTTTGGCTCAGCGGTTGGAGTGTTGTCCCACAGACCAAAGAGTCATGGGTTTGATTCCGGTCAAGGGCATGTACCTCGGTTGCAGTTTGGTCCCCCTCCCTGGTCAGAGTCCTGCAGAGGCAACCAATTGATGTGTCTCTCTCACATCAATGTTTCTTTCTGTCTCTCTTCCTCCCACTCTATCTGAAAACCAATTGAAAAGTATCCTCCAGTGAGGATTTAAAAAGGAAGAAAGAAAATAGCATGGCCACATAGGCAGGAATGAAGGGGACAGACTTCAGTCTTAATTAGGAAGTAACTATAATGATTAGGACATGAGGTAATAATAAGTAAAATCGAGGTGGCTGTCTAGAATCGGAGCTGAAGTAGTATACTGAAAGTGTATTTCAATGGAAGAATTAATAGAGCTTCATATTTAATTAATCATAGGGATTAATGTTTATGCTGCCAAGTGTAAATGAGCTTTTATTCATTGTTTTTGATATTTGGAGGTAGTCAATTTTTTATTCCCTTGATTTCTACAATATACCTAAATTGCAACCAAAATTGAGAAATGTAATAGTCTAGCATTGCATTATGTTAATTTAAAACTATCTCATGATACTTTGTTTAAACCATAATGAAAATCTTCAGGGCATAAATGCGATCAGGTCAGACCCAACTCAGTGTTCTGGTGCTTGATCAATGGCTGTCATGGAGGAAGATTTCCTTGCATAGCTGTTGCATTATCACCACTGTTAGCAGATGCTGCCATAAAATGTGCACTGTAATGTTGAGCCTGTAAAATTAAAACGTGTTTTGTAGTGCAATGGAAACTTTTGAAAGGCCCATAGTTGCCTTTAAAATGGAGGCTTTTTAATACTATAAATTTACAACATCTTTCTCATAGTATTGTCTTCATATTATTGTCTTTCACTGCTGAATGTTGAAGGAATTCTCAAAAGTGAATCTCAAACACTTTATAATATATACGTTTAAAATGCTCACAAAAATATTACTACATTTTTGTCACATCTGGATCTTGGGCCATATACACAGAAGATATTTAAAAATATTTTGTGATTCAATTTTGTTTTACAGTGATCAGCATGTTGGTAAAATTTATTCCAAATCCTCTTCCTTTCTGGATTATGTCAGGAAGTCTCTAAAGAAGCTTGGATTAGATGAGTCCAAGGTCAGTATATGGATACTCATTGTTTTTATAAAAACAGGAGAATTTCTATTGGATAATGAAATGAGATAATACAAAATTATTTGCCTCTACTTTTCTCTTATTTGTGAAAACATTCTAAATTATATTGAATCCAAACCTCCATTACCTTTATTTCAGTTGACCTTTCCCGTCACTGGACAGTTTGCTGTCCTACACCTCCAGAGATTCTCCTTTTAGGTCTGCTCAAGGAAAACCATGCCAATTCTCAAATCAAAATACAGTTAATGAGCAAAATAACAGAACAAATGGGAATTGTAAGTAAATCCAGAGACAATGGTTTTAATTTTGAACTGCTTATATTTGAAGATTATATAACTAATTACAATAAAACATCTTAAATTCAAAAAGCCTTTGAATGGGAGAATCCTGGAAAGTGGTAACATCATTAGTCCAAGCTAGAAATTGAGAACTTATTATTGAAGACAAAGAGGTAAACCAATTGACTAGCAGTAATAAATGTTCTAACACTGAGGAAAAAATAAATTCTCAACATGATTTAAACGAGTTATCTAAAATATTAAGTTTAGCTTGGATCACTCTGGTATTTTGATTGATTATAAGTTGAAATAAAGAATCAAATATGGTTAAAGGAATGAGCTGCATTTCTTGAAAGAGAAAAGTTATACAAATACTGTTATTTCAAAGCTAAAGGGTATTATTAGTTATTATATCAGTTGTGCATTTACTCCCCAGTTGCTTTATTGCTTAAAGCAAGCAGACCGGTACTAATCCGTTTCTTCCCCCTATAAATTTACTATTTAAAGAAGCATTTCTACTCATAGCTATCAGGAGGCTCAGAGTTCAATGTATGTTTGATTTCATCAACTGTCCTTAAATGGATTATTTTGGTATCATGTTCTTTTCCCTTGAATCATATACCCTTGAAATTTTTTTCCTTTTTTGTGGCTCTACTATTGATATATTTTTGTACTTCATATTATAAACCATCTCAAATTCTTCTTGAAAATAAGCATATAAATAATAATAAAGTTTTCTTTAACTTATGATTATATAGATTTGGAGCAATTAAATTTGGGGATAAAACAAGAATTAACAATTAAACTTCTTTGAAATTGTGATCAAAAACAATATGTCAAAGTTATATTCAAAGACCAAGTCTAATAACATTTTAATGCCAAACTCATAGAAGATAAAAGGATATTTCCATTAAGCAATAGAACATTCTTATGTAATAGAAGTCTAATTCTGTATAAGAATAGCCACATTGCCTATAAAAATCATCTTTATTCCCCCAGCTAACCACAGAGAAGCATTAGGTATAGAAATATCTCCCTTGCAACCAGTAGCTCTAGGGAATAGTAGAATATATAATCATTGAAATAGGAAAACCCATTATACCTTTTATTTATCTTTTATTTAAGAAAGAAAAATAAGCTGCTAATTATTTTAATAATGCTGTTAATATGGGAAAAATAATTTCAAAATAACATTTTTTTAGTTTATTAGAATTATTGGTCTGTAATGTCTGAAAATGACTTATTTAATTCAAATGAAAATATATGTAATAATTATATGCTATATCAATAATCAATTTTAGAATGAATATTAGCTGAACTTTATATGTAGATTGTGCTATTCACTGGTATCAAGTTCACATTTTATTTCTATTAGCTAGTAATTGAACAGATATACATTAGAAAATATTGAAAGAACTTTATGCATTACATTTTTCTGTTTCAGAAAACCTGTATCTTATTGCCCCTAATTTCAAATATAGGGAGATTAGTTACACATAGTTTATCATTTCTAGAGGTAAGAGTCACCTTTGCCTGTGTATTCCAAAAGATTTTCATTGATACTAATCTTTTGAGTGATCACATGGATAACTTCCTCTGTCAACCAACCTAAGACTATCAGGCCCACTTCAGCCTCATTGCCACTCCCTAGCCAGGATCAGCTAATAGACCTTATCTCCACATTCATCTGTCTTAGTTCTTGAGCCAATTGTGACCTAGCCAAAGGTATATCAGCATCCTTAATCCCCCCACCTAATTGTCAGAACTAGGTCAATTGCTAACTCATCTTCTAATCACATAGAGTATGGGAGGGTTCTCTGGACAACTGTGTATGTCATCCATTCAACCCATTCCGTGTTAAGTTGAAGTATTGTCCACCTTTGCTTATCTGGACCTCCTTATATAGAGCTATAAAAAGAGCTATAAAAGGACAATTTTAATTAATAAATACATGGAGGAGAAGAGTCAAGTCTCCCGTAGAAAATAATTCTAAATTATTTAGGTATTCCACCCTCAAGGCGACAGAACATAACTCCCCACTCCTTAAGTATGGGCTGCACATAGTGACTTTCTTCCAAAGCATACAGTGCAGAAAAGGAAAAAGAGGAACTTTACAGTGAAGAAATGTGACAAATGTTATTTCAGCCAGGTGATCAAGGTCAACATCAACAAGGATAGGTCATATAGATAGCATGTGCCTTTGAGATGATGCGGGAACATGGCATTTCTGTGGTCTTTCTCTCAAAAACATAGCCCCAGTCTAATTATGAGCAAAACATCTGACAAATCCCAGTGAAGGCACATTCTGCAAAAAGCCTGACAATGCCCCTCAAAACTGCAGGTCATCAAAGTCAAGGCAAGTCTGAGAAACTGTCACAACCAATAGAACGAAATGCAATGTGGTGTTCTGGATGGGGTCAAGGAACACACAAAGGACATTAGGTAAAAACTAAGGAAATCTGAATAAAATATGAATGTTAGCTCATAATAATATGTCAATATTGGTTCATTAATTATAACAGAATATAGGGGTAGTGGATATATGGAAACTTCACAATTTCTGTAAATGTAAAACTGTTTAAAAACCAATATGAGAAAGACTGTTGTTGTTTTTTTAACCTTTGTGTCAGACATTGTGCCAAAAAGCTTTGTTTATGTTAGCTCACTGAATACTAAGGATGACCTTATGAAAGGGGTAGTTACCCTCATTCCATAGGTGAGGAAATTGAGACTTAGGGTAAATGGATTTCTTAAGGCAAAAATCCAGGAAACTGGGGAGGAAGGATTCCAATCCAGACTGTCTAACTCTAGACCCTATGTTCCTTTTTGTCATTTTTATATGATTTACTAGCAGACATTGAGCACAAGAAGAATGTTTAGCATTTTTCCAAAACTAGCGGTCACCAGATAAATAAGCCTATGAGGAAGAATAAAGAGAAAATGTGTGCTTACCAACAGACAAATAAATGCACGTCCAAACTATATTGAAGAATTTAGGTTTGAAGTAAAAGCAGAAGAATTTAAGGAATGTTGAATCGTATTAAAGTGTTAAAGAAGAGATGCTTATATCTAGAACTTTAACTCTTAAAACTTATGCAGACAGGGTCAAATTGGTCAGGCATTTGAAATGTATTGAATAATAGCACATATACTCTTCAACACATAGGCTATCTTGAAGGTAAAATAAGTGTCCAAAAATTATAAGAACTGGGGGAGGGGGGGAGAGAGGGATCTAAAATACCTGAACATGGCTGCTCATTTACTGTATCACCCCAGTTTTTCTTGAGGATTAGGTATTTTTCTGAACCCAAACCACAGCCCCCTGAGTTAGAGCCCTATTACACAGCTTAACTCATATTAATCCCTTTTTCTGGAGCCTAGGGGATGGGCAGCAGGGAGAAGCAGATTTCATAACCAATACTCCCAATACCATTCAGTGTGCACTTTAACTTAAAAGTTTCCTTGTAGTATGCTAAGTATGATCTACATCAGGCAGTACCTCAATTATGATGCCTTCCTTTATCTCTAGGGTGTTGGCCCTACCTAGGCTCTCATTGGCTTTAACACTCAATAATACCGAATATATGTATGGCCCTGGCCAGGTAGCTCAGTTGGTTAGAGCATCATCCCAATACAGCAAGGTTGAGGGTGTGATCTCCAGTCAGGGCACATACATAAATCAACCAATAGATGCATAAATAAGTGGAACAACAAATCTCTCTCTCAAAAAAAATTTTTTAAACTAAATAATAAATATATGTATGTTATAGATTGATGTTAGAATTAAATGAGATAGCATCTTTATTTTTAAATTTTCATATAATCTCTGTGATCTTATCAGTCTGATAGTTGAGCATTTGATTGAAAAAGTTGATTAAAGCATGAAATCATACCTTATACATTGAATGTTTTACTTAAAAACATTAATGTACTTTTACCATTGAATTTTGGTGTAAGAACAAGGCCATTTGTTTTGCTTTTTGAACACAGGTTTGCGTATAGTTTCACTATTTGAAGTTTTACCTTAACTTTTTTTGCATCAAATGTATCTATAATGTACAATCTATATCGTCCAGCTTTGTTTCACTTAAAGTGAAGCAACAGGTTTCCATTTTTTAGAGAGTTACAGTGATGTTCTCACTTTCTCTCTTCAGAATCCACAAAAGCAACAAATAGAATAAGAAACAGAAACACAACTGTTTTTGACAAAATCAGCATGTTAAATCTCAAACCATGTATATTGAGAAGTACAGTGAAGGTAAAGATGCCTACAGAACATGCCTAGGGTGACAGATAACAAAACCAACCAAATGCAGTCCTGTGAAGGTGCATATCCTGAGCAGCAGAATCAACAATTCTAGTTTAAGTGAGGCTTCCAGTTTGGCATCAGTGAAAAACAATGTTGGAGAACCCAGGGAATCACATCGAAAAATCACGTTTGTAGGAAGCAGTATGCTGATGAGGCAGGATCGAAAAAAAGATTGTGTGTTCTGAGTTGTCCCATAACTCCTGATCTCAGATGACCAGAGAGGAGGAAAAACTAAAGACTAACTTAAAACACACACACAGTTTTGTGAGATGAGAATTTTTTTCTCCTTTGAAGTGTAGGCCTGGATCCAATCCTATATACTCTACTGCAGAAACTTGATCCAGGGAGTACTCATTTGATTCAAAGATGGGCAGATTTAAAAAAAAAAGATTGGGGAGGGGTGGCACACTCAGTTTGGGTTCTGTACCAAGGGGAGATCTTTATGGGAAGGCTGCACTAGAAATTGGATGAGACAAGGCCTTACTTTTCACTGTTCCACTTTTGTACTTTATAAGTTCAAAAGAAATTTAGTGCAATAAGGAAAGAAATTGGGGCTTTGAGAAAATAATAAATTTATTTATCCATTTGCAAAGAAATCTCAGTACAAACCCTTTCAGATTTTTTACTCCTTTTGTCCAGTCTTTCATTTGTTTTGACCACATGTAATTTGACAGCAGTTTCTTCTGGTGGCTTGCCTTTATCAAGCCTTTCACAGAGGCACTGAACTTACAGAAACTTTTCCTTTTGCATTCATAATTCATCAATTATGTAATATTTATATTATTTTATTACAATAATATAACTAGCATACCAAGTTTAAAAACAAATACTGTTGACTCAGTAAGCATAAAGCTCAACTGGTGGGAACAACAACATGTAGGTGATCTAGAAAATGGCCTGTTAACCACAAAGGTTCACTGTACTATGGGTATCATGTGTTTTAGAGAAAAAAAATCTGAACATAATGCTTGTTAGTGGATTTATTTAGTTGATGTTAGAGGAAATTACCTTAAATATGACTGTATGTCATTATTGCGTTCCTATTATCTGAATTATTTTCTCTAGGATATATAGTTTTAGATACATTGTTTTGAGTCTTAATTTTATTCAAAAAATGTTTATCTAGCTCTTACTATGTGCCCCTAGCATAGAAACAAGAGAAAGTAAGTATTTTGTCACTACTGGTTGAAATTTTATTTGCGATATGCTGAATAATCTATATTGATACAATAGATTTAAGTAAAAAGAATTTAGATTTATATTGACTTGCTTCATGAATATCTGTAGAGCTCTTCAGACATCTAGCTTGTTTTACATTTATTATGTATATTTTACTTTAGGGTGTGTTTGATAAGAAAAAATGTTAATAATTATAAAATGTATTGTTGATTTTGTTGTTTTATTTTGAAGCTGCCAGAAAAAATTATAATGGACTACTACGAGAAGTATAAGCCTAGAATGAATGAGCTGGAAGCTTTTAATATGGTAAATCTCAGAATTAAACATATTAAATTAGGTTTGTTGCTAACCTTGAATAGGATCCTATTAAATTTTACAATGAGGCCAACCAATCTATGTTGTTTTTCTCTTATTGTAGAAAAACCATTTGGGATCATTTCCTTTTTCAGAACTATATTAGGTGTCAGTAATGTAATAAAGAAAACACATGGTAGATTTCTCTTAAAGTATATTATAAATGCACTGAAAGAAGTTTCAGAGTTCTTTGAACACATATCGGTCACAATTCTGTTATTTCACAAGCGTTCCTTTTAATGAATTTCATTCTTAGTACCCCTTTAAAAACTTTCTATCACATATGTATGATAGCTTTTGGATTCTACCTCAAAGTCACTTAAAGGACATTCTTTTCCTATTATTATTAAAGAAAAACTTTTGATCTCTGCAGTTTTCATATTCTAAAGTTGTACAATGGGTATTGAAGATTTGGCCCTATACAAACTTCTATAGATACATTTTTAAAACATAATGTTAAGTTAGTCTGCTACTCTCTCTCTCTTTTTTTTTTTATAAGTAACACCATCCTATTTCATTCTTTCCTTTAGTTGAAAGTTGTTCTGGCCCCTTGTATAGAGACACTGATTCTTTTGGATCGACTCTGCTACCTGAAAGAGCAGGTAAATTATGTTATTTTTAAATGCATAACAAATATCTTTATTAAATCCAGTCATTTGGATCCACTGACATGTAGGATATGTTTCTTTCACATAAAACTTAAGATTAAAACATAAGATAATTTTTCTCATTATATTTTCAAAGTTTAAATATTCATTCCATCTCTTTTAAAACATAAACATGTGTGTAGCAGATGTTTTCAGCAAAAAGCTTACATTCTTTCAATTGTATGGTAATTACTATACAGTAGGCAGTGAACACAAACTATCATATATGCTGTTTTGTGTAGCTAAGAGTAATAAAGACCAGACATAAAAGATATCATATATATGTTACATTTTGTAAGATTTTGCCTTTTATTTCACTTTTGAATTTTGGGACATATGCACTCCGCAGTCAGATACTTCTTTCTGATCAATGAAGACTGCTTCTGGTTTGTGTTGGGTTTTTTTTTTTTCAATCTTATTTTCTATATTGAATGACTAAAAATATTGTTCTTTTGGTATCTTCAGGGAAAATGTTTTTTGCAGATTTTACTCAGCTTTGATCAAAATAAAGTTTTGTGGACTGTTTAAATTAAACCCATTTGTGGATTTAGGCTTTGTTTCCACTATATAAACCGTTTATTTTAACAATTTTGTTTTATCATATGGAGAGCTCTGCCTTCTTCTTTTCAACAGGCTACTTGGAACAAATGGATTTTAATAAATGTTTGCTTTTGTTCTCATTTGTATTTACATGAAGAAAAGCAATTTTTAAATATTTAGAAAATGATGTATTTTCCTAAGCTACTAACTCAAAAAGCACCGTGAAGCTTTGGTTCCAAAGTTGGTAGGTGATAGAATCAGTCCTATTTTACTAGCTACTCATCATTTCCCTTTCAAAACAATTTTTATTGACCCACATATAATAGGTAGTAAAAATGGTATGCACAAAGATTAATAGACTGGTAATGATGACAGAAATCATATAAATATTAATTTGTTAATATTTTAAATAATATCTTATAAAATTAATACATATTTATTTTGGAATGTAAAATGAAGAATATACAAAGGAAAATTAAAAGTAACAATGCCACCTTTCTACACTAACTTAAAATTTTGGTTGGGAGGGTGGAGGGAAAAAAAATTTTTGGTTGGTTTTCTAGTGCTTCTCTCTAATATGTATTTTCTACTTTATTTAAAATGAGAATCAAATTATGAATGTTGTTTGCATCCCATTTGTTTCATTTATTTAATTTAGAATTTTTCCATCTCATTAAATCTACTATAGAAGTTGAATAAGGTTTCATCATATAATAATTTTAGTAATACCAATTGTTATTGGCATATTTCAGTTTTTCACAGTCACAGCAAAGAGTAACCTTGTCATTCACTATGTACATCTTTAATTATTTTCTCAGCATAAATTCCTGAAGGTGAAATTGTGAATATTAATTTTATTCAACAAGGAATAGTTTGCTTTTATATAGCTTGGTTTTTTATATGTAGTTTTTAATATTACAGTATATAGCCTGACTTATCTCTCGTTTTTATCTTCAGCAAATGGTTTTATTTCTAAATTGCTTGTCAATTTGCAGGAAGATATTGCATGGTGTGCCCTCGTGAAGCTGTTTGACCCTGTGAAATCTCCCAGGTGTTATGCTGTCATTGCTCTGAGGCAGCAGCAATGATTTCAATTGCAGCAAGGTATTAGACGTCTCTGTTTGTGGAACTTAGTCCTAAGTTTGCTTTTCTACATGTTTTATGTCATGCTATGTAAATATTTTTAAAACACTGCCTTCCTTGTATTTGAAATAAACAATAAAGTAATAGTTAACAACAGAATACCATAATCCATTTTCTCATTGTCAAAGCATACATTTAATAAAATAACACATAAACATATTATAAAAGGACTGACCTACATTCCTGATGTAGTACATCAATAGGACATTGTATTCTGAGCTTCGTTTTCTTTTTTTATTTGTTTTTGTGTGTATGTGTGTTTTAATATGCTTTTATTGATTTTTTAGAGAGAGTGGAAGGGGGAGAGAGAGAGAAACATTGATGTGAGAGAAAAATATTGATCGGTTGTCCCCTGCACGCCCACTACTGGGGATCAAGCCCACAACCTGGGCATGTGCCCTGACCGAGAATTGAACCAGGACCTCTCAGTCCATGGACGATGCCCAGTCCATTGAGCCACACCAGCCAGGCTTGTGTTTATTTTTTTAATCTTCACTTGAGGATACTTTTTTTTTTTTTTTTTTTTTTTTTTTTTGGTATGTGCCCCTAGCAGGAACCGAACCTAAGACTCTGATCCCCGCAGGCCAACACTCCAGCCACTGAGCCAAACTGGCCAGGGCACCTGCGGATACTATTCATTGACTTTAGAAAGAGAAGAAGGGAGAGAGAGAGAGAGAGAAATATTGATGTGAGAGAGCAACATCAATTGGTTGCCTCCCACATGGGCCCCGACCTGGGGTTGAACCTGCAACCTAGGTATGTTTGGGAATGAACCCGAAACCTTTTTGATGTACGGGACAACACTCCAACCAAGTCACCCAGCCAGGCTAAGCCTTGTTTTCTGTTCACTACTTGAAACCCTTGGTATTTTGCTACATATCACATGTTGCCTTACATTGATTTTAAGAGAGAGGAAAGGTATAGGTGTAGGTATAGTAAAATCAGTTGTACTGAAGGTCATTTGCATTTTTCTCCACATTTCAGAAAGATTTTCCATGTTATCAGGAGGTAAAAATCCACATTTAAAGGAAAGAACTACCCAGGAACCAGGCTAAAAAGTGCCTAATATAAAGCATATTTTGCACTGTGTTTTAACCTGTGTTACAGGAAGAAATATTCTATGCCCTTAAAGGAATATGCATCATATACTGAGATATTTACTTTAAGGATTCTTGAGGTTGTTTATCTTCAAATAAAGGGATGGGTTGGCACTTAATGAAATTACTTTGTGCTCGGTAAAAAGCTAGTGAGTAAAGCAAGAATGAATGAGAGAAGGCCAACTCTCTGCCCAGTGTGGTACAGGCTCCTTTCATTAGGAGAAAACTGGAGGTTTCTGATACAGTCAGGAGAGATGAACAGCTGGAAAAAGTCTTCCTTATTGCTTAGCTAGAGACTGTATGAAATTCTCCTAAGCAGGAAAATAACTGCTTTCTTAAATTTTGGACTCTATCCACAGATAAGAAGAATACTTTTTTGCTTTGAGTTTTGATATTAATCTTGAGTTGCAGCCAATATATATGTGAAGGATCAGGTACTTTGTATCTCTACTACAATACTGGTGAAATTAGCCATTTTTTAAGCTTTTTATTCTGGGAAATTTCAAACATCTAGAAATGGAAGGTAGAGTATAATGAATCCCCATGCACTTATCACCCACTTCAACAGTTATCAACGTTTTACCAATCTTGTTTCATCTGTACATATGTGCGCATGCACACAAACACACTCACCACCACAACTCCCCCAAGAGAATTTTAAAGCAAATCTCAGGCAGATAAATACATTAGTATATATTTCTAACTTGAGGATTTTTCCCCCATAACATTTAATGTCCTCATTAACATTTCTGTGATTGGCTCACAGAGTCTTTTCTATCAGGTTGTTCAATTCAGAATCAAAATGGGCTTCACACATTTGCATTTGGTTTACGTGTCTCCTTAGGTTGATTATTTTATTTCCTCATATTGTTTACTCTATTAGTAGTTATCTCAGAATGAGCAAAAATCCCTGCCAGCCTACTTTCTTTCTTTTCATAACTGTACCTTGTATATAATGTTTTAAACTTTCCCTGCTAACCAGATAGTTATGTATCATTCATTTCTGATTATGATAAATGGAAAAAACTAACTTTATATGTGTAAAACACAATTTAGAATAATTACAATACTTTCAATATCAATGAAACTACAAAGAACATCCCTATGTTTTAAAACATTTTTACAATTTTTAATTAATGTTTCTTTTTATTATCAGAGGCAAATGTATGATTCAAGCATCTAATCAACATAAGATGGCCTGTATCATCATACCGAGATGATGATATCACAGCAAAAAGCAAAGAAATATAGTATTTTGGTAGGATTGCAGTGTGTGGAGACTTCCATCTCCTAAAAACTGCTCCTTGAGAACTCATCGACAGCTGAGCTAGAGAAGGTGGTGTGTTGGCGGGGGCATCACTTCTGACAGTTACGTTCTAGGTGAGCTAAAGCAAGACTATTAATATCTCAGAACCTCTGTTCTAAAGTGGAGTTTCTTATAATATTTATTTTATGAACATTTATTGAATGCCTATCACATATCAGAGATTATGGTAGGCACTGGCAGGATGTTGACAACAAAGATATGTCTCTGTCCTCAAAGAGCTCACAGAGCAGTGAGGAACACAGTAAAATTACTACTTACAGTAGTTAGGGGCTCAGGGCTGAGAGAGTCAGAGCAGAGAATTCTTAAGGGATTCTTCAAGTTGGTTGACTTAGGGGAAGAATGATTCAGTAATATTAGCACTATAGTTTAGATTCATGTGAAATAAATTGTTTTGTGGCCTTGGGTAAGTCACTTTATTCAGTGTGCCTCAGTTTTCTCACGTCTAAAAGGCACATAATGTAGAACCTAGATTATGAGGATTAAAATAATAAAAAATTTGTTATTGAACTGCCTTAAAATATTGTTAGACAATTGATTAATAAAACAAAACTAGAGTTTATTAGAACTTCCTGCAATAACAGAGGACTCTGGACAGTCTTGATGGTTTCTGAAGGGGCAAGTCAGGAGAAAATTCACAGAACTTGGGAGTCTGGGCTTGAGTGGTTTAGGTGGAGAACAGATTTGAAAAAGTTCATGACATAATAGTTTTGTGATTAGTATCTATAGCAAGGCCAAGTCTTGAAGCTAGTCTTGATAAGTAAACTGTTGCTTGATAAGTAAATTCTTTGCCAAGGTGAGCAGATTGTCTGTCTGAGATAAATTAATATATGGGAATTTCCTGAAGCAAACAATGAAGTTATTTATTGGTCTACAGTTTTATCTTTTCTGGACAAAGCTTTCCTGTAACAAACAAATGAATCATGTCGTCACACGTGGTCTCAGTTCTTAGATCCCATTGCTCTCATATTGATGCAGAAGGTTGCTGTTCTCAATATAAAAGCACTTAATTTCAGACACATAGTGCATAATATAAAAGCAATAACTGTATTTGTGAAATGTCCTAGAGGGATAAAAATGGAAACTTAATCATATTTATAACTTTGACACTGTAGAAAAAATGTGTTCTAAGTTCTAGTCAAACAATTTACAAATGGATTTTAGTTATCCCTATTCAAAATCTAGGGAATTGTCCACATTCAAAAGTGGATTTGATTATTAGATGAAAAGCATTGCCTTATGTATAGTATTTATTTAAGTTTCACAGTAATTTTACTTGCTGAAATAATCTGTTAAGATTAATGTTTACTTCTAGGGTAATTTCTAATTTAGCATATGTATTCTATATCTATAGGTATAAATGCAGAGACTTATACAAAAAGCTTTTCCACATGCATTTGAAAATTGTTCTTTGATTTGTGGTTTTAGCCACTGTGCATAATAATTATTATTATTCACATTTATTATTATCATTACCCCCTTTCAACATGCATAGTTATTCTAGAGTCTTTGTCCTTTCCTAGATGGCTATGAGCTAAACTGATTATTTTTTGTTTTGTTTTTCCCCCTAGCTTTCTGCTGCACTTCTACATTCTTTAAAGTTATTTTTTTTTTCAGAATACATCTAAATATTTTGTTTAAATGTCAACTTTAGTTCATTGTTCCAAAGCCAACACTGTATCCATTAATTATTTATAAATGTATGCAAGCCAGAGAAGTACTATTAAAAGAGAAGCTGGTGGACAGGCTTCTAATCCTCACACTTGGTGATCCTGACTTAATATTGAGAAGGCCTAGAACTGATAGAAAGTGTCAAGAAACACAGATGAGGCTTCTGAAATACGTCTGTGTATTCCACAGAAAGATTCTGTAACTGTGGTGGATCGCACCTCCCAACAATTATCAGGCACATTTCTAAACTCAGCACCCAAAACAGTTCCTGCAACATAAAATGTTCATGATGAGTATTTCTTAATGAATATTTCAGTTCTACCTTAAATCATTTATGAAAATGTCCTGTTGAGCAGTATCTGATGCATTTCTGTCTTCATGTACTATAAATCATTGATTTTTGCTTAGGCACTACCCTAAGCACTTCACTTCTATTAACTCATTTAATCCTCAGAACAACTCATGAAGTAGTTATATTGTCCCCATTTTATAGATTGGGAAATTGGCAGAAGTAAACATTAATCTTCCCTGAAAACAGTAACATCATTTTTGGCCTCACATTTTTTTCTACAGACAACTTTGCAAATGCAGTGTCTGGCACACTAGAAAAAATAACCTGAAATATAGTGAAGTTGAGGAAAAAGAAATGGAGTTCCTGTCAAGTGGCATAGGTAAATACAGTACTTGGACCCTCCCATAATCACATCAAAATTACAACTAAATTACAGAACAATCATCATTCAAAATACCTGAAATCTAGCTGAACAGAAGTCCTGTAACTAAGGATATAAAGGAGAAGCCACATTGAGACTGGTAGGTGGGAAGGAGATGCAGAACAGGCTGCTCCCACACCCACATGTGGCAGTTAAAAATTGGGAGGGGTGGCCCCAGCTGGGTGGCTCAGTTGGTTGGAGTGTTGTCCCATACACCAAAAAAAGAAAGGTTGCGAGTTTTATTCCCAGTCAGGAGGCAACCGATCCATCTCTCTCTCTCTCTCTCTCTCTCTTCCTCTCTCTCTCCCTCTCTCTCTTCTCTCTGTCTCTCTCTGTCTCTCTCTCTCTCTCTCTCTCTCTCTCTCTGTCTCTCTCTCTCTCTCTCTCTCTCTCCCCCCCTTTCCTCTCTCCCTAAAATCAATAAAATCATATCCTTGAGTGAGGATTAAAACAAAAAATTTCAGAGGTCCCCTCTAAGGAGCAACTGGTCCTGGCCCCACGTCAGAACCCCCAGCTCAGTGTTCTAGTGCCAGGAAGAGAAGTCCCCATAACTTCTGACTATAAGAACCAGCAGAGATTGTGGCTGAGTGAGATGATGGGTTCCTAGAGTCCAAGGTGTTCCTCTTAAAGAGCCTGCACAGGGACTTACCCAAACTTACTTGCTCTGAGCTCCAGCACTGGGGCAGCTGATCAAAAGGCACCATGGACATATGGGAAAGAACTGAATTGTCTGGCTTCAGAATAAGGGCTGAAGGGGCAGCTTTCTCTCAGAAATGCTGGCAGATGCCATGCTCCTTTGCTGAGCCCTCCCCTCACAGATCCAGTAGGCCATTGCCATACCCATGTCTCTATCAACCTGGTTAACACTGTTAGCCCTGCCCTGTTGATTCCCTGAGACCCCACCCCACCCAACTTGTGGAGCCACCCAAGCCATTTCCATGGCTTTTCCATATAAGTGGCCTCTCTTGGCTCATGCTGCAGGCTTTCCTAAAATCTTTCAAACAAGCAGCATCTGGCCTCTGTGAAACCCCTACCTCTTGCTAAGTGTCCCCACACCTGGCACTAGTGGCACCCAGCCTCGGTTTCCAGCTTGGCCTCTATGGGCCAAGCACAAATAGCAGCCATCTACAAATCACTCTGTAGCTCATGCTGGGTGGCCCTGGGCAGGGCACAGGTAGTGGATGACCTTGCACTTCCCAGGAGGCTTCAGAGCCAGTTTGCCAGGTGGACAGCTTCTGACCACACTGGATTACAACCTTACCACCTCCACAAGTGACACACAGAAGGGCAGACTCAGGGCACCAAAGCCCCATTGAATCAAGTCCTGCTCCATGGGGTCCTCCACTGTAGTCCCAGCTGGTCCTCACAGCTTATTGGACTGGAATCAATTTTTCCCAGTGACATGCCAACAGCAATCAAGCTCAACTACAACAGAACAGTGTACACAGCCCACATGGGGTGCATCTGGAGTGCCTAGCTTGTGTGCCAAAGATTAAAGAGAAAGAATTTTAAAACCTACAAGAGAAAAGCAGTTAGTTACCTACAAGGGAGGTCACATAAGACTCTCAGCTGATTTCTCAAGAGAAACTTTGCAGGCCAGAAGGGAGTGGCAAGAAATATTCAAAGTGAGGAAAAGTAAGGACCTACAACCAAGATTAGTCTACCCAGCAAAGCTATCATTTAGAATTGAAGGACAGATAAAGAGCTTCCCAGACAAGAAAAAGCTAAAGGAGTTCATCACCACCAAACCAGTATTACAAGAAATGTTAAAGGGTCTTCTTTAAGAAAAAGGAGAAGAAGAAAAGATAAAACAATATGAATAATAAGATAGCAATAAATACATATCTATCAATTACTTTAAATGCAAATGGATTAGCATTTGGAGGATTAAGTCTCCTTGGCCACAGTTTCCTGCAATCTCTGAAGGAGTCTGTTTTACCAGTAAACTAGATGAAATGCTGCCCTGCTACCCGCTTCAGCTTCCCAGCTTCTGGATGAAGAAAGTAAATGTCTAAAGCAGATCATATCCACTCTTCTTTTCAAAGCCAGCAAGTCCAACTTGAATAAGCTTGACACCAGCCAACTTACAGAAATAGAGAGAGATAGAAACACTGATGAGAGAGAAATATCGATCAGCTGCCTCCTGCACCCCATCCCCAGTGGGGATCGAGCCTGCAAAACAGGTGGTCCTAGGTGGCAGTGCTGAAGGAGGGCATTGAACTTGCCCTATCCTGGGAGAAATTTCAGCTACGTGGGTGTACAGAGAGGAATTAGACTGCAAGACAACTGAAGGCTTAGTGAACAGAAAACAAGAGAAAGAGGCTGGATATAGAAGTCTGGAAAGCCTGTGAGCCCTTGAGGAGCTTCAGAAACTCTGGGCTGGAAGGCCAGGTCCTTCAACCTGGGTTCTACATGAGAAGTCACATGGAATAGGTCTATGTCCATCTGCATTCTAGAGTAGAACTGCAGCCGACTTCCTTGCATCCCTCATGCAAGAGGAAGAGGAAAATGGTGGTGGAGTGAATGGAAGCTGCACTGACTGTCTCCCAGAGCCAAACTGGAATTACAACTAAAATAAAGACAAACCATCAGGGAAAAAAACAACTGAAAAGCAGATGGAGAGTACCCTTATCACCAGGGACAGAAAGAGGACACCAAATTGAGCCTGGTAGGAACTGTGGAGGTGTGAGAGGGATGGCTGGGTCCCCACACAGCAGCCAAGGGCTGTTTTAATGCTGAGCAGTTCCATCTGAGAAGTTGGGGGTTAAAACCACAAGCCAGCTCCACAGCACAGAGTGGCACCCCCCCAAGCACAGAGTGGTGGGACAGAGGAAGGAGCCCACATAACACCTGGCTGAGATCACCAGAGCTGAGGCTTTGTCAGGCAAGAAGAGGTGCAGGGGAAAACGGCACCTCCCTGAAAGCTAGAGCACTGAATCAGCTACAGCCACTCAACTTGCGCCCTGGCAGAGGGAGGGCAGACTGGACTGGAACTGTGTGGGAAGAGGGTCAGGGGTTCTTGGTGCAGGGGAGAGAGCTGGGTAGGAGGACACTGGGAGTTTTATGCTTAATCACTGCCTCAATAGGACAGTAGCCATCTTACTGAAAGTGCCCTTTCTCAGACCCCTGGGGAGAAGCAATGGCCTCTCCCTCAGGAATTTAACACCACCTTGCTGGAGAAATGCAAATTGAGTCTTATTAACAGCTAGAGACTACCAGCAAGCAAGGAGGGGGAGGGGGAAATAGCCTCCAAAAGATCTGAAATTTGGACCAGGTCTCAGTGTTGGTGGTCCTGTCAGTGTTGGGGGTCCTGGTTCCAAGGACCGAGTAGTGAAGATTGAGACCTGAGTTCCTATGCTGAGCCCCTCCCCCATGGCTTCAGTGGCCATATCTGTCAAGTACCCCTCTGTTTTAGCCTGGGTAGAAGCAAATCCTCCCATGGGAATTTAGCACCATCCTGTGGCTCTGGGAACTGAGCTGTGAAGGCAGAGTCCAATTCACACCTTAGAAACCACTTTCTTATCAAAGCAACTTTAAGCCAAGGGAAAGCAATTGCCCCACCTGCTGGAATTCCTCTTACCCTGTCCACCTGAGGGATTTTTCATTCAGCTGAGGACTGCAACCTGAGGTTCATCAAGTAACTGAGACTAATAGCCTGCAGGCAAAAGGTAGAGGATAACTGAACCTTTGCTTGGCCTGCAAATCTACCCAGGAAAGTAAGACTTGACAGTGGTGTTTAACATGGGTCCTCTCACACTCATCCAAACCCAGTAGAGGGAGCCACAGAGAGCAGGACACCAACACCCACAGGGAAAATTTGGCAAGCTCTAAAATCCACTGAGACAGCCAAAATGGTGAAACAAAGAAATAAATCCAAAATGAAAGAACAAGGGAATTCTACAGAAGAAGGGATAAATCAAATGGAATTAAGCAAGTTATCAGAGATAGAGTTCAGAGTAATGATTATGAGGAAGCTCAGCAGCATGAGTAAAGAGCTCAAAAGCATGAGTAAATATGTAGAAACAATGAAAATCAACCAATTGGGAATGAAAAACCACCAAGCAGAAATGAAGAATGACATAGCAGAAATAAAGAACACATTGGAAGGAATAGAGTAGAGGAAGCCGAGGATCAGATCAGTGAATTAGAAGACAGGGTAGAAAACATCACCCAGTCAGAGAACCAAAAGGAAAAAACAGTTTAAAAACAGGAAGACAGCTTAAGAGAACTGTGGGACAATATGAAATGCAACAATATCCACATCATAGGAGATCCAGAAGAAGAAGAAAATGAGCAAGGGTTAGAGAATATATTTGAAGAAATGGTGACAGAAAACTTTCCTAACTTGGTGAAGAAAAAAGGCATACAATTTCAAGAAGCACAGAGAGCCCCAAGTAAGAAGAACCCAAAGAGGCCCACACCAAGACACATAATGATGAAAATACCAAAAATTAAAGTCAAAGAGAGAATCCTAAAAGCAGCAAGAGATAAGCAACAGGTTACCTACAAAGGAACCCCCAGAAGGCTATCAACTGACTTCTCAACAGAAACACTACAGGCCAGAAGAGAATGGCATGAAGTAATCAAAGTCATGAAAAACAAGGATCTGAATCCAAGACTACTCTATCCAGCAAGGCCATCATTTAAAATAGAAGGTGAAATAAAGAGCTTTCCGGACCAAAAAAAAAAAAAAAAAAGCTAAGGGAATATATTAGCACCAAACCAGCACTGTTAAAAGGACTGCTGTAATAAGCAGAAGAAATGGAGGGAGAAACATAGCCATAATAAATAAAAATGAAAATAAGTACATATCAATAATAACCCTAAAAGTAAGTGGATTAAATGATCCGATCAAAAGACACAGAGTAGCTGAATGGATAAGAAAGCATGACTCATATATATGTTGTTTAAAAGAGACCCACCTCACAACAAAAGACTCACACAGGTTGAAAGTGAAGGGATGGAAAAAAACTTTGTTATAAGCAAATGGAAATGAAACAACAAGTTGGGATAGCAATATTCATATCTGATAAAACAGACTTCACAATGAAGGCCATAACTAGAGACAAAGAAGGCCACTACATAATATTGAAAGGATCTATCCAACAGGAGGATAAAACCTTTGTAAACATATATGCACCCAATATAGGAGCACCAATATATTAAAGAACTTCTGGAGGACTTAAAAGGAGAAATAGACAGCAGTACAATCATAGCGGGGACTTCAACACCCCATTGACATCACTGGATAGTTCCTCTAGACAAAAAATTTACAAGGAAACAGAGACTCTAAATGATGCCCTAGATCACATGGATTTAATAGATATTTACAGAGAATTACACCCAAAAAAAGCAGAATACACATTCTTCTCATACACTTGGGACATTCTCAAAGGTAGACCACCTGTTAGGACACAAACTAAATCTCTACAAGTTCAAGAAAATTGAAGTCATATCAAGCATCTTCTCAGATCACAATGGCATGAAACTAGAAATTAATTACAATAAAAACACTCAAAAACATTAAACACATGGAGGCTAAATAGCATGTTATTAAACAATGAATAGGTTACCAAGGAGATCAAAGAAGAAATAAAAAAAAAAATTCCTGGAAATCAATGAAAATGAACACGCAACAAAACAAAATTTATGGAATACAGTGAAAGCAGTCCTGAGAGGGAAGTTCATAGCATTACAGGGCTACTGTAAGAAACAAGAAAAATTTCTAATAGACTATCTACCACTACAACATAAAGAACTAGAAAGTAAACATAAAGAAAAACCCAGAGCTGCCTGGCTGGTGTCGCTCAGTGACTGAGCATCGACCCATGCACGGAGAGGTCACTGGTGTGATTTCCAGTCAGGGCACATGCCCAGGTTGCAGGCCAAATCCTTAGTGGGGTGCATACAGGAGGTGGCTAATCAATGTTCTCTCTCATCAATGTTTCTGTCTCCCCCTCTCCCTTCCTCTCTCTCTAAAAATCAATAGAGAAAAAAAAAAAAAAAAAGAAAGAAAGAAAGAAAGAAACAAAGACCCAGAGCAAGTAGGGGGAAAGAAATAGTAAAGGTCAGAGTGGAAATAAATGACATAGAGAGTAAAAAAACAATTCAAAAGATCAATGAAACAGCTGATTCTTTGAAAATATAAATAAGATTGATAAACCTTTAGGCAGACTCACCAAGAAATAGAGAGGACCTAAATAAACAAAATCAGAAATGAAAGAGGAGAAGTAACAACTGACACCACAGAAATACAAAGCATTGTTAGAAAATACTGTGAATAATTATACACCAACAAATTTGACAGCCTAGGTGAAATGGACAAATTTCTAGAATCCCAGTCTCCCAAAACTGAACCGGGAAGAGTCAGAACATTTGAATAGACTAGTATCAACTAAGGAAATTGAAGCTGTAATAAATAAACTCCCAGCAAACAAAAGCCTGGGTCTGGATGGCTTCACAGGGGAGTTTTACCAGGCATTCAAAGAAGAACTAACACCAATTCTCCTCAAACTATTCCAAAAAATTCAGGAGGAAGGAAGACTTCCAAGCTCTTTTTATGAGGCCCACATAATTCTAGTTCCAAAACCAGATAAAGACACTACAAAGAAAAAAAAACTACAGGTCGATATCCCTGATGAACATAGATGCCAAAACCCTCAACAAAATATTAGTAAATCAGATCCAGCAATATATTTTTAAAAAGTATTCACCATGATCAACTGGGATCCATCCCAGGGATTGCAAAGCTAGTACAATATTTGCAAATTAATAAATGTGATACACCACATAAACAAAATGAAAGATAAAAATCATATGATCATATCAATAGATGCTGAAAAGCATTTGACAAAATCTAGCACCCACTCTGATAAAAACGCTCAATAAAGTGGGAATAGAGGGATCATATCTCAACATAATAAAGGACATATATGAAAAACCTACAGTCAACATCATACTCAATGTGCAAAAACTAAAAGCATTTCCCTTAAAAACAGGAACAAGACAGGGATGCCCACTTTCACCACTCTTATTTAACATAGTACTGGAAGTCTTAGCCACAGCAATTAGACAAGAAGAAAAAATGAAAGGGATCCAAATTGGAAAGGAGGAAGTGAATCTCTCATTATTTGCAGATGAGATGATATTGTACATAGAAAACCCTAAAATCCATCAAAAATCTACTAGACTTAATAAATGAATTTGGCAAAGTAGCAGGATACAAAATTAGCATCCACAAATTGATGGCATTCTTTTACACCAATAATGAACACTGAGAAAGGGAAACTAAAAAACAAAAACAAATACAAAAAAACATTTACCATTGCAACAAGAAAAATTAAATACCTAGGAATATACTTAACCAAGGAGGTAAAAGACCTGTTCTCAAAAAACTGCTGGACTTTGAAAAAAAGAAATAGAGGAAGATATAAAAAAGTGGAAACATATACCATGTTCATGGATTAGAAAAATCAACATCATTAAAATGTCCATAACTACCCATAGCAATCTACAGATTCTATGTAATCCCTATTAAAGTACCAATGGCATATTTCACAGACCTAGATCAAATAGACCAAAAGTTTATAGGGAACCATAAAAGACCCTGAATAGCCACATCAATCTTGAAAAAGAAGAACAAATTGGAAGGGATCACAATACTGGATATCAGGTTATACTACAAAGCCATTGTAATCAAAATAGCCTGGTACTGGCACAAGAACAGACATATAGATCAATGGAGCAGAACAGAGAACCCAGATATCTACACAAGACAGTATGCACAATTAATATTCAACAAAGGAGGCAACAGCATACAATGGAGAAAAGATAGTCTCTTCAATAAATGATGTTGGGAAAATTGGACAGCTACAAGCAAAAAATGAAACTAGACCACCAAGTTACACCATACACAAGAATAAACTCAAAATGGATAAAGGACTTAAATGTAACCGTGAAATCATAAAAATCCTAGAAGAAAAGGTAGGCAGAAAAATCTCAGACATCATATGTAGTGGAATTTTCACTGATACATCACCTAGGGCAAGAGAAACAAAGGAAAAATTAATAAATGTGTCTACATCAAACTTAAAAGCTCCTGCACGGCAATAGAAACCTGCATCAAAATGAAAAGGGAACCCATTCTCTGGGAGCATATGTTTGCCAATGATACATTGCATACGGGGTTAATTTTCATATAACTCAACAACAGGAAGACAAACAATCCAATTAAAAATTGGGCAGAGAACCTGAATAGAAACTTCTTCAAACAAGACATACATATGGCCAAGACACATATGAAAAAATGCTCAACATCTCTAATCATCAGAGAGATGCAAATTAAAACGACTATGCCAGAATGGCTGCCATCAGCAAATCCTCAAACAACCAGTGTTGGCAAGGATGTGGAGAAAATGGGATTCTAGTACACCGCTGGTGGGAATGCAGACTGGTGCAGCCTCTATGGAAAACAATATGGTGTTTCCTCAAAAAATTAAAAATTGATCTGCCATTTAACCCAGTGATCCCACTTCTAGGAATATATCCTAAGAAGCCCGAAACACCAATCAGGAAGAATATATGCACCCCTATATTCATAACAGCACTATTTACAATAGCTATGATCTGGAAACAGCCCAAGTGACCATCAGTAGATGAGTGGATAAAAAAGCCATGATACATTTTCACAATGGAATAGTATGCAGCTGTAAGAAAGATAGATCTCTTACCCTTTGAGATGACATGGAGGGACCTGGAGAGTATTATTTTGAGTGAAATAAGCCAGTTAGAGAAAGACAAGTATGACATCATCTCACTTATTTATGGAACGTCATGAACAAAATAAGCTGTCAAGCAAAAGAGGTCCAGAGTCATGGAAATAGAGAACAGACTAACAAACCTCAGAGGGATGGGGTTGGGAGGAGTGGGAAGAGATAAACTAAAGAACTTATATGCAGCCCTGGCCGGTTTGGCTCAGTGGTTAGAGCATTGGCCCACGGACTAGAGAGTCCTGGGTTCCGTTCCCACTAAGGGCACGTACCTCGGTTGCAGTTTGTCCCCACCCCAGCTGGGGTTCTGTGGGTGGCAGCCACTCAATATGTCTCTCTCACATCGATGTTTCTCTTTCTTCCTCCCTCTGTCCCTCCTGCTCTATCTGAAGATAAATGCAAAAATGTCCTCTGGTGAGGATTAAGGAAAAAGAACTTATATACATATATGCACAACCAATGGACACAGACAGTAGGTTGGGGGAAGCCGGAGGGGGTGGGAGTGGGGAGGAAGGGGGCAATGGGGAAAAAGGGAAGGCACATATACCCTGTTCTTTAAAAAGTTATGGAAATTTGGGCTTCTGTTTCCTAACTTTCTAAGATAACATTTCTGTTTTGGCCCCAACAAACAGCTATCCTATCCTTCTTATGCATTTGCATCTTGTGGAGAAGTTAGAATCTAAAAGTTCAGACATAAATTAATGTGTGTGTGATGTTAATTCCACTAGGCTATGAGGGCCTTCAGGAGCTCTGTAAGATTGCTTTAATTATTGAACTAAATAAAGCTCCATGAGATTTAGATTGAATTTTCATAATAAAAGAAAGGTAAGGAGATCTTGATTGAATTTACCATTGTTTCATTATACTGAAAGGTGGGAGCTATACTATTAATGACAGCAATTTTAATGAAACCCTTTCTTCTTTAAGCATCTGCAATCAATTTAGTAGAATAAAAACACATTAGCAATAATCTCATTAACAAAAGTGTATATTAAAACTATGCTAGAGATCTATAATAGGAAGCATATTTTTAAAGAATTTCAAATGTGTTTATTTTTAAGATAAACAACAGTATTTGCTATTAATAAGAGAAAAGTTATCCAAGAAAGCCATTTACCTTTCAGAAGCTTTCATTTCTTGCATTGTAAATGTTGACCCTCATAACTTTTAAATACCATTCTTCAGTACAGTAAAACCTACTATTAAATGATGGCTTTCTTTTTTAACTTAAATTGTTTTTTTTTTTTTATCCTCACCCGAGGACATTTTTCCATTTTTTTGTTCAGATAAAGTGGGAAGGAGAGAGAGGGAGAGCGAGAGAGAAACATCGACGTGAAAGGGACACATCGAGTGGCTGCCTCCCGCACGACCAACCAGGGCCGGGGACGAATTGCAACTGAGGTACATGCCCCTAGCGGGAACCGAACCAGGGTCTCTCTGGACCGCAGGCCGACGCTCTAACTGCTGAGCCAAACTGGCCAGAGCTAATTTTAAAAGAAATCTTAAGATAATTACTAAAAATAAACCTAAAGATAACTGCTAAGTATTAAATACCAAATCAGATAGGTTTTTTTGAAAATATTTATTTATAAATTAAATTTGAAAATTCCAAAGCAAAATTTCAAAAACAGCCAATCAAATAGATACCCTCACAAATTGGTGGGCATACAACAATGCCTAAGTTACCAGTATCGATCTTTCTGGACACAAGAGTGATAAATAAAAATCGGAAGAAGTTATTTCAATAGGCAATAACACTTCTTTTGAAATAGAATACATGTTTCCTCTTCAAAGATTAGTTTCTTCCAGTCATAGAAATAATATGGAAAGCAAAGATTAATCAGAATATGCCCTGCATTATTTCTTTTCCTCAAGTAAGGTGAGCTTGGAATCTTATTACTCAAAAAACAAACAAACAAACAAAACCAAACAAAACAAAAAAGCAGTTCTTGGATTACAGCATGAGTGTTACATGGGAGCTTGTAAAATTTTAGAGTCTCATTGCCTACCCCAAACCTACTCATTCAGAATGGGTCTTTAAGGAGATTCCCAAGTGTTTAATATTTGAAAACAGGCTTACAGTGGCTCTTCTGACCAAGTGTTACACCCGAGAACACAGAAGACCCTGCCACGCTCCACAGCACCTGCTGCATTCCAAGGTTGGGGTACATGCACATCCCAAGGATACCCTAAATGGACCCACATCTTGGCTCCTGCTCAAGAGATCTGTATTCAGATTCGATCCCTCTCCCTTCAGTCACTGCCAAAGAATAAACACAGTGAAGACCAGAATTTCACAATCCCCTCTTCCTTCTGCTGATATTCTTTTAACAGAGAACTTGTTAATAAATTTTGGGTTTGAATTATGGTTTTGGTTTTTGAGGTGGGTTTTGGGTAACTATTTCTCACAAATGACTATGGCTATGTCTTTCAATTATAATGTAAACGACAATTTGAAAGTAAAACTTTAGAATTTGAAAATGTTCTATATTGTCTATATATCTACCATAAAACTGTGACTTCTAAAAAAAACTATATAGCAATTAGGAACAACTAACTCTCCAAAAGACCACATGCTGTGCTTTTCCTGTTTATCTCTGATTACAGTATCTTTTCACTCATGGGATCTTTTCATGTTAATAAAAATAGTAAAACAGTTGGCATTGGGATTTACACAGAATTTTTTAAAAATATGTTTTCATTGATTTTTTTAGAGAGAAAGGAAGGGAGAGAGAGAAAGAGACAAAAACATCGATGTGAGAGAAACATCGATCTGCTGCCTCCTGCATGCCCCTCACTGGGGATTTGACCACAACCCGGGCATGTGCCCTGACCAGGAATCAAACCAGTGACCTCTTGGTGCATGGGACCATGCTCAACCAACTGAATCACACCGGATGGGCGGAATTTGTACAGAATTTATTAAGGAAATCAAGATACAGTGAATCTATTGAGGCAAACAAATTAGTTTCCTGGGCTAAAGCTCAAATTACCTTAACAAACAAACTGTCATTTTCACAAATCCATGAAAAATGAAAAAAGAATGTGGCTGTTGAATAATGCAGTCATGTCATTTAAAACTCCTTACTTTTTCTCTTTTAAAAATGAAGAAAATATACTTAACATATTCATATTCCCACCCCCAGGTAGTTCTTTTCAGTTGGTCCAAATGCATGCATTGTTTATATTTGCCTTAGCAGTCAACAAATTTTATATTCTGCCTCTTTTACTTAACATTATATAAGAACTATTTTTCCATGATTCTACACAGCCTTTATTTTTAATGACTTTATAAGAATCCATTCTAATGAGATATGCTGTTACCCATTATTTTATTGTTTGGCCTCTAAGTTGTTTGTAACCTCATGCTATTTATTGTACCTAAGACTGCTGTGAATGCCTTTGAGCATATGGCATTATTCTTTTCTTCCATTATTTCCTCTCTAAGGCAGGAGTGGGAAATGCCTGGCCAGCGGGCCATATGAGGCCCACAAAATCATTTGGGCTGGCCCTGCCAACGCAACTGCAGGTGGGACTTGAAATTCAATAAATCTAGGAGCTTTTTCATAGCAACATAAATTTATATTAAGTGAATCATAATAATAACATAGATTTTGAGGGATAAACAAGAAATGTCTATTACAGGATAGACAGGACACATATGAGGCTCGTCTGCCTGTATTACAGTGACTCAGAGGACAGTCAGTGCCAGGCAGTCTGGGAGTGTACACGTTGTGAAAGTGTTAACACCCTGTGGCAAAACTACATCGATCCAGTGATGATGAGATGAGACGAGATGAGATTCGATGAGATGATTCCTCGCGACATTGATGACCTTCCCTCCAATGATTGATGACGACGTTGTTGACTTCTTTGTTGACACAGATGATAACTCCAGTCCAACCTTTATCCACACATCAACAATCAAAAATCCACACAAAAACTAAATCTCAGATGAAGATTAAGGAAATTATAGTACACAGAAAAGACCTCAAGAGTTGATGATACGAATCTTGCATACATTCCAAATCCAAGATAAAGGATTAGAACAATGATCAAAGCAAAATAATCATGTCTCTGGTGACACACATATTGGATAGTTATTAAAACTTAAGTGGTGTG
Source organism: Tadarida brasiliensis (assembly GCA_030848825.1). NCBI lineage: Eukaryota > Metazoa > Chordata > Mammalia > Chiroptera > Molossidae > Tadarida > Tadarida brasiliensis. The sequence continues at coordinate 111,113,141 of CM061263.1, read as the reverse complement.
ATATCCTACAAATAGTGACTACAAAGAAAAGGAAAGTTGATGCAGAGTGTCGATCTTTCCAAGAGAAATGGACAAATGATTATTTTTTGTTGAAGTCAAAGACAAACCTGTGTGCCTAGTTTGTGGTGTTGCATTAATAATAATGAAAAAAGACAATCTAGAGCATCATTACAGCTCATAAAATGCTAAAATTCAATGAATTTGGAGGCCAGATGTGTCTGGATAAAATCAGTGCTCTTCAGCAAAGTTTGAACTCACAACAAGCCACTTTTACTAGGCCTTGTTGTGACAGAGACAACATTATTTAGATGAATTATGTAGTGAACGAACAAATGGCAAAGAAGCTGAGGCCTCCTGTGGAGGGAGAGTTTGTGAAAGAGTGCATGGTGGCTACTGCGGAGTTGTTAGCACCAAAGTAAAATTGTTTCAGAGTATTAGTTTGTCTCGGAGAACCGTCTCAGGTTGGATTACTGACTCAGCACATGATATCGAAAAAACACTGAAGGATTCTGCAGGAGATTTCCAATTTTTCTCTCTGGCTTGTAACAAGACAACAGACATAACAAATACTGCCCAACTGACCATTTTCGATCATGGGATAACTGCAGAGTTTGACACATGAGAGGAACTGCTATCACTGGAAGCCATCATGGCACTACAAGAGGTGAGGACTTGTTTGAGAGCCTCGTTTTATCAATGAAAAAACTTGAGCTAACATTTGAAAAGTTAAGGGTCCTTACTACAGATGGAGCTCCAGCCATGGTTGGCTCACAAAAAGGGTTAATTGTATTTGTCAAGAAAAAACTGAATCATCTCAGAATTGATCCAAGTGATTTAAATATATGCCACTGCATCATACAACAAGAGTCTCTGGGCACAGTCATTGTAACTCAACAATGTGATGTCAACAGTAAAGTCATGCATAAATTTTGTCAAAAGCAGAAGGTTGTTGTTGTTTTTATTATTATTATTATTTTTTATTAATTTGTTTTTGTTACAGATGTTTCTCCTTTTCCCCCATTGACAGCCTCCTCCCCATCCCCCCCCACCCCATCCCCAGCATTGTTGTCTATGTCCCTTGGTCATGCATACATGCATATAAGGTCTGTGGTTTATCTCTTCCCCCCCATTAACAGCCTCCAGTTTAAGGAGTTACTGGAGGATCTTGACTCTGAGTACGGTGATCTTGTTTATCACTGTAAAGTGTGGTGGCTGAGTCGCGAGAACATGCTCATGAGGTTTTTACGAACTGTGGGATAAAGTCAAGCAGTTCATGGCGACGAAGGGAAAACCTGCCAGGGAACTCAATGATAGCAAGTGGCTATGTTATTTAGCATTCATAGTGGACATTACCAAGTACCTCTCAGAGCTGAACGTCAAACTGCAGGGCCCCAACCAGCTTCTCAGCTCCCTGCTTTCAAACATGAAATCATTTGAAGCTAAATTAAGGTTGTGGGAAGTGAAAGGAATAACATGGTGCATCTCCCCACTCTGGCAGGACAGTCTTTTAGGACACTTGAGTATGCTGGTGAATGTGCAAAACTAATTGAGGCATTTAATGAAAGATGCAAGGATGTGAAAAGTAAACAAATGGAATTGAACATCTTTGCTACACTGTTCACTGTGGAACCAGCTGATGTGCCTGATAACCTACAAGAAATCATTCAGCTGCAAAGCAATGATGAGCTGAAAGCTAAGTACAGTAACGTCCCACAGCTGGAGTTCTGTAGATGTTACATAAGAAATGACGAATTTCCCACTTTGAAGAGACATGCATTGAAATATGTGTCTGTGTTTGGAACAACTTACTTCTGGGAGCAGTTCTTTTCAAAACTTACCATCACAAAATGTTGACAGCGCTCCAGACTGACCTACACAAACCTGGAAAAGCAGTAGTGAGTAGCAACATCATCAACACCAGCTAACATCACATGCCTCACTAAAGAGAAGCAGTTCCAGCCATCACATTAGGGGTGAGTTAATTAAATGTTTGGTCAAATATAGCAGGCTAATTTTTAAGTTGATAATTTTGTATGGCCTGTGAATTATGTTATAATTATCCAAATGGCCCTTAGCAGAAAAAAGGTTCCCCACCCCTGCTCTAATGATATAGTTCCAGAAGTAGAAGTAGCATTGCTAGTTAAAGGCTGATAATAACATATTGTATACTCTGCTTTTTTTCTTTTCTTTTCTTTTCTTTTCTTTTCTTTTCTTTTCTTTTCTTTTCTTTCCTTTCCTTTCCTTTCCTTTCCTTTCTTCCTTCCTCTTTTTTTCTTTGCCCCTTTGAAACAGCCAGGACTATAGTTCCCATTTTAAAACAAATATATGGAACCCTGGGTTTAGTTCTTCCAGCTTGGAAAATTGCTGGTGGTTAAACACAGATCCACAGGCAGCTTCATGACAATCACCTGCAAACCTTGAATAGTCTCCTGTCTAGATATTTGTGCATAAAATACAAGGAAACATAGGCAAACAATCTTACTTAACAGAAATCAATTCAGATAACTGGTGTTCTACATAAATGTGCCAATAAACTTAATTCAAATGTACCCTCCAAAAATAAATGGCCAATCACCAAATATAAGAATACAGAGCTTATTTTCTGTATTCTGCATGATTATATTTTTTAAAACTATAATCTTTATTGCAAACACTTTTTTTTCTTCCCCTAAGAAACCACCTCCAATCTAGTATATAGTTTAACTGAAATTATGAACAGACACAGAAGGCCAATTTAAACAGATGTTATAATAAAAAACACTTTTATCCCACTTATATGTATTAGTTAATAGATGTCAAAATGGCCAGCTTCATGGGAAGAGGAGAATGAGGCCATTGCCATTATAGATTTCATGGAATCCCCCCAGAAGTCCCTCTTATATTCAATCCAAAGGTGTTGCATAAGCCCCTTCCTGGCAAGCAGGATACATCATCAATTTCTTTGACAGTTTTGAAAGTCTGCTCTTCAAATTGCTCTTTCACCATTCCAGTCTCCATGGAAGGTTCCAATATGTTAACATAGTTCCAGACTCACTCTTTTCAAGTGTGCTGGCATCTGAGCAGCTCTCCCTGAAGGAGTCTTCTTGAATGGCCAGATGTGTCTTAAACATTTTAGAGATGACTCCAACTTTATATTTCTCTTATACACATACATACCATTCATACAGATTGTCCTTGGCAACTATTCAATTTTTAAAAGGTTTCTTAAACTCCAAATGACATAATGATTATAATAATAATGCCAACTAAATATTTATTGAATGCCTACTCTGTGCTACATGCTGTTCTGAAAACTTTATATAAATTAGCTTATTTAATCCCCACAACAATTCTAAGGGAAAGAGTCTATTTCTGCTGCTTTATTAAGAGGAAATTAAGACACAAAGAGGTCAAGTGCTAAGGGAGAGAATTATGGAATAATAAGGTCAAGATTCAAATCCAGGCATTCTGGCTTGAGTGTCTAACTACTTAACCACTACAGATACTCACTTACCTCTTGATTATTCAAGGGTCTTCTGTGTTAGTCTTCCATTTTTTAGTTTCCTCTTGAGAAAAGCAAGATGTTTGTGGATGAATAACCTCAATCAATTGATAATCTCTTGGTTGTCCTGCTGCTAAATGTGTAGGTCTCATAATCTACCAACCAGATCAAACTGTTTTTGCAAATGGCTAAAATAATATAGTTTTTTTTCTTAGAAACCTAAAAAAATGTTTTATTATTAAAATGAAGGAATACATGTGTACAATTAAAATCATATATAAAGTGATTTTGAATTTTTTTCCAAAATAATAGATACGCCTTTTATTTATTATATTGGAAAATTAACGCTATAAGTTCAAGTCACTTTTCCAAAATTACCTAGTGAAAACTTAGAATAAATGACAATTATGGACAATATTCAGACAAGGCCACTCAATGACATGTCTGAAACAAGACAGACAAAGCCATTCTCGACATCCTCCCTCCTGACTAATGTGTAATTGCTACTTCTTTAGCAGTGACTACTCTCCAGCCACTTGAATCTTCCTGCCTCCTTCCCACTCCATCTGATGATAAGTGTCCTTGGGTGAGGAATAAAAAAAAAGAAGAAGAAGAAAATTAAAAGTAAGACCAGCCATTGAATTTCTCTAGCTTCTTGACAATCTCCAGTTTAAACCTGGACCCCATTTTTTAAAATCCTTCCTATAACCGTGCAGTACAATTCCAAATCCTGTAAGAAGCTTCTAAAATTTCTCTATTATTGAGACAACCCACAGTTTCCCTGGAGTTTATTCCCCCTAGCTGAAGTAAGTGAAATAAATCTAATTTGGACCACAATTTTGTTTTTAGGGTTCTTTAGTCGATGGGTGATAACAGTTTCTACATTGTTTGACTAGATTAAAGGTGATGCTAAGATACACTGAAGAGCAATATTTTAATAAAACTGAAAATTTCATTTTGGATATGTTGAGTGTAGAATGCTTTTGAGAAATTCAAGTGATATTAAAGAAGCACTGGTCTGTAAGGGTCTGTGGAACAAAGGGGAAGCTGGATAAAAATGTTGAAGTAATCAACATATACATGGACGTGGATGAAATCACTCAGGGCAAAAAGCATAGGGAGAGAAGGATGGGGAAACTTGGACTGAATCTCTAATAACTCCATATGAAGGTTCCGTGGAGAAGGATGAACATCAAAGGAGGCTGAGAGCGCACATCCAGGGCTAATGCAGCAAGACCAGGAGCATAACATCACATGGACCAAGGAAGAGGATGCTTAAAGTCCTATGGTGTGACCAATGATTGAAAGCATGTAAGAGATCAAGAAGAAAAGAATGAAAAAATTATCTTTGGAGTTCATCACTGATATTTTTGTGAGAGATTTTTCAGAGTTTTGGTGGAAGCAGAAGCCAGATTCAGTGGATGAGGACTAAGTATGAGGTAAGCTAAGTGAAGAAAGCAAAAAGGGTCTTCCAGAAGAAGGGAAACTGTGACCGAGCTGTAAAGAGTGGTTAAGGGAATTGATTCTAGAGAGGGACTGATAGGGTTCAAATCCCAGTTGTGTTCCTCACTAGCTATGTGACCTTGGTTATGTTACTTAACTTATTTGTGCCTTAGTTTCTCCATTTGTAACTGACCACATGGGGTTGTGAGAATGAATAGATCAATTAATAGAGATCCTCGTATATAGTAACCTGTCCATAATGTTTAGCAATAATTATTGCAAAAACATGAGACAGAAGGGACTTGAAAACATATCAATGTGAATGGTGAGAATGGAAATAAAACCAGAGAGGTTGACAGGGTCCTAGAAGTGGAAGAGCTTGAATGCCATACTAAAGAGGCACATTTCCTTTCAAGGCATAAGAATTCATTGAGGAAGTTTAAGAAGAGGGTGATGTGATTATATTTCTACTTCAGAAAAACCACTCTGACTTTAAACTAGTGGATAGATTGGGGAACAACTAAGCTGAAGACCGGGACAGCAGTTAGGAGCCCATGTCAGAAACCTAAATGAAAAGCAGTAATGCCTGAAGTAAGGCAAAGGAAGCAGAAATGGAGAAGAAAAAAAAATAAGTGAAGGAGTTAAAATTATCATGACTCAATTACTGATTGTATATTGTAGGTGAGGGAGAGAATGAAGTCGAGAATACTCACCTTCACCACCCCCCATGTTTCTAGCTTGGGTGCCTAGCTGAGTAGTTTACTGAGGAAGAAAGTCTAGGAGGCACAAAGGGCCAAGGGGTGGTTTAGGATTTGGAAGGATTATTGTTCAATTTTGAATATGCTGTGTCTACATGCAACCTGGAGCCCATAAGAAAGTTTGAGCACAAGATCTATAAGCTATGAGTATTCAAGTGGTTATTTTAATGTCTAGAGAGAGAGTACTTGAAAAAATTGTTATTCAGAGAGTTGATCTAGGAAAATAACATCAGTTGACAATAGACAAATGTTAAATGTTAATGACAATTGAGTAGAAGACAAATTATGGCAATTACTATAACTTGCTAACATCCTCAAATGAGCTTCTTTTATTCAAGAGTGGAGAGTTAATGATGAAGAATAATAGTGAGGACCAAGAAGAAAGCTAACCCCTCTCTCCTCCACTCAGCCTCCCAGGCTCTCTTCATGGTCCATATTATGTGAAAAAATAAGCATCCTGAATTGGAGATGGTGGCAAGGGAAGTAGTGCCTTGAGAGTTAGCCAAGCATCAGGGAAGTAGGTGTTTGGTAGTTGGTTTACTCTAAAGGAGGATTTCTAGAAGCCCTCAGTGGAAAGGCATGGCAGCAGTAGGAGAGTCAATGAAAAGGAGGAAAAACACAGCAGTGTAGAATGAGAGCATGAGGAGGCTAGATGATTGGAGGTGCATGTATTTTGTCCACTTGTGTAGGATGGCAAGATAAAGGCATATAGTTGCATGTTTTTTGGTGATTCAAACAGAGGCCATGAGAGGCCTCTGATGGTCACTTTTTGTCTCTGTGTATAATAATTACTCCATCCCAGGTAGTAGATATTCCACAATTAGCCCAAGTCAAACCCTTTTCCTTCCCTTCTTGCCTGGTGATCTCTACTCACATTTCACAAGCTACCTCAAATGTCACTTTCTCTGGAAATCTTCCCCAAATGACTTTGGCAGGCTTAATTTTTACCTGTCCCTAGCTTTCACAGTATACTGGTATATCTATATCATTGTAGGTAAACTATTCCCACTCTACTGTGGAATTCAAAGAGATGTACATGATTTTCACAAGGTGACCCAGATTTTCTGATTCCGTGATCAGTACTATTTCATTATTATCACTGCTCCTCTTCTACCCAGGAACAGGGAGGAACCTCATGACTACAGAATTTTAGCTACTACTTTAGGGTTCATTTTTATTTTAATTAAGAACGTGTATAAAGACCTGTGTGAGATAAGGTTTGCTTTAGATTCTATATTCTGATTACCCAGTAATGAGAGGTCTTACGCCAGTACAGCCAAATGCAGACTGGAACCTGACTTAGAATAGGACACTGGCTTGTCAGTCTAATTCAAAAACAGTGCTCTGGTTATGAGCACATAGGGGGGCATAGGTAGGATATTAAGAAATTAATGGGACAATGGTTACATTAAAAAAAAAAGTAATAATAACATTGTGCCTTGAGCTGAGAAGCCTGTGCTCTTTTCCTGGTTTTGCCACAAGGTATGTGACCCTGCACAAGTCACTTACCCTCTCCAGGTCTCAGTTTTCTGATTTATTTAATGAGAGAGTTAGAGTCAATTATTTCTAAGATATATTTTAAGTACCCCCATGACACCATGGCCATGGTTAGATTAAAGGGCAGAGTGTAGGTTGGGTGGACTGCCTCAGGATGTTGGCAGGGCTGGCAGAAACTCCTGTAAATAGATCAGTATTGTGGATTGCTCCAAAGAAAGCTATGCTGTGAATCAGGATGTTACCCTGCATTTGATTTCCTATGAGATCCCTTTGGGGGATCTCAGTATCTGCAGGAGCTTTACAGGGGTGAAAAAAAGTAGATTCACAGTTGTAATACAAATAAATAATTCAATAATTAACAAATAATACAATAATAAACTCTGTTTTGTGTACTCACACCTGTAAACCTATTTTTTCCCACCCTGTAGATTATCACTTAAACTTGAAGAGGAAAGGAGAAGGAGTCGAGGGAGCAAAGGGAGAAAATCTTTGCAGAGTAGACTTTGTGCCAATCTCTTACTTTTCCTACAAATTACCCATATCACTTCTTCCCTCCCTCCCAAGGTGTCATTTAACTACCCCTTTTTCTAAGGGTAGTTCTGTTATCTGTGCTCATAAATCCAGAACCACTGATCTACTCCAGTACAAGGGCAAATATCTAAACTAATACAAAACAAACAAAACATAAACAGACTCATAGAAACAGAGATAAAAGAGATGATTACCAAAAGGGAAGAGATGAGGGAAGGTGAAAGGAGAAGGGGAATGTAGTCAGTGATACTGTGATAAGTTTATACACGTTGACATGATTATTAGAATTAGTGGGGTGACCACATTGTAAGATATAAAACTGTAGAATCACTATATTGTATACCTGAAACTAATATAACCAATTTAAGATTGCATACCAACTATACTTGAATCTTTAAAAAGAAATAAAATAATATATTTTTGAGAGGAGGGAGAAAGGACAACTACCACTGCACTCTGTGTCCTATATGAACACCACCCCTCTTCCTTTCTTATATATTATAAAGTTTGAGGGAAAGATCCTGGTTAAGGGGAGGCCACAACTCTGTGTTTCTACATCCTTCCCTCACTGTGAACTCACGCAAGCAGATGCCTCCCCACCATCCCAGCAACTGGCCAGTGCTTCAGCTGACATCCAGATCAACACATCCACAGGACATGTCTTGACCATGCTATAATATCTGCCATTGTTGAGGACTGCCTTTCATAAACTCCTTAAACTACAGTTATCATTCAACATAAAACTAATCGCTTTTTTTTTTCTCTTTGCCCATATATCCTACAAAAGGGGTAAACCCAGGCAGCCATGTCTTATGCTCCAGATTCTCAAGACCACAGGTGATGGGAGTGGGAATGCATACCTGGTCATGGCAGTCTAGATCCCTGATACAATGTGGCTCAAAAAGAAGAGTTAGAACTATTAGATTCTCTTCTCAGGAATTTGAAATAGAAAATACTTCAGTGTAGGTGCTGAAAGATCATGGCATATAAAGAGATTTTAGAGGAGATATTTGACCATGGGAAGCCAAAGTTATTAGGGTCAGAAACTATGAATGAGAAGAAGAAGAGATTGTAAGAGAGAAGAGATAAAGCTGAGAGAGAGAGAGACAGAGAGAGAGAGAGAGAGAGAGAGAGAGAGAGAGAGCATAAGGATCAGAGAGAAACACCTGACCTCCAAGAGTTGCTTCCTGGAAACCAAAAGAGCCACTGCTCCTGGAGTTTTTCCCTTCACCTATCTGTCCCTTCCCTGCCTTCTCTATAGCCTCTTCGCTATGTGTTCCTTAAATACTAGTCTTTCCCACTGAGGGCTCTGTCCTGGAGCCTTTTTCAGTGTGTACAGTTTCCAAGAGTCATGGTCATGGCTTCCAAAACTGTGTATCTGATGATGCTTAAACCTTCATTTCTAGGCTTGCTCTCTCTCCCCTGGAGCTCTCTCCTGAGCTCTAGACCTGTCTGTCCAAATTGCCTGATGGATATTGCCACTCACTATGAGCATACCACTAGCATCTCAAAATCAAAATGAAAACGTTCCTATCAAACCTATTCTTCCTCTAATACTCCTTTTCAGTAAAGGAAACTTTCAGCTGAAAACCAAATTCATCCTAGACGTTTCCATTTGAACATTAGGTCATATTAATTCAACCTTTTGCACTTCTGTGTACTGCCTCTTCTTCCCAGTCCCCCTGCTACTGTCTAAGTTCAGGGCCTCACAATTGCCCTCTTGCTTTCCTTGCCATCAGTCTCTTGCTTATCGCCCTTCTATGGCCTTCATATTTTCTTACAGGAAAATCCAAACTCTTTAGCACAGCATCCAAATCCTTCTTGATGTTTCCCTGTTTGCTTCATCAACATAATCTTTCACTGAACTCCATCTAACCCCAGTTTCAAATTATCCAGACTTTCTGTGACTTCCATAACATCTCCAGTGTTGCCTCCATCTGGACTTTGCTCCCACTGATCCCTCTTCCAGGAAAGCTAACATCCCTCTCTCTTCCTGTCAACACGTTCCTATGTTGTCCTTCAATATTTATGATCCTGCCCCCATGTTTAAATCACTATCTTTTTACTATGTCCCAACTATACTTTGTACAGATGAGTATGACAACATCAATATCACTTTATTGCACTTAATTTTTAAATGTGTGTATTTTTCTATTCAACCTTGGGGGGGGGCAGAAAATATATCATTTTTACTGTTTGTTTTATGCCTAGCAATGAAAGCATTCAGAACATGCTGTGAAGAAAAGGAAGGAAATGAATACATGGATCCTCCATGGGAAAAAAGCCTAGCCTATTCTCTGAGAGAAAAGAATAATGTTGGGTAAGTGAAGTCATGAAATTTTATAGCCATTATTAAAAATGCCTTCCAAAAAACAAAAACAAAATAAAAAACCTCTCCTACAGAGAGCAAGAAAGGGCACCATCCTCTTTTTCATAAAATGTAATGTCACCTCAGCAATTGGAAGCAGAAACCCCTCAAAGACAGGCAACCTGTTTCCCATAAGGATAAGTGAGCAAGATGAAACATTTCCCTAAACTAAACAGAATCCCTCAAAAATATAAAGTTTTCATCTACATTCCTATCTTAGCAAAAATATCAGTAAATGTGCAGCTGGAACGTCCTGCATGTGGGTCCTGATGAACAGAGTGAAAGTGGAGCCCTTCACAGAGGAAGGGTCCCAGGACCTGGCACACACAGGCAGAAAAGGCTCTGTCACAGCTGATATGAGTGCTAAAGAGTCAATTAGTCCCTAGTTAACTGAGCTTGAGGATAGTTTAAACAGGAATGTCTGTTTAGGATGTAGTAAATGACTCATTTAATCCAGGGTGGGAGTGGACCTCCACTGCTCTAGATGGGGTCCATGGGCTGACATGCTGAAGGAAAGATTGAGGCTGTGTGTCTATATTCAGGTATCCCTACCATTTGTACCATTGTACCTAAGAGCACGATCATGCACCACGCCTATCCAGGCTAAAGCCAAGGATGCACACTGAGAGAGCCTATGGGCAACAGATGGGCACAAGAAACAGGGAAGAGCCCTTGCCAGAGATCTCCATCAACCAAACAAGGGCTCTTCACCTCTTAACAGCTTCTGGAGAACAAGGCCTAAGGAAAAGAACTTTTGCCTGCCAGAATAGAATGGTAAATGAAAGCTGGATATTCTATTCAAGAGTGGGAAGCCGCTTTGCCTTCCTGAGAATGTCTTCCTTGACACCTCCTGGGAGAGTTGGTGGGCAATGCATAACTCTTCCCTTGGTCATTCTTCTACCCAGGACTCCAGGCTGAGTTGAGTTTGATGCTTGCACATGTTTCTTCTGTGTGAAACTATCTCTTCCCATTCTAGACAATGCTTTCTTATTCTCCAGGTTTTCTCATATGTGCCAATTCCGGAGGGAAGCATTTGCTAATATTCTGCCCATACCTCCACCACCACCCAAGCGAAGGGTAAAGACATCATCTAGGTCATTCCCATGTCTGCTCATTAGAGCATATAAACCATAGATTGTCATGACTGCTTTCTTATCTGCCTAATCTGGACCTAAATTCCTCAAAGGCAGGAACCACGTGATATACCTTTGAATCTCCAGATCTGACATGGAGCATTGGCCAATCTCACATGTTTAATAAGGTTTATTGAACCTGTATTAATAAGATTAAATAATGTATAATATTATATTTTATATTATAATTATATTATATATAGTATAAGATAAAATAAGGCAAAACTGGTAATATTCTAAACTGAAGAATTAAAGACACTTTTAACGGACTTCCCAGTGGACAACCTAAGCATTAGCCAATCTGGAAATGCCTTTGGGCTCCAACTCAAACAATTTTAAAAATACATAGTAAAATACATAATATGACAAAGGAAATCAATCATATTGAGATAGCTACCAAAAGTTTTTTAAGTTATAATTTAGTTATATGTGTTTTTTATTAATTCATCAAATAACAAGATCAAGTAGCATTTCTAAAATCTATAATTCTGAGGTAATAATAAATGCAAACAATATTTGAAGATATCAGCCACAAATGCAATGTTACATGAAAATATCTGGACCTTCTATTGGCATGAGTCTCAGGTATGCCAATACTACTGAGATTTGTTGTCCACATTCATAACTGAAGGAAACAATGAATTTTAATCAGAGGTTAGTGAAAATAAAGAAGTAAGTTTTCTCAAAGACGCAAGACCCGAATAATAACTGTGGATCACTTGAGTTCAGTAAAACCCCTGTCTGTGAAACACAGGAAAACAGACCATCTCAAGTAACAACTAAGAAGAGCAATTCTTCTGTCTTTGGAGGAATAGTATCTTCCCAATCAGTGTAAGCCTACACTACATAATAACAACTACTTCAGGGGTAACTAGGCTTTTGAAGGATATCAGTATTCACTTTATTTACTTAAAATGTACAAGTTTACAAGACTTACTATAAAACTACAGTAATCAAGACAGTGTTGTATTTAAGGATAACCATATAGATGAATGGAACAAACTAGTGAGTTCAGAAATAGACCCACACATATTTAGTCAATTTATTTTTGACTAGGGTACCAAAAGCAATTAATGGGGGAAAGTACTCTTCTCAACAAGTGGAGCTAACAATTGGGTAGCAAAAAAAAAAAAAAAAAAAAAAAAAATCTCAACTTTTATAACATATCACATTTAAAAAGTTACTTAAAATAGATTGTAGACCTTTCAAAAAACTTCTAGAATGAAATTTAGGAGAAAATATTTGTGACCTTTGGTGAAGGAAAGATTTCTTAGGACACAAAAACATGAACCATAAGTGAGAAATGACAAACTGAACTTCATCAAATGTAAAATGTCTGCTCTTCAAAAGACTGTCAAGAAAATGAAAAGGCAGGCCAAAGATTGGTTTAAAAAAAAACATATATATATATATACATATATATATATATATATAAAATATATAGGCAAATTATATATATATATATATATATATATATATATATATATATATATATATGTATATAAAGGCAAATTACATACCTGTTAAAGAGAATGTGTGCAGAATACATGAAAAATAATACAACTCAGGCTGGTGTGACTCAGTTGGTTGGAGTGTCATCTTGTATACCAAAAAGTTGTGAATTCTATTCCCAATCAGGGCACATACAGAAGGCAACCAATTGATTTTCAATCTCACATTGATGTTTCTCTCTCTCTCTGTCTCCCTTCCCCTCTAAAATCAATAACCATATCCTCAGGGGATAATTAAAACAAGAACAACAACAACAATAATAATAACACAACTCAGTAAAAAGAGAAGCAAAAGATTTGAGCAAACGTTTCACCAAATGAGAGGCATTGGTGCATACTTTAAATACAGAGAAGAACAGATGCATTGGCTCAATGTCTCACTGAGTTTGTATGCTATTTGGAAATTGGATTGCTTTGACAAATTACTCGCTAGCCAGGAAAAGCATTAAGGGATTATTTGTCCACTGTGATTTCAAATTTCTCCCTAATGATAAAATCATTGGAAATAAAAGAGAGCAGCCAAACTAATTTTACTCAGGGAGATATTATTTCATACTTAGATACATCAGAAACAGTATAAGCAAAAAAAAAATTATACTTCAATTTTTTTTTTTTTTTTACCCAAATAAAACTTTATTTTTTATTCATGTAACAGCAATGTGGTTGTTCCTGTTCAGCAGGTGGGTAGCTTTCAAGGACTCATATGTGTTTCTTTTTCTTTTTTTTTTTTTTTTATTAATTTACTTTTGTTACAGATGTTTCTCCTTTTTTCCCCCATTGACACCCTCCTCCCCCTCCCTCCCTGCCCCGTCCCCAGTTTTGTTGTCCATGTCCACTGGTTATGAGCACATGCGTACAAGTTCTGTGGTTCATCGCTCCCCTCCCCCACCCCCTCTTTTGGCAAATGTCAGTCTGTACCCTACTTCCACGTCTCTGGGACTACCCTGTTCCTCAGACTGTTATGTTCTTTATATTCCAGAAATAACTGAGATCTATGATATTTGTCTTTCTCTGCTTGGCTTGTTTCGCTTAGGATAATAGTTTCCAGGTCCTCCCATGTCGTCTCAAAGGATAAGAGATCTTTCTTCCTTACAGCTGCATAGTACTCCATTGTGTATATGTACCACAGATTTTTTATCCATTCGTGTACTGATGGACACTTGGGCTGTTTCCAGATCTTAGCTATTGTAAATAGCGCTGCTATGAACATGGGGGTATATGTATTCTTTCAGATTGGTGTTTCAGGCTTCTTAGGGTATATTCCTAGAAGTGGGATCACTGGGTCAAATGGTAATTCAATTTTTAATTTTTTGAGGTAAAATCATAGTGTTTTCCATAGTGGCTGCACCAGTCTGCATTCCCACCAGCAGTGTACTAGAGTCCCCTTTTCTCCACACCCTCGCCAACACTTGTTGTTTGATGCTTTGTTGATGGCGGCCATTCTGACAGGTGTGAGGTGATACCTCATTGTTGTTTTAATTTGCATCTCTCTGATGATTAGTGAAGTTGAGCATTTCTTCATATGTCTCTTAGCCATTTGTATGTCCTGTTTGGAGAGGTGTCTATTTAGTTCCTCTGCCCATTTTTTAATTGGGTTCTTTGTCTTCCTTTTGTTGAGATGTATGAGCACTCTATATATTTTGGAAATTAGTCCCTTATCTGATATATCATAGGCAATTATGCTCTCCCATACAGTGGGTTGCCTTTCCACTTTGATGGTTGTTTCTTTTGCTGTGCAGAAGCTTTTGAGTTTGATGTAGTCCCATGTGTTCATTTTTTCCTGTTTCTGTTGCCTTAGGTGATGTATCAGTGAAGATTCTGCTGCGTATGATGTCCGAAATTTTGTTGCCTACATTTTCTTCTAGGATTTTTATGGTATCACGAGTCACATTTAAGTCTTTTATCCATTTTGAGTTTATTCTTGTGTATGGTGTAAGCTTATGATCTAGTTTCATTTTTTTGCATGTAGCTGTTCAATTTTCCCAACACCATTTATTAAAGAGGCTGTCTTTACTCCATTGTATGCTCTTGCCACCTTTGTCGAATATCAATTGAGCATAATGTTTTGGGTCAATTTCTGGGTTCTCTGTTCTATTCCATTGATCTATGTGCCTGTTCTTGTGCCAGTACCAGGCTGTTTTGATTACAGTAGCTTTGTAGTATAACCTGATGTCCGGTATTGTGATCCTGCCTACTTTGTCCTTCTTTTTCAAGATTGCTGTAGCTATTCGGGGTCTCTTTTGGTTCCATATGAACTTCTGAAGTATTTGTTCTAGTTCTGTGAAATATGTCGTTGGTATTTTGATGGGGATTGCGTTAAATCTATAGATTGCTTTGGGTAGTATGGACATTTTAATGATGTTAATTCTTCCAATCCATGAACAAGGTATGTGCTTCCGCTTTTTTATATCTTCCTCTACTTCTTTTTTCAATGTCCTGTAGTTTTCTGCAAATAGGTCCTTTACTTCTTTGGTTAAGTTTATTCCTAGATATCTTAATTTTTTTGCCGCAGTGGTAAATGGGATTGTTTTTTTAGTTTCTCTTTCTGTGAGTTCATCATTGGTGTATAAGAATGCCGTCGATTTCTTGACGTTAATTTTGTATCCTGCTACTTTGCCAAATTCATTAATTAAGTCTAGTAGATTTTTGATGGAGTCTTTAGGGTTTTCTATGTATAATAGCATGTCATCTGGGAATAATGACAGTTTCACTTCCTCCTTTCCAATTTGGATCCCTTTTATTTTTTCTTCATGTCTGATTGCTATGGCTAAGACTTCCAGTACTATGTTAAATAAGAGTGGTGAAAGTGGGCATCCTTGTCTTGTTCCTGTTCTTAAGGGAAATGCTTTTAGTTTTTGTCCATTGAGTATGATGTTGGCTGTAGGTCTTTCATATGTGGCCTTTATAATGTTGAGATATGATCCCTCTATTCCCAAATTGCTGAGCGTTTTTATCAGAAATGGGTGCTGGATTTTGTCAAATGCTTTTTCAGCATCTATTGATATGATCATATGGTTTTTATTTTTCATTTTCTTTATGTGATGTATCACATTTATTGATTTGCATATATTGTACCAGCCTTGCATCCCTGGGATGAATCCCACTTGGTCATGGTGAATAATTTTTTTGATGTATTGCTGGATCCTATTTGCTAGTATTTTGTTAAGGATTTTGGCATCTATGTTCATCAGGGATACTGGCCTGTAGTTTTCTTTCTTTGTAGTGTCTTTTTCTGGTTTTGGAATTAGAATTATGCTGGCTTCATAAAACGAGTTTGGAAGTCTTCCTTCTTCTTGAATTTTTTGGAATAGTTTGAGGAGAATAGGTGTTAGTTCTTCTTTGAATGTTCAGTAAAACTCACCTGTGAAGCCGTAAGGGCCTGGGCTTTTGTTTGCTGGGAGGGTCTTGATTACATCTTCAATTTCCTCCGTTGTTATTGGCCTGTTCAAGTTTTCTATCTCTTCTCGATTCAGTTTTGGGAGACTATGTGTTTCTAGAAATGTGTCCATTTCGCTTAGATTGTCGAATTTGTTGCCATATAAATGTTCATAGTATTTGCTAACGATCCTTTGTATTTCTGTGGTATCAGTTGTTACTTCTCCTCTTTCATTTCTGATTTTGTGTATTTGGGTTCTCTCTCTTTGTTTCTTGGTGAGTCTAGCTAAGGGTCCATCAATCTTGTTTATCTTTTCAAAAAGCCAGCTCTTTGTTTTATTGATCCTTTGAAATGTTTTTTTGGTCTCCATGTCGTTTATTTCTGCTCTGATCTTTACTATTTCCTTCCTTCTACTTGCTCTAGGGTTTTCTTTTTGTTTGCTTTCCAGTTCTTTAAGTTGTGAGGTTAGGTAGTCAATTAGAAATTTTTCTTCTTTCTTAAGGTGGGCCTGTAGTGCTATGAACTTCCCTCTCAGAACTGCTTTCGCTGTATCCCATAGATTTTTCATTGTTGTGTGTTCATTTTCATTGGTTTCCAGGAAGTTTTTAATTTCTTCCTTGATCTCCATGGTAACCCATTCATTGTTCAGTAACATGCTATTTAGCCTCCATGTGTTCATACGTCTTTGCATGTTCTTGTTGCAATTGATTTCTAGTTTCATGCCATTGTGGTCTGAAAAGATGCTTGATATGATTTCAATCTTCTTGAACTTGTAGAGACTTAGTTTGTGCCCTAACATATGGTCTATCTTTGAGAATGTCCCATGTGCACTTGAGAAGAATGTGAATTCTGCAGTTTTGGGGTGTAATTCTCTGTATATATCTATTAAATCCATTTGATCTAGTGCTTCATTTAGAATTTCTGTTTCCTTGTTAATTTTTTGTCTAGAGGATCTATCCAGTGATGTCAGTGGGGTGTTGAAGTCTCCTGCTATGATTGTATTGTGGTCGATTTCTCCTTTGAAGTCCTCCAGAAGATTTTTAATATATTTTGGTGCTCCTATATTGGGTGCATATATGTTTACCAAGGTTATATCTTCCTGTTGGATAGACCCTTTCAATATTATGTAGTGGCCTTCTTTGTCTCTAGTTATGGTCTTCAATTTGAAATCTAATTTATCAGATATGAGTATTGCTACCCCAGCTTTTTTTTCCCTTTCTGTTTGCTTGGAAGATTTTTTTCCATCCCTTTACTTTCAACCTATGTGAGTTTTTTGTTGTGAGGCGAGTCTCTTGTAAACAACATATATGTGAATCATGCTTTCTTATCCAGTCAGCTACTCTGTGTCTTTTTATCGGAGCATTCAGTCCATTTACATTTAAGGTGATTATTGATATGTACTTATTTATTGCCATTTTTGTACAGTGTGGTTCTAATTTTCTTTCTATTTCTTCTACTAATTACAGCAGTCCTTTTAACATTTCTTGCAGTGCTGGTTTGGTGCTAATATATTCCCTTAGCCTTTTTTTGTCTGGGAAGCTCTTTATTTGACCTTTTATTTTGAATGATAGCCTTGCTGGATACAGTAGTCTTGGATTCAGATCCTTGTTTTTCATGACCTTGATTACTTCATGCCATTCCCTTCTGGCCTGTAGTGTTTCTGTTGAGAAGTCAGATGATAGCCTAATGGGGTTTCCTTTGTAGGTAACCTGTTGCTTATCTCTTGCTGCCTTTAGGATTCTCTCTTTGTCTTTAATTTTTGGCATTTTAATTATTATGTGTCTTGGTGTGGGCCTGTTTGGGTTCTTCTTACTTGGGGCTCTCTGTGCTTCTTGAACTTGAATGCCTTCTTCCTTCACCAGGTTAGGAAAGTTTTCTGTCACTATTTCTTCAAATATATTCTCTAACCCTTGCTCATTTTCTTCTTCTTGGGGACTCCTATGATGCGAATGTTATTATATTTCCAGTTATCCCACAGTTCTCTTAAGCTATCTTCCTGTTTTTTAATTGTTTTTTCCTTTTGGTTTTCTGATTGATTGATCTTTTCTACTCTGTCTTCTAATTCACTGATCCGGTCCTCCGCTTCCTCTACTCTGCTGGTCAGTCCTTCCAATGTGTTCTTTATTTCTGCTATGTCATTCTTTATTTCCACTTGGTTGGTTTTCATGGTGTCAATGTCCTTACTCATGCTGTTTAGTTTCCTCAAGATCATGGCTTGGAACTCTACCTCTGATAATTTGTTTAACTGCATTTCATTTATCTCATCTTCGGTAGAGTTCTCTTGTTCTTTCATTTAGGATCTGTTTCTTTGTTTCACCGTTTTTGCTATCTCAGTGAGTTTTGGAGCCTGCCAAATTTTCCCTGTGGGTGTTGGTGTTCTGCTATTTGTGGCTTCCTCTACTGGGTTTGGATGAGAGTGGAGGGGCCTCCTTAAACACCACTGTCAAGTCTCACTTTCCTGGGTAGATTTGCAAGTTTAGGAAAGGTTCAGTTATGCTCTAGCTTTTTGCCTGGAGGCTATTAGCCTCAGTTACTTGAAAAACCTGAGGATCTCAGTTGAATGAGAAACTCCCTCAGATGTTTACAGTGTAAGAGGATTTCCTGAGGGTGGGGCCAATGCTGGTTGTTAATGAGCCTCAATTTGCATTTCTTTGCCTCTTTTCCTCACCTGGGAATCTCTGAGGGAGGGGCTGCCACAGCTCCGGGACGGAGCAAACTTGGCTGCTCTGTGTAACCGGGAAGGAGTGGGCTGGCCACCACCGTCCTTTGTGGCCGCAGCTCAGCACAAACTCTGAGCACCCTCCAAATCCCAGGTGTCCCCACAGAGTTCCAGTCCAGTCCGCCCTCCCTCTGCCGGAGCCCCAGGTGAGTGGCTGTGGCTATTTAGCGCTCTGTCCCGGCCCTCTGCTCTGTGGAGCAGCTGGGGCTCTTAACCCCGAGGCTGGGCGCCACCGCTGCTCACAGCCAAGGCCGCTGCTCACAGCCAAGGCCACTGCTGTCCGTGGGCTCCCAGCCCGCCACCCTCACGCGCCTCCGCAGATTCTACCAGGCTCATTCAGTGTCCCTGGTTGTATGGTCCTCTCCTGCTGCTTTTCTGTTGCTTTTTCCCGACGATTTGTCTTTATTTTAGTTGTAATTCCCGTTTGGTCCTGGGAGATCGTCTGTGTAGCTTCCATTCACTCCACTGCCATTTTCAACCCTTCTCATACTGTACTTCAATTTTTAATTTTTAACTTTGAGTGTTAAAAATAATAGCAGCAAACAATTTCAATCCTAAATAGCACAAAATCCAAAATTCCTTTTACATGCTTTTCAACTTAAAGACTTAAAGTAATTTGTGAATGTGTATGTTGTAAAGTTCACGTTGCAGTTTGAATCTTTACTTCTCAGTCGACTTTCATACCTACTTTAATGCTAACTGTTCAAGGATATTGTTGGACTGTATCAGTGTTTTTACTTGTTTATGTGCTATAGTGTTTTCCTATTGCATCATAGGACATCTTGCTTTCATACGATTCCAAATCATTTTGATTTAATGTAAGTGGTTTCCTTCAGTAAAGCAAAGTTTTAAAATCTTTTATAGAAATCAGTATTCTTCATTTATTTGTTAATAGAACATTAACATTATCTGCCTTATCCAAAATAAGTATTTTATCCACTATTCATAGAATGAAGAAGAATCACCACTTATTTGAAATGAGTTTCTGTTTATCCAATGAATTAATTTTTACCTTTAGTGTTGTCATACATTAGTTGTTTCAAAGAACTAAGGGTAGAACATTTAGTTTGATTTCTTACATCCTTTTTTTTGCCAGAAAGATCAACTAACTGCAAAATTAAGACTTTTTAAAACTTTTTCTTTGATCTCTAAGTAATTGCTGTATTTACATGGGGTCTACTCTTTTGCATATCTTCATCAGCTGCTAATACACTAGCTGCTAGCCAGATGGGATTATTTATATCAGTTTAAATGAAATAAAATAAAAAGTCCAGTTAGTCACACTAGACAGATTTCACGTGCTCAGTAGTTCTCGGTGTTTCGAGACTATTCTGTTGGACAGCACAGACAGGGAACATCCCCATCATCGTATCAGCTCTGTTGGACCATGCTGGGTCAGAAGACATTTTTCTTAAAGAGTTGGATAGTTAATATTTTAGAATTTATGGGCCAATGGGCAAAATTGAGGTTATTACTTAGGTACTTATATAACCATTTGAAAAATAGATTCATTTAAAAATGGAAAAACCATTTCTAACTTGAGTGCTGTAAAAGCAGGCAGCAGGCTGGACTCGAGCCACAGTTCGCCCACCCCGGGTGCAGACCATGCGGTCCTTTGTTCACTAAGCACACCTTCACTGAGTGTATCTATGTTGTAAGCCCTGGGCTAAATGTTAAGGATAGCATAGTGAACAAGACACCATAGTCCTAGCACTCATGGAGTTCAGAACAGAACAACAAAGGCACTATATCATATTTACACAATTAATTAATCAATTATTATAATTTAACAATAAAATGAAGGTGATAAACAGGATGTTATGAAAAGAAGTAATAGAGAAACTAAACTGGTGTAAAAGATTGACTTGATTCTAAAAAAATGTCTGCAACTGCCCTGGCCAGTGTGGTGCAGAGCTCTATTCCTAGTCGGGGCACATACCCAGTTTGTGAATTTGATCCCCAGCTGGGGCACATACAAGAGGTAACCGATAGATGTTTCTCTCTCACATTGATGTTTCTCTCTCTTTCTCTCTCACTCTCCCTCCCACTCTCTCAAATAAATAAAAAAAGAAAGAAGAAAAGCATGTCCTCAGGTGAGGATTAAAAATTACCTGCAACTGCCCTGGTTGGTGTGGCCCAGTGGGCCAGCGCACTGAAGGGTCATAGGTTCCATTCTAGGTCAAGGGCACACACCTGGGTTGCAGATTCAATCCCTGACCCTGGTTGGGGTGCATGCAGGAGGCAACCAATTGATGTGTCTTTCTCACATCGATGCTTCTCTCTCTCCCCCTCCCTCCTTCCCTGCCATTATCTCTAAAAAAAAAAAAAAAATCAATGGAAAAAATATCTTCTGATGAGGATTGACAACAACAACAAAAATTACCTGCAATTAATATTATTTTTAAATATATGATAACTAATGTTTATTGTAGACTTTCCAGCAGACCCATTGAAAAATGCACTGTAAAAATTAATAAATCTGAATAATAGTCTAAATAAATTTATATTATAATATATTACATTCTTGTATACCATCTGTTTTTTTTTTTAATTGTTGACACTATTACAGATGTTTCCCATGTTCTCCCCTTTTGACCCCCTCCACTAACAAATTTGCAGATGGTATTAAGAGTCAAGCCTGTGGTAACATGGACTAACCTCAACATCAACAAGACACTTTTAAAATAAGGGAAGAGCCCTGGCCAGTTTGGCTCAGCGGTTAGAGCGTCAGCCTGTGGACCAAAGGGTCATGGGTTCGATTCCTAATCAAAGACATGTACCTGGGTTGCAGGTTCAATCCCTGGCCTTCACCATGTTATTGTTTGTGTCCATGGGCTATATATATATATATGTATATATGTTCTTTGGTTAATCTGTTCTGGTCCTCCCCACTCCACTCCCCTCTGAGATCTGTCAGTCTATTCCCTGTATCCATATGTCTGGACATATTTTGTTCATCAGTTTATTTTGTTCATTAGAATCCACATATAAGTTAGATTATAAGATATTTGTCTTTCTCTGACTGGGTTATTTTGCTTAGCATAATAATCTCTAGGTCTATCCATGCTGTCGCAAAAGGTAAGATTTCTTTCTTTTTTTACAGCTAAGTAGTATTCCATTGTGTAAATGTACCACAGCTTTTTTATCCATTCATCTACTGATAGACACTTGGGCTGTTTCCAGATCTTAGCAATAGTAAATAGTGCTGCTATGAACATAGGGGTGCATATATTCTTTGTGATTGGTGTTTCAGGATTCTTAGGCTATATTCCCAGAAGTGGGATCACTGAGTCAAAAGGCAGTTCAATTTTTATTTTTTTGAGGAAACCCCATACTGTTTTCCATAGTGGCTGCACCAGTCTGTATTCCCACCAGCAGTGTACTAGAGTCCCCTTTTCTCCACACCCTCGCCAGCACTTGTTGTTTGATGATTTGTTGATGGCAGCCATTCTGGCAGGTGTGAGGTGATACCTCATACTAGTTTTAATTTGCATCTCTCTGAAAATTAGTGGTGAGCATTTTTTCATATGTCTATTAGCCATCTGTATGTCCTCTTTAGAGAAGCATTTATTCAGATCCTTTGCCCATTTTTTAATTGGATCCTTTGTCTACATCATCTGTTTTATAGATGTAAAATAATAGTACATCTAATGATAAAAATTATATTTGCTAAAATAACATTTATTTATGTTTGGTGTTTTATTTTTCTCTACTGGAAACTTTTTATTTTCTGGAAATGACCTGAGATTTATTATTGCTAAAAGAGCCACTAGATTGAAAATGTTTGAGAGCACGCTTTGGAGCAAAGCAGACTTGAGCTTGAAACCTAGCTCAGCTTATTGACCACTTGACTTTGGACCAATTGCTTAAGCTTTAGAAACCTTATTATTATTTTTTTCAATTACAGTTGACATTCAATCTTATTTTATATGAGTTTTAGGTGTACAGCAAAATGGTTAGACATTTTTATAATTTACAAAGTAATCCTCCCACTTAGTCTAGTATCCCACCTGGCACCATATATAGTTATTACAATATTATTGTCTGTATTCTCTATATTGTACTTTATATCCCTGTGACTGTTTTATAAATACCAATCTGTACTTCTCAATCTCTTCTCCTTTTCATTCATCCCCCCATAGAATCTTTTATAATAAAAGTGTAAATATTAAATGTTTCCTTGTAACCAGAAAGACTTGCCACAGATTAACTCCTAGAATGGGCCCAATTTCCTATTGTTTGTATTCAAATTCAAATTGAGGCCTTCATTAAAAAAAAAAAACAATGAGATGCACATAAAATTAGGCTACTATGACAGATTTTTTTTTTGAACATATGACCTCTTTTCATTTATGGTAACTAGTATGCATAATCAGCAAAAATAAACAAAATAAAAGTATATGCTATACTGTCTTCCCATATATTGGCAATGTTTCTCAAGATTATATTTTATTTTTGAAGGCCATTTTCGCTCTTTGCAGTTCATTTAAATGTGGCCTTTTTATTGTGGTATCAATAACTTTTTATAAAGCCAAGTATTTAATCACAGAGCATGTGAGAGAAAGTTGAGTGAACAGAAGCCATTCTGAACTGAGTACGTTCCTTGAATGACAACTGGGCCAAATTGAAATTGTTTAGAAATAAATCATGTGCCATATACCTGCTTTGCTTCCATAAATAAACCCCAAACAGTTAAATATGGCTGATTTTACATCAAGATGAGGATGACATCAAGGAATGAAACATTTCCTTAGGTCATGACATTGAGTTTTAATTCTTCAATTTCACTAAAATTCACAGGCCCAGGAAACAATTCTGCTGACTCCAGTTGACATTGTTCTTTTATGGTGATGAATGAAGTACACCAAGAAACTAGAATTTGACATTCTCTTCACAGCTTCTTAGAACGATGCCTGCTGGAATAGTGGAGTTTAAAATCAAATTGTAAAAAAATTATATTGACCAAATCCATCAAGAAAAGATTCCACCTTTCAATCACTAGCTGTCACACTGCTTTTCTTTCTATTCCCTCTGCACATTTTGAAGCACAGAGCTGCTACTGTGATGCTTTAATGCATCTTTATGTATAAACATTCGGGTTCCCTTGTCAAGGCAAATATCCTCAATTCCTTTTTACTGAGAAAGAGAAAGGGAAGGTTATGTCAATTTAATTCACAGGGTTGCAGGCCTAGCACAGTCACCGGTCTTTATGTCATCTGGATGAAATCATGTTGACAACGGGCATACATTTTCCTTGTGGAACACAGAGCTTCTTCTATGCGCCCCAGGGAAAGTCTGTAGGTGAGCTCATGCTGTGTCCTTCCATCTGAGGCTCCTGGGTCTGCAGGCGGGAGCTTCACGCACACAGTAACATCACCGCTGAACTCAGAGGTGCTCTTCTGATGGTCTCAGCTGCTGGAACCTCCGGCACAGGAATCGGTGCCGTTGCAGACGTGAAAGCGGCTGGTGAGGTCCTAGGTGAGGAGGTAGGACTAAAGGGCTGTCTCCGACCGACTCCACCCTTCGTTTCTGTACAGAACCTGCGTGGACTGGATCAGTATGTCCTCCACCCGATCCTTGAGATCTCAAGCATATCAAAATGTCATTTGGCAAAAGTCCAGACTCGACTTGCATTTGAAATGTCCCAACGTTATCACCTGTCGTGGAGACCCTTCACGTTCTTTTCATTCCTCCAGCTCCTCAGGAAAGACAGAAGATATGCCGGGATCTCTTCCCCAGCAGAAGCTCTGCCTCAGTCAAGACCAGTCCTCAGAGCCAAGGAAAATGACAGCCAACAACTGCCGGCTTATTTCAGAAAGAGGTTCCCCTTTCTCCGGAATGTTTGTTTATGTTATTTCCTTAGTCTCTGGTATATTTTAAAATATGCTTTTTTAGATAGATTTTTTGCCTTTTTTAATCGTTGCAGTGAAAGTGTTGGTTTGCATGACCTGCTACATCCTGCCCCCAACCAGACCTATTACATTTGTGTTAACATGCTGACGTCTGTCTGCGCCACCTCATTAATGCCTCTGCTCCATACAGCACAGGGAAACCTGCCACAATGTAGTCTCGTGGCTGAAGCGGTAGAAGTGAATATAAAGATGTGCTTTGTAGAGTTTGGAAACAAACTATAATCATTTTTATTGATATACAGGATGTGGCAAAAATAGGTTTAGAATTGTTCATGTGGAAAATAATACAATAGTTAAGAAATAATAACACAAGAATAAACTCTGTGTTTCACAATACTCACAATAGTAAAGCTATTTTGTCCCACCCTGTATATTTGAAGATACTACAAAGAGGCACAAAACTGTTTTTTAAAAAAATAAAAAGCACACCAAAAAGCAAAAGTTGAAAGTTATCTAGTTATGACGACCAATCTGGTCTAATACAGTGTTAAGGAGAGGAATTCCTAAATTTTTAATATATATTATTAATAGATGCTAATATATATTTTTGTTAATATGTTGTTATTATTAAAATGTTTAGGAATTTACTTTCCACCATCATTTTGTCCTTTTAAACTTGGAGCAGCAGGGCTGTTGACTGAGGAAAAGACTGAGGTGTGTTAACTGTGTTCACGGGTCCCCACCTGTCCACTTGGGACACACGCACCAATCACACGTGTATATGTAAATGGTACTTAGCGGTATGTGAATTTTACCAGCGCACCCTATTCTTTTGAATGCTTTAAGGACACACACTAATACTGCTACCGATTGCGCTGTGATTTTTCAAATAAACTTTATATTTTTGAATAATTTTAGATTTACAGAAAAGCTGCAAAAATAGAGTTCCCATATACCTCTCATCCACTTTCCTCTAATGCAAACATCCTATATTCCCATGCTGCAAATTTCAAACTAAAAAGCCAACATTATTACATTAATATTAACTCCAGACTTTATTCAGATTTCAGTCATTTTCCAATAATGTTGGTTTTCTGTTTTATGATCTAATCCAGGATACCACATTGCATTTAGTGTTTTGTGATTTTGTAATTGATGTTTTACAAAGTTCCACATTTCTGAATCCAGTGTCCTCTTTGTGCTTCTACAGATTCATTTCATTTTCGTTTGAGGGTTGTTTCGAGTGCCAAAGTGCCAGGCTTTTCACACTCCAAACTCCTAGGCAGGCCTCTGAAGACTATTTGTCCCTTATTTATGACACTATATATTAAAGTAACTGAAAATCTTCAAAATAATGCTTACTTTGTGCAGAGTCCATGAACTCTAACCAGAACACATAAATGTCAAATTTGAGCAATAAATTTTGATTGATTTTGAAATTCCATTTAAGGTACTATTTTTCTAAATAGATTCTCCTGGGAAATATTTGAAAATATTGTTTTATAAAAATATTGTTTCCTGTGGGATCTGAAAGTTCCTTAGGTAGGTTTTTAGTAAAATATCTGAACAATTTAAATACTATTTCAGATTGTCAGAATGATGAATTTTTTAATGATTTTATTACAGCGATTTATCACTCAAGCTTACGGTACTCCAAACACTTTTTTTTTTGTTCACTTCAACTAAACAACTGGCATTTTTGTCTTGTTCTTTTCCTTGTTGTATACTCTGAAGCACTTTCAAATCTATATTTTAAAAGGAGTCTTTTATTTGGGGGCCATTAGTGAATGTGCATGAGCCATTATATTCAATGAAATAAGCATTGTGTGATTGAAGATTAAATAAGGGAATGGTTTATGGTTCCATTAAAAGCACCAAGATATTCCTGGAAAAGCTATGAAAATATGCTTTTCCATTAAGGAAAAGCACTTATCAATGCTGCTGGTCCCAGTAAAGATTGTCTACTCTAACATAAAGCAGACATTCTTTATAACATACAAGAGGAGAGCATTAGGCTTGATCATAGCATAACTGTCTGCCAGGTAGAACTCCAACTTCTGAAAGCAACTTTGTAACTCTCATCAACTACAGATGACTGCAAAGCTTGGCACCCGTTCAAGGGGCAGCCGAGATTCTGATTAAAGGTCTGGGCTTAGAGATCTATTTGGAAAGCTTTGGAATTAAGATGATTTAGCCTAAAGAGAAAATTGCTTAAGCATGGGTCACACACTGGTGACTTGAAGTCTTATTTTGTTTGGCCCGGGTGTTTTCTTTGTTTGTTTGTTTGTTTTTAATATTTGAATTAGTTGTGGAACTCTTAAATATTGGGAGATTTCATGATAAAATTCTGAATTGCCCTCATTTCTACATGTCAACAAGCTAGATACGAGTAGTAGGCCCTTTTAAAATTATTATTATTATTATTTTTATCCTCACCCAAGGACTTTTTTTTTTGCATTTATCTTCAGATAGAGCGGAAGGGAGAGAGGGAGGAAGAGAGAGAGAGAAACATCGATGTGAGAGAGACACATTGAGTGGTTGCCACCCACATGACCCCACCTGGGGCCGGGGACAAAGCGAAACCGAGGTACGTGCCCTTAGTGGTAACTGAACCCAGGACTCTCTGGTCTGTGGGCCGACGCTCCAATTGCTGAGCCAAACTGGCCAGGGCAGCAGGCTCTTTTTTGCTGGGGCATGTCCTCTCTAGCTGTACACAGTCCCCACCACAGGCCATGTTTTACTCCCCCTACAACTGCCAGTTACTGTTCTGCCTTACACAGCTGTATTCCTCTGATGAAAAGGCTCTGCTTCCACCGTGCTGGTCAAAGTGGAAAAAGGAACTATGTTTGAGGAGGCAGTTTTCTTCATTCATTGATGTTTCTAACTGGCCCAGAGATTTTTGACCTTGTGACCCTGGGTAACATGGTGACATAAGGCTTATCAGAGGGCAGTGTCCCACTCCCCTGACTTTAAAATTGGAATTGACAACCGAGTCCAACCATAGCGATTTTTAACTATAAATTACTGTGACCTGATTGCTTGCAGTAATGGTTTAGTGGTTTTAAGCCCAGACTCTGTAGCTGAACTGCATTGGTTCACATTCCTACCCTGCTATTTAAAATTATGTGTCCCTAGGCAAGTTACTTAACCTCTCTATGCCTCAGTTTCCTCGACTGTAAAAGGAGGATAAAGAGAGTACCTACGCCCTGGCCGGTGTGGCTTAGCAGTTAGAGCATCGGCCCATGGACCAGAGAAACCTGAGTTCGGTTCCCGCTAGGAGCACGTACCTGGGTTGCAGTTTGTCCCTGGCCCGGTTGGGGTCATGCAGGTGGCAACCACTCGATGTGTCTCTCTCACATGGATGTTTCTCTTTCTCTCTTCCTCCCTTTCTCCCTCCAGCTCTATCTGAAATGCAAAAATGTCCTCGGGTGAGGATTAAAAAAAAAAAAGATAGTACCTACATCACAGAGTTCTTGTGAGGAGTCTATGAGTCAACTGTGGAAAGCACTGAAAATGGCCTGGTGTGTATAATGTGTGAGCTGTTGCAGTTGTTACTGATTGGCTAATGCATAATTTATTATATGTTGCTCACATTGTCTCCTAATTTATAAGTGACTGGTAAAAAGAAATTCATCACAGTGTCTGGCCTTCGGCCTCCGTGTTTGCACCTCCCTGGGTCTGCACCAGCTCTAGGGTTTGGCTGTGTATTTGCATACTGAAGGAGGTAAATAATGACGGTGAATAAAATACATTCAGAAATGACAGGGACCTTAGAGATCATCTAGTCTAGGAGTTGGCAAACTTCTTCTGGAAAGGGCCAGGTTGTAAATATTTTGGCTTTGTGGCCATATGGTTTCTGTATGGCAACTGCTCAACAGGGCTGCTGCAGCTCAAAGGCAGCCATAGACTATAGGGAACGAATGGGTGTGCTGTGTTCCACTAACACTTTATTTATGGACACTGAAATTTCAATTGCATATAATTCTCACATATGAAATGTTCTTCTTTTCCCCCCCAAACATTTAAAAATGTAAAAACCATTCTTAGCTCACAGACTATAAAAAACAGGTGTAGGACCAAATTTGGCTGACCCTTGATCCAGTCCAAAGCTTGCAAACTCCAGCGCTTTCACCTGGGAATTCTACCTGGACATTTTTTGTTGAGGAGTGAAGCTACCTGGGCCCCACTCCAAACGCACTGAATAAAAATCTCCGGATGGTGAGCAGTGGAATCTTTACTGTGAACATGTGTGTTATCCCCACCAGTGTGGCTCTAGAAACCACGATTTGAGAAACTACCCTCGGCCTTTAAATGAATATGGAGATTTCATGGCCATCCTGCAGATCTAGGAATGATTTATGAAGGTCAGGTGTAACAAGTACCGCATGGCAAAGGTGAATGGGGTCGCTTGTGATCTAAGTTATTTGAATTTATTCTTTGCATTCTTTTATTTTTGTTATCAAAGTCTCCCGTCAACAAAGGTCATTATTTTCTTTTATTGTGTTGGCGGGATGTGGGAGGACCTTGAAATTACCCTAAAATCACTGCACATTAGAGAAATCTCATTTCGTGTTTTTGTCAAAATAGAAACAAGTGCATATTTATTGACACCTTCTTGTGGTGACAAAAATATAAAACAAAATCCAAGCAACTTAAATGATCTGGTAAATAAATTCTGATGATTGCTTACTTGAAATAGTATGCTGCTGTGTAAAGAATGTGTTTGAGCTGAATGTACTGCCCTGGAGGGAGGGCACTCATCACATACCCATAACCAAGAATCAAAACACAACAAAATGCAGAGTAATGTGTACAATACGATTCCATTTTCATTTAAAAAGGAAATATACTGATGATATTGGTTACTTCTGTCACCAAAACTGGAGGGGGAAGTAGAGGGTGGAGTGTGTGTGTGTGTGTGTATGTGTGTATGTGTGTGTGTGTGTGTATGTAACCTGTCTTTATTGTTTAATTTTATAGAAATGATTTTAAAATTAAAAAAAATTAATAGAAACAAAACTTCTAATAACCTTCATCATCTATTTGTGATAAGAATCCATTTTCCTGATAAGAAAGAAAAGTCCACTTCTGAGACTCACCAAATCGGGCAAAGTGGAAATTTTTAATTTATAATGTAAATCGGTCTGTGGAATCACACAATTATCATCTTTTTTTCCTAACTGAACTCAGCAGTTCCATAGACTCTTGCTGCAAAGAGAGAAGTCTATCTTCTTTTTCCTCATTAGAAAATAAATGTCTGTTGTTTAACAGTGTATGGTACTTTGTTATGATAGCCTGAGTAGACTAAGACACACCATGGCTCTGAAAAATCTTGGGGTTAATGATCTAATTCAGGCACAGATGGATTCTAACAGTCTCTCTCTCTCTCTCTCTCTCCCTCCCCCCTCCCTCCTTCCCACCCTTCCTCTGTCTTTTTTGCCCACTCTTGTTTCTCCTTTTCTTTGAGTTGACTTCATTCTCAGTTCCGCATCCTCTTTATGCCCCTACCCGACTCCCCACCCCAGGCTGATCTAGTGATTCTAGGTCACCTGCTGATTCTGGTGATGGTAGTGCATGAGCCTAATGAAATCCCAGGGGAGAGAATGTTTCTCTTCCCCCATCATTCTAACAAAAGGGTTGCAACTGAGCCTTACTTGGCTAGCTTGGGTCAGATACCTATCTGAAATCAATCACTATGGACTGGCTAAGCCTGGGTTACCTATCTCCCCCTGGAACAGGCAGCCTGGGGTCAGTCCCTTTTGAACCATTGGCTGTGAGTGGAGGAGGGTGGTTCCCCCAAAGAAAACAGAAGAAACTCGAGGCAAGCAGTGCCAGTAAGTTCACCACAGTGTTAGCAACCATCTACTAGGCCTTTAATTCTCAACGAAGGCCCAAGGCCATGCATTGAAATGACCTGGGAGTTTGTAAAAACTGGATGCCAGAGGCAATTCTGATTAGATGCTTTGCTCAGAAGCCTTTCCAGCATGCAGAAACCAGGACTGACTCTAGTCTGAAATACTTTTCTTTTCATGCGGTAGCTTAATTCTGAGATTCAGTCTGTTTGGGTGTAAATAACAAGAGTGTAATATTTTGATTAAATATATATGTGGTCTTTGCCCCATGTCTGGTACAGAGCTCCTAAAATCCTTAGAATTTTGTTTTAAATCCTCAATGAGGACATGCTTATTGATTTTAGGAGAGGGAAAGGGAGAGAGAGAGAGACTTGATGTGAGAAACATCGCTCAGTTGCCTTTCCAAATGTACCCCGACTGGGGATCAAATCTGCAACCCAGGTATGTGCCCTGACCGGGAATCAAACCTAAAACCTTCCACTGTACTGGATGATACTGAGCAACCAACTGAGCTACCAGCTAGGGCAACCCTTGGAATTTTTAAGTGATAAGAGCAATAAAGGTGTTCTAATATTCCTAACAAACCTCTTTCAACCACACCTAATTTCATGTTATTAATGAAATGACTTTTGTAAGCACTTAAGGATAGGAGCTGGTTGCCAGGGGAACCAATTGAATGATTAGAGTGTTGGAATATTCAGTCCCACTCCCCACCCCCATTCCCACCACCAGGGAGGGGAGAGGGACTCGAAGTTGAATTGACCTCCAATGGCCAATGATTTAATCAATCGTACCTGTGTAATGAAGCCTTCATAAAACCCACAAAGGACAGGATTTGGAGAGCTATCATGTTTGTGAACACGTGGAGATTTGGAGAGAGGGGCAGACTCAGAGAGAGCATGCAAGTGGCTGTCCTTTCGCCATATTTTGCCCCATGCACATCTTCCATCTGGCTGTTCCTGAGTTAAAACTGGTGATCTAGTAAGTGCAATGTTTTTCTGAGTTCTGTGAGCCACCTAGCAAATTAATTGAACCCAATGATCAGGGTGGGTGTGAGGAGGTTGTTCAAAACTTCAGTCTACAGCTGGTCAGTCAGAAGAACAGGTGCATGGGGGCATCTTGTGGTCATGAGCCCTTAATCTGTAGGACCTGATGCTATCTCTAGGTAGACAGTGTCAGAATTGAATTGAATTATAGGACACCCAGCTGGTGTTGGAGAATTGCATGTTGGCAGTGTGGAAACACCTCTGACACACACCCATTGGGACTTTTAGAGAGACTCTCGATTTGACCACTTTTCCCCAACCACTTTTTAATGTATGTGTAAAATACCACTAAAATACAACTGTTTACCAAAAAATGACATTCCTTTCCCTAAAAACTGTTAAAACTAGTAAGTAAAAGAAATTAAAGTGTCCTTTGAGAAAACAAATGATCAGATACACAATCAATGGATTAGAAGAGAAATATGCAAAGCAAATTAAAGGAACCAGAATGAACTTAAGGTCAGCAGGACAATAAGTATGCAATGTACTCTTATTACTTTATTTTTGTGACTTTTCATGTATATTTGGTGCCGAAAATGTTCACTTCCAACAGGAAAAGGATGACAGTAGTTTTCATCCACACGTAACTTACTCTCCTCCAAGTATTGATTGCTGCGACATTTGCTCATTTTAACTGCCATTACTGCCATATTTCTTTATTTCTATGATTTATTTTGTTTTGATTTGTTTTTTGCCAAGTAAACATGGAAACAAAATCCAAACGAAAGAAATAGCAGAGTAAGAAAGAAAAGAAAGAATAGAGAGCGTGGGAAGGCTGTGAAAACTTCTGCTGCATTTCCTAACTGAAGCAGCATGGACATTCTAAAAATAAAGAGGCTGAGTGAATCTCATTTGTGATAGCAATCATTCAGTTTTTAGGCATATCTAAATATCTATGAATATTCATATTAAAGAGGTGTGAAATCTTGCTCTGAAACTGTCGGGGAGAAATAAATGTAAATGAGTGTTTAAGTAGCAATGGGAAAATAATTTTGATATTCTTCTTCCTGTAAGCAACAGAAAATAACTCTAGCCATATACTGAACAGAAATGGGGTTTGTTAAGAGAATAAAGTATAGCTCATAGAAGCACCAGGAAGCCAGAAAATCAGGCTAAGAATGGGGCAGAAACAAGGTCAGAACAGAGTCAAAATCATACGACAAGCCAGTCTGATGAGACCATCACTGCTGCCACCCTGGGAATCAGATCTTGCAGCGTGCTCGCTCAGCTTGCACACCGGGGAGGTGGCCACATGGGTTCCATGGCCAGTTTTACCAAATTCAGTGTGAAAAGTGATTTCTCAAACAGCAACTGTCATATAAAGAAAGTTAACTAATTAAGTTGTTTGTATTTAACTTATCTAAAAAATGAGCCTTCGCTCAACCTCTAATAAAAATAAAAATGCTAATATTTTATCACCCAGTAATTCCACTCTGGAGTGTATGCCCAGGGGAAACTCACTCAGAATGTACAAGGAGCTCCATATCCAAAGACGTTCGCTGAAAATGATTGTCCTCGCCCTGGCCAGTTTGGCTCAGCGGTTAGAGCATCAGCCCGCAGACGAATGAGTCTCTGGTTCGATTCCGGCCAAGGGCACGTACCTTAGTTGCAATTCGTCCCGTCCCTGGTTGGAGTCGTGCAGGAGGCAGCCACTCGATGTGTCTCTTTCACGTCGATGTTTCTCTCTCTCTCTCTCCCTCCCACTATATGTGAACAAAAATGGAAAAAATGTCCTTGGGTGAGGAGAAAGAAAGAGAGAGAGAAAGGGGGTGGGGAGAGAGAGAGAGAAAAAGAAAGAAAATGACTGTCCTCTGCAATCCTCTTATCAGTAGCTTGAATAAGCAAGGAAAAAATGCTTATAAACTATCAAGTGGCTTAAAACAATTTCTAAAATGTGAGTCTGAATCACAAGAGAGATTCTCAATATTTGTGAAAGCCTGGAACACTACTGGGGTAAAACCAACAAAATGGTATATAACAAAGGTACATATTTTTCTTCACTTTTTATAAGTACAGAATGAGGAAAACCGGACTTGTGAGAGTATTTCCTATGAAAATAACTCGAGGGATTTGAGTTGATCACAACCTAATATGCATATTATGTGACTGCTAACTTAGCCCTGCTGTTAGGTTGTATCTGGGACTCATGTTCAATTCGGGAGGAGGGACATTGACAAACTGGAAAATCTGAAGAGGGAGATCAAAATGCTAAATATGCTACATTATACATTTAAAAAATACATGAAGGAAATAGTGAATAAAGGAAGATATAACTGTCTCTTCATATTATGTGGAAAAGAGAAAAAAACTTAAAACCACAGAATTTCAGCTAAACATGACCTGTATTCCTCTGTGAGATAAAAATATGAACAAATGGATAGAAATTACATGAATATAGATTTTGTTTTGGTATAAGAACAAACTTTTTATCATTTGTAGGTTTTCAATAGTCAATTTAATGAGGTAGTGAGTTTCTTATTACTGTAAGTAATCAAGCAGAAACTTAATGGCTATCTTATTATTCTTTTGGGTGAGAGGATTTAAATATTTAAAATTTCCTTCTTAGCCCAGCCAGCATGGCTCAGTGGATTGAGAGTTGTCCCATGGACTGAGAGGTCCTGGTTCAATTCCTAGTCATGCCTGGGTTGGGGGCTCAATACCCAGTAGGGGGCATGCAGGAGGCAGCCTATTGATGTATCTTTCTCACATTGCTGTTTCTATCTCTCTTTCCCTGCTTCTCTCTCTAAAAAAAAAATCAATAAAAACATTTTTTAAAAAATAAATATAATTTCATTCTTAATCTTTTACATTCAATTTTTTTTTCAGTTAAGAAAATGGGCCTGCAGAGCAAAGAAAAAAGAGCACTGAAAGTTTTGAGAACCTACTATATTCGAGATTCTATACTGACTACTGATCGAAGTCAGTAGCACAGATATAATTAAAAAATAACCTTATTTTTGCCTCTCTTTCTCCTTTTATTTCTGCTTGGTGGGGCTATTCATTTCTGTGTTTGGATGCAGTCTTGGCCGGCCTATGACTTCACAAGTTATATTTATTTTTAATCCTCACCCAAGGATATTTTTCCACTTATCTTCAGATAGAGTGGGAGGGAGGGAGGGGGAGATAGAGAGAGAGAGAAACATCTACGTCAGAGGGACACATCGATTGGTGTCCTCCTCCACGACCCTGACCAGGGCCGGGATGAACTGCAAAAGAGGCACATGCCCTTGATTGGAATCAAACCAGCGACTCTTTGGTCCTCAGGCCAACGCTCTAATAGCTGAGCCAAACCGGCCAGGGCACAAGTTATATTTAGATAATAGCTCTATAGTCACTTTAAATCACAAACACAATCTAATTCATAATTTTTAACATCCATTATTGTGTTATAATCAAAGTTTGAACTTGATCTAAAGTGAAAACACTCCTCCCTCCGAGCCCTCGTTGGCCTGCGTCTGCCTCTGGTTGGCTGCTTGCACTGCAATAACTCGTAGAAGGAAAGGCGGGGAGCAGAGGAAAAGTTTTGCCCAACAGGCACTCTTGTAAAAGGCTGCATGTCCTCCAGAGGTGGTGGGGTGAGGGTTGAAGACGACCGGTTTGCTTACGAGAAACTGCTGAGAGCCCCTCTCGAAACCCTCCAACTGCGTGCAACTCCCTTGTCATGGGCTGGGCCTCCACTTTGTGTGGGCTCCACCACCCTCCCCTTCGTCCCGGCCCCAGGTCGTATAGTCACATGTGCCTACTACCTACTTTTCCTGGCAGACCATGTACTGGAGTGGAATCCCTTTCAAAACAACCTGAGGATGACATCACAACCATTGCTTCCACATCTTGTCCCCAGGGTCCATATAACTGTAACATTGACTTCCCAGGGGCAGCAGCTCTCCGCTCTGTTGTCATCAGCTGCTTTCACTTTCTCAGGCATGAGAAAGGCCAGAGTCTGCTGACACCCAGAAATACCCATTGTGCTCTCTGAGTGGTCGCAGTGAATGAAGCCTCTCTCACCTGGGAGGCAGCCCCAACACACCCCTCCCCAGGGGGAGGCAAGAGTGCAGCTCTCACCTAAGTCTCCTGACAAATCCTCCCCAAGTCCCCACTCTTCTGGTCCATTTGTATCCATGCTCTGAAAGAAGGACCCCTGCCTGGGTAAAGCGCTCATAATCTCAAAGGACGAAAGTATTTTCTTTTGGAAATTTGCATTTTAAAAGCCTATTATCTATGATATTGTATCTTTGTGCCTGGGTCAAAAATTCCAATTAAACATCCCCATTATATTCATTTAGCCCCCTGAACAAACCTATTTTATAGGCTTCGATACCCACATTTTACAGGTAGGAAAACCGAGGCACAGAGAGATTAAATCATTTGTCCAAATCATGCTCATACATCCTGTAATCGGGAGACAGGTTTGAGTGCAGAATCTGTTTATCCACACGTGCCCTGTGTTTGATAAACTGGATCAAACACACACAGAAGACTCAGCCTGCATGTGTGATACTCCTTGTGAGAACAGGGGAGAAAGCTTGGTGCTGCTGAGCGGCTGGAACCAAACATAAATTTCCAATCATTGCATTTCAGTCAAGGGCTACTCAAAAGCTCTCCATTATAGACCAATGTACCCTGATGTGTGCAGAAAAATACCAGCTGCATGTGTATGTTATTCAGCCAATTTATCTGCAATATATATGACAAATAAAAAATAATAATAAACATTTACTGAGCACTTATTAAGTGCCAGGCACTACCCTAGGGGCTTTACCTAGATTCTTTTATTCCTTCCTCATAACAACACAAAGTTAGTATTTTTCCCATTTTACAGACGAAGAAAGAGAGACCCAGGGAAAACACTGAAGACTGAAGACCAGCCTTCTGGTTCCCGTTCCACTCTTTACTAGGACTCAGAGTTTGCTGGACCAGTTTCATTATTCCTTATGGCCCTATTTCTCCTCATCTATCAAATGAGAAGAATACCATCTATTCTATTTGCTTTGTAGGATCCTTGTGAAGTCAAATGAGACAACAGATGGGTAAGCACTTTTGAAACTCATGAAGTACCTTCCACATTCAGGGAATCATTATGACCATGCTATGCCCATCTCAGGAAGGCAGCTGCAGAAGGGAAAACTGCAAGTTCATCCTCAGCCGAGTGTCACATGACAAGGACCACAAAGATGTCCCACAGAGAGCAGCTCACGTGCGTGGCAGAAGAGAGACCGTGTCCTGAAAATCATTTAAACAGAAAGAAAGGAAACTTAAAATTAAAAAAAAAAAAACCCAAACTCCAAACCAGTGTTGTATTGCTGAAACAGGGCCAAGCCGGGAAACCTTTGGGATACTTTTGTTGCTCTTGAGAACTATTATAAGACTTGAAAATGAGAGCCAGGTGGAGGAAAAGAGAATACGGCCACAAAAGATGAGCAGAGGGAGAAAAGACGCAAAGTCACAAATTCAGGGAAAGCTAGTATAACAATACGGAAAAATATTTTTAAATCCGCTCAGAAACTGACCAAAGATTCTAAGATACAACTGGATGTTTGCAAAAACATACCAGCTGCTGCGTTCCACAGTCTACAAGAGAAATAATGGAAACTTTCTTTTCTCTTTTCCAACAAGACATAACAAAAGCAGAGCTGATGTAATTAATGAAAAAAAGATGGCTGTTTGAAACAGTGAAGCCCTGAACAACAGAATGGAGTGGAAATGAGGTCCACATTTAGGGACAATTCATTATTTATGTGCTGGACTTTTTATGCACACCGTGTTCTGCTAATATTTCTCTCTCCAGGGAGAAGACCAAACCAGGTTGGTCAGCGATACAAGCATGAGTAGTTCATGAGTAGTTAGAGACTATGATATAAACAGCAGGTAGATGGAGTGATTCCTTGAATATCAATTAGTATAGTCCATCTAAAGGAAGACTCTTACAATTGAATACTTCAACTTAATGGATCTGTTTTCAAATTCCCTTTAATGGCCCTTCTGTGACCATAATATCTACTTTTCCAGACATCCTAAGTAGAAACTATTATGGACAATGTATGTAGAATCCCCTAAGGATAGCATATGGAAGAGAGAATGTGGATTGACAAATTTAGCAGCTCTGCAGAGAGTGTGTTTGAATTAAACTTGAGTCTATGGGGATTATAGTTCATTTATGACTGGCAAAACATATCTTCCCAGTTTTGAAAGATAAATCCCACTGATATACATGTGGATTTCACAAGTGTTTCTCAAAAACCATAAGACAGAAAAAAAATACCTTTCCATGAAATGCACAAGTTGTATAACTATTTTGGAATTATGATGTCACGTGTTATTTTGGCAATATTCTTACTGTGAAGTAGGGGATTTTGTAAGTACTATACCAACTCTGACCTGAGAAATCTTGGTTCAGAAGTTTCATCTCTGAGATGTTAGGGTTAGATGACTATTTCCAAAAACTTAAAGTGGAAGATTCACAAGGCAATTACTACGGTCTTTGGTATTTTAAAGATAAGTAATATTTCAAAAGTATGGGGAAGGAGGATCCAAAGCATCTTCAACTTTTTTCTTTTGCCAAATAAAATCAGTTTAAATTTTATTTTTATTTATTTTAATTGTATTCTATTTTCTTTTTATTAAAAAAGATTGTTGACAGCACAAACACAGTTTAAAGAATAGGTCTTTAAATTTAATATACTTAGCTTCGTGAGAAATCATCTTGGTTTATCTTAGTATTCTAATATCATCGTGGACCAGTGAAAAGACTGTGGCAAACCAGATCTGGTCAGCAGACCCCCCCGTTGAAAACCACTAGCCTGAGTCACTTCATTAGCATCAGCTAGTTCTCTACCCTAAACTACCATTAAAATCTTTTGTTTGTTTTGTTAACTTCTTTAATTTTTCAATTACAGTTTATATTCAATATTATTTTGTATTAGTTTCAAGTGTACAGCATAGTGGTTAGACAATCATATACTTTACAAAGTGTTCCCCCTGACATTTCCAGTATCCACCTGGCACCATACATAGTTATTACAGTATTATTGACTATGTTTCCTATGCTGTTCTTTACATCTCCATTAAAATCTTATTCAAAAACTTCCAACCTCTAATTGGAAAGCAAATGCCTATAATTTAGAACAAAATGATTAAATCTTCTAATAAATATTTGCATTTATTGGAGAATGGTATTTTATTCTGTACCCATTCAATACATTCCTTAGAATGCAGCTTCGTTTTTGTTTTTCTTTTTTCTTTTCTAATCGTCACCCGAAGATATTTTTCCATTTATCTTCAGATAGAGTGGGTGGGGGGGAGAGAGAGAGAAAAAGAGAAACATTGATGTGAGAGAAACACATCTAGTGGCTGCCTCCCACATGACCCCGACCAGGACCAGAGACCGAATAGCAACTGAGGTACATGCCCTTGACCAGAATCAAACCCGCAAGTCTTTGGTCCAAGGGCCAATGCTCTAACTGCTGAGCTAAACTGGCCAGGGCTTTTTTTTTTTAATTTAATTTAATTTAATTTAATTTAATTTTTTTAACTTATCTTTATTGTTGAATGTATTACAGATGTTCCTCATTTTTCCCCCATTGCCTCCCTCCTCCCCATTCCTGCCCCCCTCCTGCTTTACCCCACACTGTTGTCTGTGTCCACTGGTTATGCATATACACATATAAGTTCTTTGGTTTATTTCTTCCCATCCCCCAACCCCCTTCCCTTTGAGGTTTGTCAGGCTAACACCCAATTTGTACTTCTTAATCCCTTCACCTTTTTCACCCCTCCCCCCAGCCCCCACCCATCTGGTACCCAACAAAAGTTCTCTGTATCTATGAGAATGTTTCTGTTCTGTTTGTTCATTTTGTTTGTAGATTCAATTGTCGATAGATATGTATTTATTGCCATTTTGTTCATATTTTTTTATCTTTTTCTTCAAGAAGACCCTTCAATATTTCATATAATAATGGTTTGGTGATGATGAACTCCTTTAGCTTTTCCTTGTCTGGGAAACTCTTTATATGGCCATCGATTCTAAATGACAGCTTTGCAGGATAG
The DNA here is from genome assembly GCA_030848825.1 of Tadarida brasiliensis. NCBI lineage: Eukaryota > Metazoa > Chordata > Mammalia > Chiroptera > Molossidae > Tadarida > Tadarida brasiliensis. The sequence goes on along the minus strand of CM061263.1, from coordinate 111,073,534 downwards.
AGTAATCTTGGTTGTAGGTTCTTGCTTTTCATCACTCTGAAGATTTCTTGCCACTCCCTTTCTGGCTTGCAAAGTTTCTTTTGAGAAATCAGCTGACAGTCTGATGGGAACTCCCTTGTAGGTAACTAACTGCTTTTCTCTTGCTGCTTTTAAGATTCTCTCTTTGTCTTGAACCTTTTGCATTTTGATGATGATGTGTCTTGGTGTGGGCCTCTTGGGGTTCATTTTGTTTGGGACTCTCTGTGCTTCCTGGACTTGTATGTCTGTTTCCTTCACCAAGTTCGGGAAGTTTTCTGCCATTATTATTTCAAATAGGTTTTCGATTTCTTGTTCTCTCTCTTCTCCTTTTGGCACCCCCAAGATGCGAATGTTGGCATGCTTGAAGTTGTCCCAGAGGCTCCTTACACTATCCTCATTTCCTTGGATTCTTTTTTCGTTTTGCTGTTCTGATTGGGTGTTTTTTGCTTTCTTATATTCCAAATCGATGGTTTGCTTCTTGGATTTACCTACTCTACTACTGAATCTGTGTAAACTATTCTTTATTTCAGTTAGTGCCTCCTTCATTTCTGACTGGTCCTTTTTTATGCTCTTGAGGCCCCCACTAAGTTCATTGAGGTTCTCACTAAGTCCATTGAGCATCCTTATAAGCAGTGTTTTGAACTCAGCATCTGTTAGGTTGCTTAATTCCATTTCATTTAGTTCTTTTCCTGGAGTTTTGTTCTGTTCTTTCATTTGGGACCTGTTTCTTTGTCTCCTCATTTTGGCTGCCTCCCTGTGTTTGTTTCTATGTATTACTTAGCGAGAGGTATAGGGCTAGCTAAGACCAGATGCTGCTTGTTTGAAAGAATTTAGGAAAAGCTGAAGCAGGATCCAAGACAGGCCAATCCTATGGTAAAGCAACTGGCAACAGCTTGGGTGGGCCTGGAAGTTGGGTGGGGCGGGGCCTCAGGGAATCACCGGGGCGGGGCCAACAGTGTGAGCCAGGTTGCTGGAGTCCCAGGTATGGCAGCGTCTGCCAGCCCAGGGAAGGGCTCACCAAAGGAACAAAAGCCTCTGATAGCATGTCTGTCCAGCAGAAAGCTGCCTCTCCAGCCCTCGCTCCAATGCCAAACAGCTCAGTTCTTCCCCATATGACTCTGGTGCCTTTCAGGCTCCCTCCTGAACGCTGGAGCCTGGAGGGAGCGAGTCCGAGTAAGTCCGTGTGAGGACCCTTTAAGAGGAGCTGCCGGGGGCTCCAGCTGCCTCAGCCTCAGTTCCCACTGGTTTTTCCAGCCAGAAGTGATGGGGATTCTCTTCCTGGCACTGGAACCCTGAGCTGGGCACCTGGTGTGGAACGGGGACCCCTCAGTCCTCAGGGAGGACCTTCCCAGCCGAGGTGTCCTCCTGATTTTTATCTGCCACACGTGGGCGTGGGACCAGCCCGTCGCGCCTCCACCCCTCCTACCAGTCTCGATGCGGCTTCTTTAATTTCGTAGTTGTAGGACTTCCATTCAGCTTGATTTCAGGCGTTTTTGAATATTGGTTGTTCTGTAGTTTAGTTGTAACTTTGATATGGTTGTGGGAGGACATGATGCCGCGTTTACCTACGCCGCCCTCTTGACCGGAAGCCTTGTTATTTTTTTTCTAATTCCCATTTTCAAGAACCTGATATAGCTAGGATTTTACCCACCTTTGAATAGTTTCTATTAAAACTATTACCATATCTTGAAATACAAGTAAACTTCTAATTTACATGCACAGGCCACTCTTAATTTTGCCTTTTTTTTTTTCATCCTGAATAAGAAAGCTCTTTAAACACCTATTCTTTTTCACAGGTTAAATCAAACTATGAACTCCAGGAAACTACTGAAATTGCTTGTTTTTGTTTGTTTGTTTGTTTGTTTTTGGCTTTATCTTGTGTTAAATGTCTAATGATGAATCGTCTATAAGAAGAGAATTAGGAATCCTTGTAATTCAGATATTTTTTATGTAATATGTTTAATTAGTTGACCTAATATGAAGAAAGAACTTGATTTTATCAGTACTGGTGGGATAGCTTTCCACTGAAAGTGAAGGCACTTTCTAAAAACTGAGTTGTGTTCTGCACTAAGCAGTAAAAACCTAGATTTGGGATACCTCATTCTAGCGCTTTCTGTTCTTTTTCCTGTCTGTTTGAAAATCAGCATCAGCACCAACAATTCTGGGAGAAAGAACTGAAGTCTTCCCTCAGACACCACCAGCCGGCAATCTTCCTGAGTATTAAGTTCTTTAGGGCGTTGGAGGAGTGTATCTCCCCCACCCTTATCCTGTCACTCTAAAAGCCAATGCACGCTTAAATTCCACCCCCCCTCCAAACTAAGTCTAAAATCCCAAACCAAGTAATCTACATACAAAAATAATTTTTTTCATGGTATATTAAATCTGGAAAGTAGGACGAGGGAAGTGCTGGTGAAGACACTTTCTCTTTTGTACTAGTATCACTTCAGCAGTGTTTGATACTTTTTTTTACATCAAGATTCTATTCCTTTTTTAATAAGTAAAGATCAATCAAGCATTGTTTTTGAAATCTGAAATATATGTTTTACTTCTCTCTAGCGACTATGCTTTTTATTCTCAGAAAATAAAACACAGATGGAGGTGGTAAAAACCCACATTCTTGAACTAAAGAAATTATTGAACATAGAACTGAAAACTGCATTAAACCAGCAGATATCTGTTATCTTTCTTAACCATTTACTTCTCAATTTATGCTGGTAATTTTCCCCCGTGCATCATAAAGAAGCGGCCCCCAATTGCCAAAATTGTCAATGGCTTTGGCTATATTACCTGAGAACCAGAAGAGGTCGCCATCTACCACGTTCTAGCATTTTAGGAAAGGAAAAAGATCCTGAATGTTTGATTCGTTAGTAAAAATGAACAAAAAGGTCAGAAGTTTTCAATATGAAGCTTTCCTCTTGGAAGCTTTGCATAATTGAACCAATACTCGAGTCAGAGGAAAGTATAAATAAAAATAATGGATACAAGATGTTGGTGTTATAGAACTTCAAAAAATAGAATTTCTTAGAAATTACATAAAAATTCTTCTAGTTGATTTAGTTAATACAAATCTTTATGTCAAAATGTTGGAACGAAAACCTCAAAAAGTTATCAAATCTCAACATAGTAAAATCTGTATATTTGTAAAACTGTATATTTTGTGGTCTCTTTTTACTACTAGGTTTGGAACTCTTAAAAATCCCACATGTTTATTTTTGCACCAGCTTGTTCTGTGACTTTCATTCTATAAATTAGATATTTTAAAATGTATTAGTTTTCTCAACTGCACGATAAATGTAAACTTGTCATAGTGTTAGTATAACTGGTGGCTATCACAATCTACAAAGAATATTGAAGCTTTGATATGTAATTACTGCTGCTGGGTTTCTCAAAGACAGTTTAAAGTTTAATTTATTTTTTTAAAGGCATGATAGAATTGAGAAGAAATGATACTATTGTTTGGAAGTGGAATGTATAGCTATCTTGGAATAATAAAAGATCTGCCCTTCAGAAGAAGGAATAAGCTTACACTTGGCGAGTGTAGAATGGACAAATGGATAGACATATAGTGATATGCAACTCAGACTAAGGAAAGCTTTTCCAATAAACAAAATTTTCTCACAGAGAAATGGTTGCTTCAGAAGTTAGTGAACTTACCATCACCGGAAATACTCAAATAGACTAGATACTCACTTGGTGAGAATATATTAGAAATTTAAATTCTCAGGGTTGAGTGAAAAGCTTTACTAAACTTCTAAGAAAGATCAGTTTTAATTTTTGTTATACTATTTTAAATCAATAGCAGTGTTATATTAAAATTATGTCATATTAGGATAATGCCAGCTGATGTGACAAATGAGTCTAAAAGTTTTGGTGGCTTAACACAATCATTTATTTCAAACTCATGCAGTGGTCTCCTGCTGTTACTGATGTTTGATGGGCAGCTTTCCTCATGGACTCAGCATCTATCCATCTTGTGACTCTACCACCTCCTAGAGCCTTAAAGGGCTTTGCCTTCAGCTGAGGAGGGGTAAAATGAAGACCAGGGAATGCACGCCTCCATCCTAACCACCATATCCAGAAAATGACACAACTCCTTCTGCTTATATTCCATTAAGAAGAATGAATCATATAATCTCATGTAGATTTAAGGAGAAAGGGAAGCACAAACTTTGATGCACAGTTAGCTGTCTTTTCCCCAGTCCATCTCTCTAACCACTAAACATATGTGAATATCCTTCTTCTTACAGGTTAAACAAACCCATTGCCTCTTCAAGAAGTCAACTCAGAGTTACATTCAGTCATTTCATCCAACTCAAAGTCCAGAAAATCAGGGGGACGCACAATCATCCCCACCAGGTATGAATGTCTCCTCATAGCCCAGTGATCATGTTTGTTTCCTGAAGTAGATTGCATCATTGACCCAAATCTTGACCACTCTTTGTATCCACATCCTTTGCCATATATCTTTGCATCCACTAACTGTGGTTGAAATGGTGTGCCCACCCTTTTACTCGGAGCCCAGACATATGACTTGCTTTGACCAGTGGGATGTTAGCAGAAGCTTGCTCTCACCTAACAACATGAGAATATGCTCAAGCCTAGTCTACACAGGAGTGGAGCAGGGCTATTGCCCAGTCAAGGCATTCTAGATGAGTTGACAACTAGCCAACCTCCAGATATATAAGCGAGCTAAGCCAAGACAGAGCCACCTGGCTAAACCCCAGCTGATCCTAGACACTTGAGTAATAAATGTTTAATGCTGTATGACACCTAGGCTGTGTCATTATTTTTTATGCAGACTTATTATGATAATAGATAACTGATACATTCTCCAAATTATCAACCTCAGTGAATAGAAATTTACTTGCTTTTTTATTGTTTTTGTCTGTATATTATCTAATATGTTTTCTCCCAAAGTGGAATTCAGGCTTTTGTGTAGCTCAATTTGATACATAGTAAGATTTAGCTACAGAAAATACTTTAAATGATGTCAAACATAAGCACGAACCACTTTTTATATAGTTCTAACACTCAACTTCCTCAAATCACTTTCAGAACTCCTTTCATTTGATTTTTATTGCAACCCTAATGGAATATAAAAGGTATTAACTCTGCATTACTGGCTAATAGTTCTCAGTGACTGGGTGACTTACTCTAGTTACAACTGGTTAATGACAGAACAAGAACAAACATACTGGAATCCAAATCTCCTTGCTCCCAAAATCTGCTCCTGTTGCTGACTAAGACTTTGTTAGAGAATTAAGGACACAACTACCTAACATTGCTATTCTATGAAAAATATGGTCATGGCATCCATACCTCATTAGTGGATATTTTCAAAGGTAAGCTTTCTTCTTTCAGAAATCTCTGATCCCCACTTATGTCTGTCCTCGCTAATTGAATGGTTACACCAACATTTGTACTTAGAAAAGCTGTAGAGCTAACTGGTCAGTAAATAAGAACTGAATGCAAAGGAATTTTGGCCAATAGCAATTTCTCAACCTCAATGCTGTTGACATTGTGGGCTAGGTAACTCTTTATTGGGGGGGGGGATGAGGCGGGGGCTGCCCTGTTCACTGTAGAATATTTAGCAACATCCCTGGCCTGTACGCACTATATTCTAGTAGTATTTCCTGAGTTGTGACAACCAAAATTTCTCCAGATATTGCCAAATATCCCTCTGGGTGGACAGGAGCAGCAAAATACCCACCTCTTCCATTGAGAAACAGGTCTACAGATTAAATGCAACCAGGATTTTGTACTAGTGTCAGATTCTTCAAATATGAAAGCTGAAATCTAAGAGGTGAATTTTTGCAACCTTTTCATTTTATAAGGGAAGAAACTACACCCAAAGGATTATGCAAGGCCACAGGACTGGTTAGTGCTATGTCTCTTGACACATAAATAAATCGTTTCATATACTATGTATCTGCCTCCTTTTACTCTGCAAGGGCAGTTATGTGCAGATACTCCATTTACCTTCTAATTCCTATTCTGAGCTCAGGTAATGACTTAGTAGCCTGCATTTAGATTTATATAGGAATCCTGATCCTAACCAAATAGGGCCACAGGTATATCCTCAACTGACTTCTCTGCCTCTATAACTCACCCATACACTTGACCATGTTTGCCAACCTGCCCTAGGCCAGGCCCTGGTGACAGTCTTGTCTTTGTCTCCCTTCCAGTCTATACTTGTAGGTCCAGCTTTCCAGCTGTTCCCACGACTCTAATTTCTTTGACTGAGCCTGGATATTATCTTCTCTGTTCTTCTCTTTTAGGCCTTCTTGGAAAACATCTTTTACTATTCTATAATTCTAGTCCTTTAGACATCAACTGTCTCAAGTCAAGGCAAGACCTTCTCAATCTGAGAGCTCCTTATAAACACAAATCTAAATATTTCCTTTTCATTATTATTGCCCTTTCAAATCTCCATTTAGGTATCCATGAGGAATATTTACACCTTAAAGACAAATTATCACCCTGGCCAGTTTTGGTCAATGGTTAGAGCACCAGCCTTTGCACCAAAAAGTCGCAGGTTCGATTGCGGTCAAGGGCACATACCTCAGTTGCAATTCAGTCCCTAGTCCTGGTTACGGTCATGCAGGAGGCAACCAGTCGATGTATCTCTCTCATATCGATGTTCCTCTCTCTCTCTCTCCCTCCCACTCTCTCTGAAAATAAATGGAAAAATATACTCGGGTGAGGATTAAAAAAAAAAAGACAAATTATCAATTTGTTCTTGAGAGTCTCTTTTTTTCTCCTTTAATGCACTTCTGTATTCAATTTCAGCACACTGGCCTCTTACCCTTGTTCCCCACCTGGAGTAGCCGCTCAGTTTCATCATTGCTTTGGGGCACAGGGAATATATTGCATCCCGGTCCCTTCTTTGAGACACATAAGTGAACAAAACAAAATAGCTCTCTATTAAATGTGGATTAACAAGGTCAGTCCTTGGGGAATGCTATTCCATGAAATTGGTAGAAAATAATTATTTGATAAGACTGCTGAACTACAATGAAAAGTTAGTAATTAAAAAGCTTGCTGTTGTGGTAAAGAGAAAAATGTCATCTATCTGTATTCAGAAAATTGACTCTATTCATTACAGCCTATCAAGAATATAATCTGGGCCCTGGCCGGTTTGGCTCAGCGGTTAGAGTGTCGGCCTGCTGACCAGAGAGTCCCAGGTTCAGTTCCCGCTAAGGGCACGTACCTTGGTTGCAGTTTGTCCCCAGCCCAGGCTGGGGTCCTGTGGGTGGCAACCCCTCGATGTGTGTCTCTCACATCGATGTTTCTCTCTCTCTCTTCCCCCCTCTCTCCCTCCTGCTCTATCTGAAGATAATTGCAAAAATCTCCTTGGGTGTGGATAAAAAAAAAAAAAAGAATATAATCTGGTTTCAAATGATTATTTATTAACCTGTTATAAATAGTTGCTATAACATAAAGCAAAGAGAAAAAGTAGTATTCCATAGAGCACTCAGGTAAAAGGCACTAGAGTAAACTGTTTACTCATCACTTTAGGAGTGATGCTTCTAAAACTATCTTGACTGATTGAAGGAAAAGATGGAGGCAGGGAGAGATTTGGGGAAGGACGGTCCTCAAAAATCTCTGTTGTGATTTCAGTCAATGCAAATAAAACCAGAAAAAAATATGTAAGTGAGGATGCAATTTGATGATGCCATAAAAACAGGTGCAGAGCAGCTTCTGCTCCAGAAGGAACCTCAGAAAGGAGCTGAGTTCAAGATCTATAAGAGACAGAAGTATATGGTTACATTGCACAGTTCTCAATGACCCATCAACATGCAATATATATGAATAAATGTCACCCAGAAAACTTAAAGTGTTAATTCTCAGCTCCAATTTCAAGTTGCATACTTTGTGGGGTTTTTGTTGTTGTTGTTTGTCTGTTTAATTTCAGGAAAAATAATTTCCAAGCTTGAGGAGATAACTTTTGGATTGTTGTCTGGGTTGGAAAAGAAAAATTTTTATGCTTAGCATATAAGCAAATAATTTTTAATAAAAACCTCTTTTTTAAAATGTGCTTATCACTATATTTTAAGATGCCATGAGTGAATATTTTTATCTTAAGTGGACATTGTGTCTGGGTCTAGGAAGCCACAAAGTGAAAAGTTGATGGTGATCAAGTAAATTTAGGCTGTGGTTATGTGTTAGTACAGGGAAGTTGGTTTCATAAAATTTAGTGGCTCTGGTTTGCTTGTATTCCTCTTAACGCTCCCCGAAAACAGGGTAGTCAAAAGGTATAATTCAGTTCTCATTCCCTATTTATTTGTGGATATTGGCAAGAGGACACTTGGAAGAACCAGAGCAGGCCTCTGAGTTCTTCCTCTCAGGGGCTGTTATATAGTAGGAGGGCAAATCAGTCACCCGTGGCCACAATAATGCTGTATACAGAACACACACAACACTTCAGAGGAACATAAAACAATAAACATTTATTTTTCCTTATGAGCCCAAGGGTTGGCGGCATGCTGCAGCTCTGGACTGGTCTCAGCTCATCTCAGTTTGTCTTGCTCATGCTTCCGCAGCCAGCTTGAAGACCAGCGAGCGGCTGGCTGTTCTGGGATGGCCTCAGCAGGGACAGCTCTGTTCACCTCCAAGTTTTTCTCACTTCACTTTAGCAGGCTAATGGGACTTGTTCTCACCGTGGTGGCAGGGATCCAAGAAAGCCAGCTGAAGTATACAAGGCCACTGGAGACCAAGGCTCACAACTGGAATTATTTTCCTTATGTCACATTCTCCTGGCCAAAGCGAGACACAGGGCTGGGAAATAGACTTCAGGTCTTCATGGAAGAAACTGGATGAAACATCTCAAACTGGGTAAACATAGAGATGGGTGGAAATTGGGATATTTTTGCGATAAATTCAGCACATAGCACAACAGTCTTGGTGGAAATGGAAACTAGGGAGCTATATCGTCAAGCTGCATTGTCCACAGCAAGTACCTGCTTTGTAGATTGTATTTAAGCGGGTGTAGTGGTATCTCCTTTTTGGTGCTAGGACTGCTAACACTATTAAAGCACAGTGAAAAAATCCGATAAACCAGTTCAAGTTATTGGTATATTTTAATAATTCAGAACTTCATTGCTCCAAGTAAATTTCTCTACTACCTCTAACCTAACATTGTGACACCTTCACTCAATTTATTCTGTGTACATAAAAGTGAAGGCTTTATTTAAAAAAAAAAAACCTTCCATGGAGATTATGACTAATGTCCCTCTTATGCTTATTTGTATATATGCACTCCCCTGTCACTAATGTCCTTGGTGTGGAACTCTCTCTCTCTCTCTCTCTCTCTCTCTCTCTCTCTCTCTCTCTCTCTCTGTTTTCTTCTTGTAAACATACATTCCTCTTCTTACAATAGTAGCAATGAATTTTTCTGTAGGGAATTACTCTTTCTCCTTTCCATGGCTGTCAAGATTTAAGGACATAGATCAAACTAGATCAATGGCCCTGTGCCCAGGGAATTTTAATACTTGGTTCCTTGGCTTCTTCTATGAATTACCTCATATCCTTCCAAGAAATTTCTTTTTTACACTGCTTATCCAGAAGTGCTTTTTGTTCCTTACAATCAGAGAACACTAAAAGAATGTATCCCTTAAATTTTACAATTATGCTTTTCCTTACCTGCAAAAATTTACAGAGTATATTATGTTGTCACCAAGTTCTTATCTAAGGAGTGTAACAGGTATTTTTACTTTACAAACAAACAAACAAACAACAACAACAAAAAGCCATAAAGATTGACTATTTGGATGGATGACCAGACATAGGAGGTGTTGGAGTGGGGATCATGATGAAACAGGGTATTTACTTATATTTGTCGACAGTAAAAATAGGCTAGAGATAGCAAAAAAGCTGCAATCTTCAAAGCTAGGTAGATCAGGATTCTAATTTTAGGTTAACTATGTACTAGATTATAGTCTTGGGTAAAGTGATCAGTTTCTTATCCATTAAAATGTGATTTATGCCTGATGGGTGTGGCTCAGTTGATTGAGCTTTGTCCCATACAGCAAGAGGTCACAGAATCAATTCCCATCAGGGCATATGTCTGGGTTTGGGGCTCAATTCCAGTACGGGGTATGCAGGAGGCAGCAGATGGATGTTTCTCTCTCATCAATGTTTCTAGCTCTCTTTCCCTCTCCCTTCCTCTCTCTGAAATCAACTTAAAAAAAGACAAAACATATTTATAAAAAATGTGATGTACAAGACTTTATCATAGCCATTCTAGTGAAAATTAAGAGATAATAAAGTGCTTGCCACATCGTAGATGCTCAATAATTTATAAATATTATTATTATGCATATAAATAGTGAAGAATTAACTATGCCCAAAGAAAGATCTGGACTTTGTACTTGCTCCTGGGAGATAACCTCTAAAGCTTTGGAACTTTTCAAGTGATAAGATATCTTTGTTATTCATGGTGGGTCCCTCAGACTACATCTAATATTCTATGGTAATGAGGTGACTCATAGTGAGCCCCTAGATAATTGATGGTAGCAAGGTGACTCAAGATGGGGGCTGGCCACACCAAAAAAATCAACCATATGATTAGAAAACTGAGGCTTTGAGCCATGTGTCATCAGCCTGACCTCTGGGAAGGGGTTGGGGGTGGACAGTGAGTTCAACCACATGGACAATGATTTAATCAAGGATGCCAATGGAATGAAGTCTTAATAAAAGTTCTGGAAACTGAAGCTCAAGTAAGCTTCCTGGGTTGTCAATACTTTACACACATTGCCACATTCCATGCCAGAAGGGTTTCACCTCCTTGGGGACACAGAAGCTTCACATTTGGTGACCTCCTAACCACAGATTCTGCTCTATGCATCTTTTCCTTTGACTGGTTTTAACTTGTATCCTTTGGCTATGATAAAACTATAATCTTAATATAGCCTTTTCCTGAATTCTGTAAGTTGTTCTAGTGAATTATCGAAACTAATGGTAATTTTGGGAAACCCCACAAACTTACATTTGGTGTCTGAACTCTTGGACTGACTGGCAGTCTGAAGGACTGTGCCCTTTAACTTTGAGTTTGGCTAACTCTGGATAGCATATTATATCTAACCAAGTAAAGTGAATATTACCTCCTTGAAAGTGAGAAAGAAAATCTGTTTTTTCTTCTAGACAGCTGGAAATGGTAATTAGAAATTACATTTAATTGTATTTAAAATGTGCAAATACAAGTATTGCTCTCTTAATTTAGTGCATGCCTTATATGTTATTATTGTTTTACTTTGGCAAATGTAAAGAAGCGTTTTTAAGGACCTTCGTATGTTCACATGTAATCTCCCAACACTCTACCCTCCTTTTATTACTATCTTATATTCTTAAATTTTTTAATTCTACCAAAGGGATTTTTAGAAACATAATTCTTTTTTATTTTTATTTTTTTCTTTATTGATTTTAGAGAGAGGGAGAGAGAGATAGAAACATCGATGAGAGAGAACATCAATTGGCCACCTCCTGCACGCCCCCCATTGGGGATCAGGCCCACAACCTGGGCATGTGCCCTGACCAGGAATCGAACTGGTCAACCACTGAGCTGCACTGGCTGGGCATAATTCTTATAGTTTGGAAAAGCCATCTTTGCTGGTCTTAGGCTGCTGAGAAGAATATAATCTTAATGAAACTTATGTATAATAATGACCCCATTTAAGGATTCCCTGCTTTATGCCAGACACTATGCTCAGTACTTTTATATGTACATATTCTAATCTTTAGAACCAAATTGGAAGGTATTTATTACCATTACCCCCCCCTTTTTTTTTTACCAGTCCCCATTTTTGAAGAAAAAAAATTATTGATTTTTAGAACGAGAGGAAGGGAGAAGAAGAAAGAGTGAGAAACCCTGATGTGAGAGCGAAACATCCATCAGCTGCCTCCTGCACACCCCCTACCAGGGATCAAGCCTGCAACCCAGGCATGTGCCCTGACTGGAATCGAACCAGCAACCTTTCGATGCAAGGGATGATGCCTAACCAATTGAGCCACACTGGCCAGGGAACCATTCCCTCCTCTTTTGTTTTTGGTTAATCTTTACTGAAGGATATTTTTCCATTGATTTTTAGATTGAATGGAAAGGAGGGAGGTAGAAAGAGAGAAAAATATTGGTTTGAGAGAGATACATCCATTGGTAGCCTCCTGCATGACCCTAATCAGGGCCAGAGATTGAACCTTCAACCTAGGTATGTGCCCCTGACCAATACTCGAACTCAAGACCCTTCCGTCCTTGGGCCAATGCTCTAACCAGCCAGGGCACCATTCGCATTTTAAAGATGTCTGCTATTAACTCCCAAGACAGACCTCCATAAAATTCTGTTGATCAAGCAAGACTAAGTTTAGTAGACTTATTTACAGTAAGGGAAAACAAAACTTTGAAATAGTTTTATTACCTTAAAAGGGGAGGGAAGGCTTTTCGGCTCGGAGGAGGCCTGGGTGCAACTTTCTTCGGTCGTCCTGAATCCGGGTTCATCCGACGCCAGCCGCCTCCACCATGCCGCCAAAGTTCAACGCCAACGAGATCAAAGTTGTATTCCTGAGGTGCACCCAGTGGGGAAGTCGGTGCCACGTCTGCCTGGCCCTCAAGATCGGCCCCCTGGGCCTGTCTCCAAAAAAGGTTGGTGATGACATCGCCAAAGCAACCGGTGATTGGAAGGGTCTGAGGATTTCAGTGAAGTTGACCATTCAGAAAAGACAGGCTCAGATTGAGGAAGTGCCTTCTGCCTCTGCCCTGATCATCAAAGCCGCCAAAGAACCACCACGAGACAGAAAGAAGCAAAAAAAACATTAAGCACAGTGGAAATATCATTTTTGATGAGATTGTCAACATCGCTCGACAGATGTGGCACCAATCTTTTGCTAGAGAACTCGCTGGAACCATTAAGGACATCCTGGGGACTGCCCAGTCTGTGGGCTGCAATGTTGATGGCCGCCACCCTCATGACATCATAAATGACATCAACAGTGGTACTGTGGAATGCCTGGCTAGTTAAGAGCTACAAAGGAAAATGTTTCAATTAAAGACCATTTGACAACCAAAAAAAAAAAAAAAGGGTAGGGAAGGGTGTTTGTAGGGTTTGGAGTCTGAGATTAAATGCTTTAGTGTGGTCTTTCCGGGCAGGAAACTGACTAGGATTGGGCAAAGTTTGTGACATAATAGTTGAGGACAGAGCAAGATGAAAGTTAAAGGGAGTCTTGATAGTAAAGTTTTTTGATAAGTGAGTTGTTTGCCCAGATGAGTAATCTGCTGTTCTGACAGAATGTGGGCCAGAATGAGCAAATCTTTGCCCAGAAAAGCTAGTTTGCCAGCATTTCCTGAAACAAAAGTAAAATGTTATATTAGTTTACATTCCTATCTTCCCCGAGAAGAATTACCTGAAATAAATAGTTGTCATTTTGGCACAGTTAATCTCAATTCTCAAAAATGTGAGGAAATTTAGTAATTTTCCAAGGACTATACCTAGAACTCAGCATCTCCAAATGCCTAGACTATTCCACAGCACCAGGATTTCACTCCAAATATCTATCTATATCCCGGAAAAATAAGATTACATGTAACCACATAATTTTACTGCCAAAACAAGAACTGTGAAAACATGATGAAAGAAAACAATTTAGATGATACGAACAACTTTTATTTAATGCTTTATGAAGTGGACAGTCAGTCTCCCTTCAGAGAACACTGAGGCAAGGGAGAAAATGGCAAGCTTTTATGGAGGGGGAAAAAAAAGAAACAAGGAAGAGAAAAATAGAAAATGAATAGGGAACAAGGAAATAAGTATAGAGCCCAGAGCTGGCTTGGCATTTGGGGACTGGTTGACTGAATATATGCATTTCTGGTCAAGCAGAGCTTTTATAGGAACATAAAAGTTATCTAAATTTTGGTTTGCTGACATGGCACCCGAGGCAGGAGCAGCTCCATCGTGAGCCTAGAAAGTTATTTCAAAAGAACTAGGGTTGCCTACATCAATATAACTTTACTATTTTCTTTCCAGGAAGTTAAGGCTGTGGACCAGTAAATTACTTCATTGCTTTGTAGGGGAGGAAAATTAATTTTCCCTCTACCCTTCTGAGTTCTTGACTGAGAACCATCTGTAATAAAAACAGATTAACAAAAGAAAAAAATTAATTTGTGTGCACATAAGGGAGCCCCACAAAGATATGAGACTCAAAATGCAGCCAGATGATTGAGGCTTATATACCGCCCTGAGCCAAGGAAAGGGATTGGGGTCTGAGGATTCAAATGCAGGAAGGTAAATCAGAGAAAGGTGAGAAAGAAAAACGTTTGGTAAACAAAGATTATCATACCATGCAAATAAGTCTCTCAGTAAAAAGGTTATTTCTAGTAATAGCTCTCTTCCTGGCATAGGCTCCCCTTCTAATGTAAATTTCCTTCATACATGTAGATTTTCCTTACAAAAGAATAACTTCTACTCTGTTTTCAGAGCTTCTCCCATGTCTGCAGTTTCTTAAAAATAATTGTTACCAGAGGAAATAGGTTCTTCAGCAGTGTCATGGGAAAAGAATTTCAGGGACATTCATGTAGGAGGAGTTTTAAGCAATAGTGGCAAGATTTATTAGCATGAGAAGCTACAGTACACTCTCAGAGAGACAGAGAATGAGAGGCTAGGTAGCAGCTGTGTGGACTCAGGAAAGGAAGTTACAGAGGCAGAAGGAGAGTCCTCTGCCACTGCTTGCTGCTCCCCTGGTTGCAAGTCTCATGCAAACCCTTAGAGTTTAGGAGAAGAGAAGGCAAAAAGTACATGCCTGAGAGGAGGAAAGGCATGGGTGTGCTCCAAGGAGGGCAAGTGCTGGGTTCTTTGTCTAGCTTCTATATATTTCCTTGGGTTCAGGAAAGAACAAGCTTTCGGACTACCCAATCTTTTCCCTGATATTTCCTGGGCTGTGTTTGTGCCATCCCCCTATCTAATCTCATTCCTGGATTTTCCAGGGGCATGTGCCATTACCCTAGCTGATCCTTTTCCCAGACTTTCCCAGGCTTTGCCCTCCCCCTTTCACAGTCACCATATTGGCTCCTCCTGCTCGTACCTCAGAGTTCTGAGGTGCACGTGCTTAGTAAAAGGAACCTGCCTGCACCATCGTGGCTTCTATCCTGCATTCACTCAGTTCAAGGAATTCCCCCTCTCTGTTTTCTGCATCCCCTGTTAATCCAGTACCAGATGCTGGTTACCCCCCTGGGGTATCTGTAAAGCTATTTTTCCAGCCTGGTAGACCAGGCAGGATGTTTTGCTCTATTTGGTGGAATGATGCTGGTTACTCCCAGGGGTGACTGTTCCTTTTGTTTCCTTCTCTTTTGTTAATCATCTAACTAACTGTCTACCCCTCAAGAACTCTGGACCTTTGCAAGGGTAAATGGATAGAAGTCTCATCTTCTGTATGTTTTTCAGCTGTCAAGGGATGTAGTCCTGCCTATCCTCAGGCCCAGAGATTCTTGCTATCTGCCAAAGGAAGAAGGGAACCTTTAGACAAGGGAGGAGAGCTTTTACATGGGGGAAAAGGATTTTGTAAATTTAGGGTTAGGAAGGGTTTGTCTTCATTAACTGCTTCCTGCTGACAAGGCCCATGGTCCCTGTCTGTATATAGGGTATGGCAGTCTCTCCCTGCCTGATCTAAGAGAAAAGGCAATGGAATCCAAGACTGGAACAGAGAGGCTGTTGACTGATTCTTCAAAAGTAGGAGGAGCCAGTATCCCTGAAGTGTCATCATTCTGATATGGAATTGTCTCCTAGTCAATTAGGCAGGATGCTTTGTTCCATTTAGTGGAATGATGCCGGTTACTCCCTGGGGTGACTGTTCCATTCCTTCCCTCCTCTCTTGTTAATTATCTAACTAACTGCCTATTCTAACATGATGAGCTCAAAACAATTCTTATAGTAAAGAGGCATATTTTAGGGTTGCACATGCTGATAATCTTCAATTTAATTCAGGAATTTCCAGAAATTCATTCACACAAATAAACTATTCAACCAATCCCCTTCTTAGAACAATAGATTGCTCATCTGGACAAACTGCTTAGTGATGAAATCATTACTTACTCATTAAGTAACACTTCAAAATCCTCACCTCTCTATGACCACTCACCTTAAACTATTTATATCGTGAATTTTCCCAAACTGACGGACTAAATCAGTGAAGCCCAGACTTCAAACACTGTAAATACCTTCCTCTGACCTCTTTTGGGGACACTATTCAAACTCTATCAAGGTGATATTTTTTTCTAACAGTAGAGTTATAATAATATCGTAATAATAGTAGTTAATGACCCAGCTTTGCTTGATCAGGTTATTTTGGTGGCTATCTAGGTCTTTTGAGAAACTTGGCTAAATGGATAATCAAAGGGAAATTCTAGAGAAAGTAACTAGCTACTGAATTATCTAGTGTATAAATGTATCTCCTACTTGCATTCCTCTCATAAATATCTTCCTACTGATCTCTGGATCAGGATCTCTGAGACAGTGACCACCTGCCCCCACAACATAAGAACATTCTAAGCCCTTCTATAATCCTTTGACAAGTAAAATAGGAATAATAGGATGTATAGTAAAGACTCCAAGACAAATGCATATAGAGTTTTTAATACCATGCCTGGCATTTTGTAAGTACTCAGTATTGGTAGTTATTATTATGATTTAGTAGCACTTAATCTCATTTTTCCTCTTCATCATTATCAACTCATCAGTAGAAGGATTAGATTTTGAACACTAAGAATTTGTAAGTCTTTCATTTGAATCGTAATTCAAGGAAGTAAACACATAGCTTTCTTCTAAGATAATAGTACATGAATGACATTTATAAATTCTTTATAAAATATTTATTAAAGTGCATTTTTACATTTAATGTTAGAGTGTATATATTAAAGATACATGCTACATGTACATGCTATTCAAATGCCAATATCATACCAAAACAAAGGTTTATGTGTGAAAGAGTTTTATTTTACAAAAGAATGCTCTCATCTGTATAACATTGTTCCTTACAACTGCCTGTTGTAATCCACCAGGACCTAGGGTGCCTGCTCTTTCCTAGGACAGAATTCATACTCTCTTAGAAAATATCCCTGTCCCTTTTGACTTAGAGAGGGCAACCAATCCTCCCACATGGGTCACCAGCCTGGGGCTGATTTCATTCTCTTGCTTGGAAGGGCTGATAGCATCTTGCAATTACATTTGCTTGTTAGTGCAGCCTTTTACAAAGAACTAAAGTGTGCCTCTGACTGTCATTTAGACTCAGTCATACTGGATTTATATAAAGTAGAATGTGTTGGAGATAAGAATGGAGAGATATTTTTAGATGTTTTTAAATTTAAAAAGCTTTATGTCACCATTAGCACATTCATTAAAGTAGCATTTAATTATGAGATGGGCTTTTATGTATATAGTGTATCAAATTAAGCAGAAGAAAATAACTTTAAGCCTTCTTACATTAACTGCCTTTCCATTTCACAGGTTTTGAAAAAGTAATTCTTAGTTTTTCAATTATTTTTTTAATTAAGTACTCTCTGTAAGAATGGCAATTCCCTAGATACTCTGAGAAAGACAAATAGAGATTAGTCAAAGTAGTAGAGATGTTCTATAGGGGTCACTGCTTTCTTATTCTACATAGAAACAAACCTTGATTCCTTCTTTTTCTTTACCCTCATTATCTACCATGCTGTAGATAAGGATCATAAACTCAAAAGCCCAGCGTGACCAAACAGGAAAATAAACAAGGGGCATATGTCCAGTGGATGGCACTAGAGGTATGGACACTGGAAAACTAGAACCAATGTGACTCATCTCAATATCACAGTTGCTGTTTAGTTCCAGCCAATTGGAATTGCAGGCCCAGTGTTGACAAATGAGCATATTTATGGAAATTATTGTCAATTTTTATTTATTTATTTATTTATTTATTTATTTATTTATTTATTTATTGTTTATTTATTTCCTCACCCGAGGACATTTTTCCATTTTTGTTTAGATAGAGTGGGAGGGAGAGAGAAGAAGAGAGAGAGAAAAACATCGACGTGAAAGGGACACGTTGAGTGGCTGCCTCCTGCACAACCCCAACCAGGGCCAGGACGAATCGCAACTGAAGTACATGCCCTTGACCAGAATTGAACCCGCGACTTATTGGTCCTTAGGGTGAGGCTCTAACTGCTGAGCCAAACTGGCCAGGGCTTAAATTTTTTTTTCTTTATTGATTTTAGAGAGAGAGGAAGGGAGAGGGAGAGAGAGATAGAAACATCAATGAGAGAGAACATCGATTGGCCACCTCCTGCATGCCCCCCACTGGGGATTTGGCCCACAACCTGGGCATGTGCCCTGACCAGGAATCAAACTGGCGACCTCTTGGTGCATGGGTTGACGCTCAACCACTGAGACACACCGGCCGGGCTATTTTCAATTTTTAAATGTTCGCAACTAATTTATATTAAAGGGAAAATATGTTCTGTAGGTTTTTCTGTGTAAGCCAAAAAGAAAGTAGCTATGAACCAGAATCAGGTCAGAGCCCACCAAGTGCAACATCTAACTTAAAAAGTGAAATGAAATTAGAAGACAAAAGATAATAGACAGAAAGAAAAACAAATAGCAAATGTCAGCAATCCTTTGGCTGCAAATGACATAAAATTCAATTCCAATTGGCTTTTTACAGGAGGAGATGTTTACTGTGTTATGTGGACAAGATGCAGGCAGGGCTGGATCCAGCAAATCAAATGATGTCAGCATCTTCTCTCTATTCCTTCTCTCTCTTTCTTCCTCAGCCTTCCAAGGTGTCTGCTTCATCCTCAGGCTCCACATGGTAACACTCAATAGATTCAGGCTTGTCCATTAGAGTTGAAATACCTGCCATGTTCCGGAGTTCACACCTTCATACTATACCTACTACGAGAAGAAAGAAATTATTTATCTCCTGCAAAAGAGAGAGTAAATTTCTCTACCAAAAAAAAGGGTTAAAAAGGTGTCTCTTTGTATGTAACTATCTCCAGTGAGGTGTTGGACCCTACCTTAGACTATTATGGCCAAGAAATGGAATCACCATTTAACTCAAGCTGTACAGAGTTTCAGGGATTCTCCTCGAACAACCCTACTCAGTAATCATAGCTGACACTGGCAACAGGTAGTTCCATGTTTTCTTTAGAGATCACTGCTGCAGGGAAAGGGAAATGGACTCAGAGTCACCGTGTATCCACCAGATTAGAAGAAAACTGTTAAGGAAACTGAAAGTTAACCACCTTACTTGGAGAAAGAAATGTAAGAAAAGATAGTGCCAATAAATGTAAAAATGTCAATGTGAAAAGTGTGGGGATCAAAGGCAATTGTTGCAGGGACCTGAAATACAAGAACAGAAAATACCCACTGTAAATACTAGAAGAAAACATAGAAGAATTTTTGATATTTATCATTTGAAAGTAGGTCTTTCTAGTTACCATACAAAACTCAGAAGCCATAAAGGAAAGCTAAATAAATTTGGCTACACAAAACTTTAAAATTCTGCATGTCTACAATAGCATAATTTTATTAAAAATAAGACAAGTAGCCCTGGCTAGGTTGGCTCAGAGGTTAAAGAGTTGGCCCATGGACCGAAGGGTCAAGGGTTTGATTCCCAGTCAAGGACACGTACCTGAGTTGCAGGTTCAATCCCTGGTCCCAGTCAGGGTCATGCAGGAGGCAACCACTTGATGTATCGCTCTCACATTGATGTTTCTCTCTCTCTCTCTCTCACCCTCCCTTCCTCCCTCCCACTCTGTCTAAAAGTCAATAGAGCCCTGGCCGGTTTGGCTCAGCGGTTAGAGCGTTGGCCTGTGGTCCAGAGAGACCCGGGTTCGGTTCCCACTAAGGGCACGTACCTCGGTTGCAGTTTGTCCCCAGCCCCTGGTTGGGTCGTGCGGGAGGCAGCCACTCAATGTGTCCCTTTCACGTCGATGTTTCTCTCTCTCTCTCTCTTCCTCTCTCTCCCTCCCACTCTGTCTGAACAGAAAATGGAGAAATGTCCTCGGGTGAGGATTAAAAAAAATAAATAAATAAAAAATAAATAAAAGTCAATAGAAAAATATCCTCAGGTTAGGATTAACAAAATAAATAAATAAATAAGACAAGTAACAAACTGGTAACATCCAAAACTCTACATATTTCCAACTCACACATATTTGCAACTCATATGACACACAAAGAAAAATATCCTTAATCTTTAAAGAGCTCTTACAAATTAAAAGGAAACATAAACCCACTAGGAAATTGAATATATTATTAACAGAAAAAAATGCTTAAAAATGTGAAAAGATGCTTAACATCAGTTATAATTAAAGAAATGTAAATCAAAAGAAGCAGACATTATTTTTCACATATTAGATGACCAAAGAGTAAAAAGGTTGGTATTATGTCATGTGGCAAAGCTATGAGGAAGCAGACCCTTGGTAGGAGTATAAATTGTACAATCTTTTTGAAGACAGTTAAGCAATCTGACTTCAAATATTGCATCTGTCAATGCCTAGTCAAAGAGCACCAGAAATGTACCTGCAGTGGAAATAGTTGGATTTATTACTTATTACGGTGTGGGAGAGAGAACACATACCACAGGGAACTGTGAGGTGTCTTAGCAAGAGGGTGTCATTTCTTACTCCTTGTAAGGGATGTTGGCTTCAATTGAATGATTCAGGGGAGAGGCCAAGGAAGTGGGGCTTTGCTCTGGATTGGGTGCTGTCAGAAAATTGGGACAAGTTTATGATTATCTCAATCTTATCTAGATGTAGGGCAGACTAGAATGAGACTAAATCTGTAATTAGTAAATTAACAGTCCAATTAAGCAGAAGGGATGTCTGATGTTTTTGTGGTATTTTACCATGACCTTGTTTTTGTCTGAAGTAGTCTTGCTATGCACTAATTTTATCATGGTCTCAGAGGGACTCTGTAGGATGTTGGTATTCTAGGAGACTGTTTCTGCCCAACAGGAGAACAATATGACCTCGTGTGAGTGCCACGCTAGCTTCAAGCAACACTACAGCCTCGCTATGTGTGATGTCGGGGTTTGTCCTCTGCTTTCTGATATCTTAAAGACATACTTCCACATATTCAAAGAGATTGATGTACAAAGATGTGCACTATAGCAATGTTTATAGCAAAATATTCTAAATATTCACCAGCAGCAGAAAGATTAAATAAATCATGAGTATAGTTGTAAAACAGTTTACTATGCAGCTGTGAAAAATGGTGTAAACGTGTGCTGATAGGAAGAATTCTAAAATATTGTTAGCTGATAAAAGCAAAGTATGAAATGGCATTTGTTGCTGTTTGTGTTGAAAGTCATTAGTGCTGTCGGATGACTACTTCTGTTTCACCTCCCTTCCAGCTCCAGGATAGGAATACATTTCCTGACCCTTTTGTGTTGAGACAGGGCCATGTAACTAGTCCTTGTAAAGGAGTTATCAATAAGACATGAGTCAGTTCTGAATTGTAACAGTTAATTATTGGTTCAATGGCCTCAGTAACTCTCTTGTCCCTTGTCATGGCTACTGGCAATTATCTAGCTGGAAATCTGGGTCCTAGAATAAGAAAACCATAAACCAGCCAACCAGCAATGGAGATAGAACATTTCTTATTATTTAAATCACTAAAATTATGGGATTATATAACCACAGCATAATCTAATAATAATCCTGGCTAATCCAGCATTAGCACCAGAATTGGGGTGCTACAATAAAAAAGAATATGTGACATTAGGTTAGGGGTTGGGTGATGATCCTGAGAAAACTTTTATCTGAGGCTATAAGGATGGAAATCCATACCATGCAATAGCGAAACATATGGTACAGTTGTCACCAGAAACAAATTAGAAGGCAGTTAATGTAGTTATTAGAATTAAAGCCTCAGGGGAAGAACTTGAAAGACAAAAAGGTTATTAGCACATGTTAGTTTCTGTCGACTGAGTGCATTTGTCAAAGTATTACCAAAAAAGACATAAGTTCAGAATAGAAGTAGCTGTTTCATAAGCAGGAATGTAGTTGCCCTTTCAACACGTTGTTCCAAGGCATCTTTTGTTTCAGAAAAGTTTTCTTGCTTTATATTTTTTAGTATTTGTCCTCATCCATTGCTTTACTTTTTGTCCCCAGTATCTCCTTTTATGTAATGGTGAGTCTTGTTTGTCTATTACTTATAACTGTTACTGACTCTCAATTTTAACAGCTAATTTCTTTTAGATTTTTTTTTTTAATTTATGTTTCTCTTAAAGTGTTCATTACATGTTTATTGTTCCCCTCTTATTTCTTCCTGGTTTGTTCTTAAATTCTAAAATGACTTCTGCTTTATTACTAATGTTCTACATCTGCGAGCTTAAATGTCAATCTTTCTATATCTTTTAATACTCTTCAATTATCCCATTTAGAATTAAGATTTATATTGTTTCATAGCTATTAACATTTGCTCAAATCATTTTATCTCACTTTGAAAATTTTGGTTACAGTTTTTATCTATTTTCATGTTCAGATTGTCCTGGCATACCTTCATTGCCTGTAAAGATTTTTTATTTTTATTTATTTTTTGCTAATTTTCCTTCTTATTATAAAAACTTTATCATAACAATCCTTTTCTGTTGTGCTTTTCATATGCTATACATTTTCCTGTATTAGAAGCAGAAGAATCAGTACAGCTTTCTTAGCTTCATGACTCTAGAACACATTTTCTGTTGTTTTCAAAATGTGTTCAAAAACAAAAGCTGATGTTTTCCCGAGATTTGCTAACTCTGGTTCCTTCTCCCCAATATTTCTCTTTACTTTCTTTTTCCTGTTGGGGTTCTAGTCTCAGTACTTTTTACTTGATGCAGGATTTGATACTGGAAGGGATTGGAGCTGATTACGCTTAAGTGTTTATAAAGCCCAGCTCTCCAGCACCATCTTGCATACCATGTCCCTCAGATCCCTTTGTGAATTAAGGTCTGTACATCTCCTTCCCAGTTCCAGCAGCTAGCCGCACATTGTCCTGATGAGTTTACCAGTGAGTACCTGCTGGTAATTTGGGCATCCTTCAGCTCTTGGAGCATCAGAACCTTCTTTGTCTTTCCTCTGCTTTCTCACACATCATCGCTGACACCATGCGATTCTGTTTGGTCGTGATGGTTGGTCTTCACCTGCTTATATTTGGGGGTTTATAGTTAACCTATTTTTAGTTAGTGATAGATGTTGTCCATGTGTTTTAGGTTTTACTGTCCTAGCTCCTGACCTGTTTATACGGGGAGACTTGAGGAAATTAAAAAACTGCCACAATCTTCCCAGAGTGTTCTACCTCTGAATGTTTGAAAATCTTTCTTGGTTTTATGCTTTTATATATATTTATTCTTTATTATGTATATAATTGTTTACATACAGTTTTATTCATATTATGTGTCCCTGCATGCCCTTGTGTGTAACAGGACAGCCATATGATGAGTGAAGAAAAAAGTGTAAATTCCAACTTTGTAACTATTGTAAGTGACTCAAATCTAATTATAACCCTCTAGCATCCAGATCTACATGCAATGCACACACATACATGCATACACACAATGAAGGTGATGGCTCCTTCAAACATAGATGATTCCAAATTTCAGGGCAGAAAAACAGTATCAACCTAGGAACATCTATTTGTTGCTACTGATTTTATAGATGAGGAAATTAAACTATAAAGGGTCTTACTAGATGCAAGCATACTTTTTAAAATGTCAGCAGAAGTGCTGAAATAAAGGGAGACAAATTACAAGGGCCCTTATTAGCCAAATTTATACAGTTTGAGCATTAAAATAAGATTATTGATAATAATTATTATGACAATTATAGTACTTAACTAAACAGATTGAATCTAAGAACATCTAAGTTCCTAATAATAAACAAGAAAAGTGTATATAAGATTACCAAAAGATATTATAATATATAAGAAAAGTGAGTGAATATAATAGAATATGCTTACAAAGGTATTTATTAAATATCTTTCTATAAAGTTTAGGTTTGCACAGTACATAAGAAGGCCAAGTTATCTGCAAAAGCAGATTGAGTAGCAAGCAAAAGAAGGCCTGATCAGCACTTATGGTTAATCAGATTCCAAGGGTGTCCACAGCTAATCAGCTTCAGTGGTCACACATAATAATCAAGTAAAAGGAGGGTTCAACAGAGTGTTCTAAAATGATAAATTAACCAAATGTACAAAAGAGTAAAGCTGACTATGCAGACACAATCCCTCATCTCCTAGGAGTTGGCAATTGATGGTGCAACTAATTATAATGAAATACTAATAAGAAATACACAAGATTTTAATAGCACTAACAAACCATACTAATACATCAACATGACAGGGCAATGGACAGAATAAAATGTAGAATAATTCCTTACTTCTTGGGAAGCTACCAAGTCTCAAAAAATTAAAGCTTTTACAAAGAAAAAAATTAAAAGTCTCAGGATGCAATGATTAGAATTTTACTGTAGAAAGGAATTTACTAGTGATTAGCAGCCTGAAACTCTCTTTAGACTGCTCAACCAGGGCCACATCCCAACCAAGAATTAAACTCTCCGTAACCCATATCCAAAACCTGGTTAGTGTGAAATGGTACCATTTTCTTAAAGATCTGGTAAGGTTATAAAACCCTATGCAGGGGTTTTAATGGAAACCTAGGAAGACAAGACAAGAAATAATAAAAATAAGGAGAATAATAATATAGGGCATTTTTAGTCTGGTTTTAGAATAAATGTTTATTAATTTTGTTATCATTGTAGTAGTGTGTTGCCTATTTTTAAACGGTGTATACAATTTTGAAAGTAATCTAAAATATAAAGTATTTAAATATGTTTTTGGAAACAATATTTAAAATTGGGGGAAATTTACTTTGTTACATTTGTTTTATTAATTCTGTAAGTGATATTTAGAGGAATTTTTAAAACTGCTTAATAAAATAATAAGATTAATAAATTAGATATTAATAGATTCTAATATAAGTATTATTCTACCATGCAAAAACCCATTATATAAAAAAAACTATTAATAAAATTCTAGTCAGGGGAAAGCAGAAATTTAAAAAGTAAACAAATGAATGAACAATAAATTTTTAGGTAATTTGAAAGAAGCAAACTAGGGTGATGCAATAGAGCCTTGGAGATGCATTCACTTGGAGTGGGTTCATGGAAGGCCTCACTGAAGCTGTGAAGTTTGGGGTGAAACGTAAATGACAAGAAAACACCAGTCATGTAAAGATCTGGGGCAAAGAGTTCTGGGCAAAACCAGGTGTCCTGCTGCAAATGTCCTTTGCTGTATCTGAGACTTAGAAAGAAGGCCAACATGGCTGGAAAATGATAGGTGTCAGAAAGGGATGAGAACAAGCCTGTTCGTAAGCCTTGTAAGCTCTAAGAAGATGTGCACATTTTATTCCTAGCACAGCGAGAAGTCATTTCAGGGTTGGACTGAAAGGAGTCAGGAACCAATTGACTTGTTAATCACTGTTCCTATTTAAGAAACAGATGTTGGAAAGCCAAAGTGCAGTATGGAGACCAGTTCTTTCCTTACCTGGATCCGAGTTCACATACTCCCTTACCCATGACGCCTTCTCTGCTCACCTGAAAGGAGACCATTTCTCTCTTCTTTACACTGGTGACACTGTGTTGCTGATGTTTTATGACATTCATTATATTTAGTCTTGTGTTTTAGGAAGCTGTGTTTCATCTCCCCCCAAAATCTTAGGATGTAAGATCCTACAGGGTAGGGGTTATATCTTTTAT
This sequence comes from Tadarida brasiliensis, assembly GCA_030848825.1. NCBI lineage: Eukaryota > Metazoa > Chordata > Mammalia > Chiroptera > Molossidae > Tadarida > Tadarida brasiliensis. Next base: position 111,047,766 of record CM061263.1, on the reverse strand, counting down.
ATCTTTACATTTGTAATGAGCTTAACTCAGTGGCTAATACAAAACGGAACTTATATGATGAGGGAGTAAGGATTTGTTTTGCTCAGTGACAATACATAGAATCAATTCAGCTACAACTGACATAAGTGTTGAAAGAATTAAAAAAATAAATGACTGTTGGTATTGACATTAACAAGGTATAAAGAAGGTTGGAAGAAAGGATGTCCCAACTTTTTATTCAGGACCAATTCAATGTCTGTTCTGGATAAAATAGAGAAAATAAAACTGTTTTAACAAATTTTATGGGTTTAATTAATTTGGGTGGGAAAATAAGGCTGAAAGCATTGCTGTCCATTTGACAATTAAAGTTCCTTGGGGGGGGGGAAGAAAAAGCAAATAGCTTCAGCATTGTTTGTTGGTGAAAAAGAAATTAAGATAGTACTTCATGGACAGTATTGAAAGTACAGATATATATCAGTAGAGAATGAACTATACAAAGGAAGGGCAGGACTAAGGAGAGGTATTGGGGGTCAGCACAGAATGGGGAGCAGGGATGAGAAAGAAGACTGCAAAGGTGCAAGGCACAGGGTCTGCAGATCCACTGATGATGCTCCTAGACAGGGGAAGTGATGCAGGTCTCATAACCATTAAGGTATAAACTTGTTGGCATGGATTTACTTACCTGGGAAGAACCCTCCAAAGTTAGCAAAACATAGTTTTAGAGCAAACAAAACAAGAGGAGCATTAGTTACCACTCACCCAAGTCTTGTATTTTATACTGGAGGCAGTTGAACTACAGGAACATGGAACAGCCTCTGAGGTCTCACAGCCAAGTCATAGAAACACTAAACTTTGAACCACAGTTTTCTAATTCCAGTTTATTGCTTTTGGCAATATACTCTGCAACCAGGATGATTATAATCCATCCTCACCCCCCCTTTTTTTTGTCATAGTGCCCTAAATTTTGTGTGTGTTTAGGGATTCATTTTGCCAATTGTTTGCAGTCTTAGAGGACAGTTGATCAAGTCTCCCTGTATCTAGGGCTTAAGTATGTGACCAAACACTAGACAGACCTGACTCACTCTCTGGGACTTTGATGGTAGGACAGGAAAATGGATGGGGCTGAATCATCACAGCAACAGTAAGCTCACAAGTCTGTCACTTAAATTCAGCTGCTTGGCTTCCAGGTGCCACCTCGTTCTTGCTCTTTGTGAGCCCAGATGTTCCATTTTCCTTTCATTTTTGAATTATCGCATCTTATTCACATTTCTTTTGGTTGTTGTTATTATATTTTTAATCTTTTTGCTCAGCACAGAAGAGTTCATTTCTTTTTACTTACAACTGAAAAACTCTAATTGCTGCTCTGCTTCTGCTTTTAGGAATAAAACATGTCAGGACATAGGATAAAAAATGAAAGAAACACTGAAAAAGAAAGGTAATGACAGAACCGAAGATTTATGAAATAAGACTGAAGCAGACTTTCAGACTTGGAGTATACATGTATTCATTCATATACTAATCTAATACATATTAAATAGCTCTTCTGTGGCAGGCAGGCTGAGATAACCTGTGGGCATACAAAGGAATGGAAGTAAAAAGATCCCATAACACATGTCAGGGATTCAATAGGCCCGCTGGACAGCCAGGCGCAGAGAAAGTGGGACCCATGAGTAAGGACTAATGAATTGGGGCAGAGAGTTGTCAGATCAGGGTCCACAAGAAGACTGAACCGCTTGAATCCCTGGAGCCACGTCCTTCTTACTCCTGAGCGTGGTTCTTACACTCTTTCTTTGATTCTGGAGATTCTGAAACTGATGTCTGAGTACAGGGGCAGCTGAGTCCATAGGTAGCACTAAGAACTGAAGACACAGTGAGATGATTGTACTCTTTCCATCTATTACCCGGGCCTTGAAGCTCTATTAAAATGTCACTAGAAAAAATGGTCCAGGAGATGTGACTGGGATCCTTGCCTGACTTTGCATTTAGTACCCCTGAGCCAGACAGTTAATCGCTCTGGGCGTCAATTTTCTCTTCTACACAATGAAGAAACAACACTGCTCTGTGTACCTCCCGAGTTGTGAGAAGCACATGAGAAAATGGATGCAACAGCTCAGCAAATGGAGAAAAAAGATCAACAGAAAAATGTTACTTTCCCTCTGGCATCATTTCCAGCCTTTGTTATGAGCAGCGATTTCTCAGCCACGGCAGAGAGAAGTTTTGAAAAAACCACTGAGCTGAAGAAAAGGAGATGGCAGCTCCATGGCCAGCTTCAAAGGCCAGCCTCTGGGCTATGCAGCTCCTAGAAGAACAGAGCAGAAGCTCTGGGAAGAGTTCTGACAGAAATTAAACTTTAGCCCGGTGGGTGTGGCTCAGTGGATTAGGCATCATCCCATGGCCTGAGAGGTCCCTGTTTGATTCCTGGTCAGGGCACATGCCCAGGCTGTGGGCTCCTTCACCAGTGGGGGGCGTGCAGGAGGCAGCCAAGCAATGTTTCTCTCTCACATCAATGTTTCTATCTCTCTCTCCCTTCCTCTCTCTCTAAAAAATTAATAGAAAAACATATTTAAAAATTGAACTTCAAAAAAGGTATACCATGACTGAGAAATTACCAGAGTAATTGTTCAGAAAACATATGTATTTCCATTAGAAATAATCTCTTTGCGGATGAGAATATATCTTTTACTTCTGAATTCTATGCATCTAGTATGGGTTTATCACAAATAACTATGTGTTGACTAAATGAATGAATGAAATTTATTCTTTCCTTGGCCCAAAGGAACACTTTTGCCTGGTGTCATACTCATATCTTCTAAAATTGACATGCTATTCAGAATGGCTAACTGGTTACCAAAGTTTGCCTACTACTCATCTGTAGTCCTGTAATTTTATATCAATGAAGTAAAATTATAGAAATATAGGACAAAAATGGGAATAAACTCATACAGATAAAGGTAAGTTATCAATATTTTATTAGAAAGTTTAATTCCATTAAAGCAGAAATGAGAGAAAGAGAGAAGGAGGGAAGGAGAGTATAAAATTAAAGTGGTACATCACCAAGCTGGCCACAACTTTTTAACTTAGGCATCTGGTTTCTTGGCTTCAGAGAGTCATATGAACTACTGTGTCCCAGAATAGACCATAGTCAGGGAAGAAGAGAGAAGTATTCTATTAGCTTCTTCCTCTTCCAAGTCTCCCATTATTCAAATGCACCCCACATCATACCACCTCAAGATGTGTTACCCTCCTATCTGGGCAGGTTCTGAACCTCAATAAAGCCACTTGGTCAGGGTCTTCTTGCCAGCCAGCACCATGCTTGAGCCTCTTCAATACTGTAGTTTGATAGCAACTGCAGCAGAGACCTGGCTCTAAGACTGTGGGAATGGTTTGAGCCCTTGCTAGGGTTGCTCTGGGCAAGAAGGCAAGCAGATGATTGAGGCACACAGGAAGAACAGAGTGACTGCATGGATCTGGAGGAGAGCTTTGATGGAGTCCAGTGTACCTCCCAAACACCCATCTTCAGGAATTTACTTTAAAGAGAATAAATGTGAGCCCGGTCAGTGTGGCTCAGTGGTTGAGCGTTGACCCATACACCAAGAAGTCACTGGTTCGATTCCTGGTCAGAGCACATGCCCAGGTTGTGGGCCCGATCCCCAGTGGGGGGCATGCAGGAGGCAGCCAATCAATGTTCTCTCTCATTGATGTTTCTATCTCTCTCTCCCTTCCTCTCTCTCTAAAATCAATAAAGAAAAATAAATAAATAAATAAAAGAATAAATGTGAGTGGCAGGAAGTAGTCCAGCAGAATCAGTGAAAGGGAGAATAAAACTATGGAGCAAGGCTGGAGAGCAAACAATGCATATTAGGGCAGAAAAAATGGAAGTCTTTGTATGGAACATTTTCACAAAAAGAGGTCTATTTGATATATTTAAACTAGGTTTAAGATAGGATGCAATCTAATTGTTTAAGAAAAAAAGAAAGGCAATTAGAAACTCCAAAAGCAAACAAGAAATTCTAATAATTGGTTCTAGAGCCAATTACACATGGCTAATAACTTTGAAACTCTGAAGTAGAAAGTATAACTATTAGAATTTAGACTAAAATAAAGAATTAAAGAGATCAAAGCTAGAGACACTCATATTTTCACCTTACAAAGTGGGTATTTGAGATAATAGTGATAAAAAAATATGGGGAAAAAAATGAGCACTGAGATTTATTTCAAGTGACTTTAAAACATAGTCATTTGACTGTATACCCCTAGCAAGATTTATCCTAAGAACAAAAGGAAATCATAAAAAACATTGAACAGTGTTATGTAATGATATTTTTATAATAATATTAGCATCATTATATTTAATTTATTAATTATATGTTGAAGGACAAAACAAATAAACAATTATGCTAATGTCTTTCAGAATCAATATTTATAAAATAAAAAACAGAAATATAAAATTAAAGAAAAGTCATGTGATGTTTTTATTAGCATGTTATTACAATTTATTTTTATCTTGCTAAAAGTAACAAAAACATAATGACTTATTTCACACTTGTCTGTATTGAGAAAGCCTAGAAACAATGCCAACCAGGTATAAATGAGTGCCTAGATTTCGGTCTCTAAATATAATTTCCCACTAAAAAGATCTAAGTATCCTTTCAAAACTGATTCCAGATCCATGACAGATAATACACAAGAGAATTCTGGAGATCTTGTTGGACTAAAAAGCAAGGAAACCAAGACTACAGAGGTCATATAAAAAGGTCTTAGGAGCCAACTTTAAGAGGTTCTCACTGCATAAAATGGAAAAATTGAGCACCAAAAAGAATAATGACTGCACTGTATAAAATAAATCAAATATTTAAAAATCCATAAATTCTTCACAATACTAAAAACAAAGAAACAAACAAACAAAAAAGGCAGTCACAATGGTTTGCTAGAGCATCATCTTATTATTCTGAAAACTGGTAAATAAAGGAAATAAATCAAACACGTATCCTGCCTTTCCTATATCATGGTACCAAATAGTAAATGTGGAAAAAGTCTTTACAGTAGAACAGATAATTCATGGGAAGAAATGACATGGGAAAATCAAGAAAGTCAACATTTTGCCATCCTTAGTAAAATTATAATAGTGAAAAGATTATTGGTGGCTGCTAAAACCATTAGGTAAAGGTTGATGGGGAACTTTATGACAGATGGATTAGACTGACATTCGTTGAACCCACTCATTAATTTTCCCATCACTCAAAGTAGAGCAACCAGACCTGATGCCTTTATTCTAATGTGATGCTATAGGAAAATACACAGTACCATCCGTGAAATATTATTGCCCAATAAATTTTTTTAAAATACGAATTTATTAAGCCTCTGGGTCTACCAGTTTCATAGAAAGCATTTAAAGAACCGCATATTAAACCACATTATGATGTGACACACCCAAGCCAGCTATTTCTGCTTTTTCTCTCATGTGAGGAAACACTGCTAGTTTGAACTACCATGGAAACTATAGAATTAGTATTTGCAAGGGGTACAAATATATTGTCATTGAAGTCCAAAGTGATCTCAAGAAGGGTATCTGACCTGCATTCATTTACATATTCAACCAAGATTTTTTGGCCCTCTGCTATAGAGCCATACTGCATTAAGTGTTATTGATTTAGAAATGATGTTAGAGTCTCTGTCCTGGATTTGATCACAATTCCCTCAAAAGCTAGGCCTCCATTCTTATACATAAATTAACTGTGCATAGATATTTAGAAGAAATTAGTAGAAAAAGCTCTGACCTAGTTATCTAAATGCCTGATAGCTGGTAAGATAAATATTAGACATGATCCAGGGCCATATTAATAAGAATGTTAAGAGTTTTAATTTTGGAAATAAATTCATATTTTTAAAAAATATATAAAAATGTATATTTTGGTATTTTATTATAACATGGTTTATTATCAATTTGTTTACAGTTTTTATTGAAAGTCAAGTTTATATAGAATTATTGGAGTTAAAAGATTAATTAGAAAACAGTGTTTGAGCATGAACTTTTTTGAATTGGTTGGTACATATTTAATTTACAGACATATATATGTTTTTTTTTTTTTTTCTTCATTGATTTTTTTAGGACGAGATAGAAACATCCATGAGAGAACATCGATTGGCCGCCTCCTGCATACCCGCCACTGGGCATGCCTCGATTGGGCCACAACCTGGGCATGTGCCCTGACCAGGAATCGAACCGGCGACCTCTTGGTGCATGGGTCAATGCTCAACCACTGAGCCACACCTGCCAGGCCAGATATATTGTTTTTTAAAAACCACTATTGCAGACAAATTGTTTTGCGATGAAAGTCAACCAGAAGAGCAATATATATTTTGTCACTAGTCACAAATGGATTTCTAGGAGAGTCAGCTGATTCTTAAAATCTTTAAATAGAACCTCTAGAATTTCTACCTCATGTGACAGATCCAACAAGGAACCCCTGCAGTGGTTGCTTTTTCTATATCAAGCAAAGAGATTACATGCAGCTTTGTCATGTAATTGGAGTAATACATCATTTTAGTAGAGAAACTTTGGTTGCATCCTGTCCAGTAAGCACTTTTCTATTATCTGGGCTGGGAAGAAAGCTCAGGAGAGTCCCTCATCGTTGAAATCATTTTGAAAAAGAACCCTTCATTTTTTATAGAATACATTTTTTAACAAATTGACTAAAGATATGAGAGCTTGGGAAAATATGTCCTCCAAACTTCCTGGGCTTAGTGAGATTTTAAGTTGCTTTCAAAATGAATTTTTTTGTTTTATTAGCCCTCCCTGGGAAATTTGAAAGACTACACTGCACTTAAACGTGTGCCAAAGGAAGAGACCATTCTAGCCATTTGAATCTGGCAAAATGACTCTAACTTGCATTGAGAACAGCAGTAAAAACTAGTATGAAGAGAAGACTATTAGGACACTATGAGATGAACTTACCAAAGATGCCCTAAGCAATTAATTGTATGGGATAATCTTTCAAAGGAAAGCTCTAGATGAGGATGTGACTATGATGATATGATGAATAGTCTTGAGATTATCACCCAGAATCCCCGTGCTGGAAATTTCCTCTTACTTCAGTCCATCCCCTAGGTTATCACTGGCACACCATCATAGCACTATCTTTGAGTGCCTCAACTGTAAATTGTGAATCCTATAGCTTCTGGGTAACCATGTTGCCTCCACATACAGAAAAGTACAGAGATAACTGGACAATAGGGAGGAAGGAGGAATAATGAAGCAGAGCCACTTTTCAAATGAGAGAAAAGGCATGGGACATAGAGGGAGAGAGTCCTGACAACGAATATGCTGGAAAATAGTGAACAACCAGTTCCCTGGTTTCAAAAAAAAACAACAAACAAAACAAAAAAAAACACTGCAGTATTTTTTAGTTTCTGTGGTGTAAATTTTTTTTTACCATGGCTGATTTCAAACTACCAGTGGGATGTCATTGAATGTGAGTTGGAAAGAGATTCCCAATAGCACACCATTACATAGTGTTTCCAACATACAGGTACAATAACTGTAAAAAAATTCAAGAGAATGGATAATAGTAAAATGTGAAATAGATAATATTAAAATTAATATATTTTTATTGATTTTTTAGAGAGAGAGATAGAAACATCGACATTGATCAGCTACCTCCTGCACACCCCCTACTGGGAATCAAGACCACAACCCAGGCATGTGCCCTGACCAGGTATCGAACCAAGACCTCTCAGTCCATGGGACAAAACTCAGTCCACTGAGCCACACCAGCCTGGCTTCTCCCGACTTTTTAATTGGGTTGTTTGTTTTTCTGGTGTTGTCTGAGTTTTTTGTTTTGTTTTGTTTTTGCATTTATCTTCAGATAGAGTGGGAGGGAGAGAGGGAGGAAGAGAGAGAGAGAAACATCCATGTGAGAGAGACACATCGAGTGGCTGCCACCCACACGACCCCAACCGGGGCCGGGGACAAACTGCAACCAAGATATGTGCCCTTAGCAGGAACCGAACCCAGGACTCTCTGGTCTGCGGGCTGGCGCTCTAATCACTGAGCCAAATCAGCCAGGGTTGTTTTTTTTAATAAATTTTGGATATTAACTCCTTATCAGAAGCATCATTAGCGAATATGTTCTCCCATTCAGTAGGTTGTCTTTTAGTTTTGTTGATGGTTTTCTTTGCTGCGCAAAAACTCCTTAGTTTTATGTAGTCCCACTTGTTTATTTTTTCCTTTGTTTCCTTTGCCTGAGGAGATATATTAGAAAAAATATTGCTAAGAGAAATGTCCAAGGTTTTACTGCCCATGTTTTCTCCTAGGAGTTTTATAGTTTCAGATCTTACATTTAAGCCTTTAATCCATTTTGAGTTTATTCTTGTATGTGGTGTAAGAAGGTGGTCTAGTTTTTTTTTTTTTTTTTTTGCATGTATCAGTCCAGTTTTCCCAGCACCATTTATTGAATAGACTCTCTTTACCCATTGTATGTTCTTGCCTCTTTTGTCATATATTAATTGACCATAATGGTGTGTGTTTATTTCTGGGCTCTCTATTCTGTTTCATTGACCTATGGGTCTGTTTTTATGCCAATACCATGTTGTTCTGATTACTATGGCCTTGTAGTATAGTTTGTATATATCTTTTTCTGTCTCTATCTCTCTATCTTTCTGTCATGTTGTTTCTGGCCCTTTGTAACATAGGTAGCTGTTTTGGCTCACACCACAACTTTAAAGATAGTAGAAAAAGAAAATATATGAAAGAAGCCTTTAATAGTACTTCTTTTTACTGATTACTTGTGTAAAGGTGTTGGGTAATATCTGATATAAACTGACTTTTGTTTCTTTCCCTTGTGCCTGCTCATACTGCTTCCCTTCCTGCTATGTAGGCAGCCACTGTAGCTTTGCTTATGCATGCCCTCAGGCCAGTGAGAATACAACGGAGAAGATGACATTGTTCATCTTCAAGGTTCCAATTAGGCTTTTTTAGTCCAAAATATTAGCAATAATCTTAAAGGGAAGCTTTTCTATTATAGAAGTGAGAGTTTTTCAAGTGATAAAAAGTTTTGATAATCTTTGGAGTTCTCAGAGCAGTGTTGATGCATACATCAAAGAATAAGGAGAGATATATGGCAATGTAAGAGCAATTTCCCATCTCAAAGAGACAGGAAAGTTAGACTTGTGGGTAATAAGGGAGAATCATTAAGGACATGGCTAGACCTTAGATTGTGGATTCCTGAAGGGTGCTCAAGTTTTCCATATTTCTGGAACAGGTGGTGGTTGTGTACCAGCATAATGAACATAATGATAGAAACCCAGCACATATTTGGGAGTCTCCCAGAATATGAGACCACAAGCTTCTGCAAAGTACTGTTGCAAGTTTTCAACATTGTCCCTGAGCAGTAAAGTTGAATGACCAAGGAGGATGTACCAGTGTCGGGGTCTAAAGGCAGCCTCATAGATTCTCTGAGCTCCGAGGAGAAGAGAGGAAATGTTCAGGCTTGTGAACTGGAAGAGGACGAATAGTAGGGGGAAAGGATGCAAGATCTATAATCATATTAACCAGATGCTATTGCACACTGGTGGCTTTGACAGTGAATGCAGCAAAGATCAATGGCCCATTTCCAGACACACTGAAGTAGCCCAGCAGAGGCTGGGAAGAACAGGAGATGGTAGTTGAATCCCAGGTGCCAACTTACTAGTATGGCATTGTCTCTATAAATAAGATTCCAGAAACTTGTAGTGCCTCTACAGAGAGCAGTAGAAAGAGAAAGGGATGAGAAACAAAGTCTGATTTGTAACCTCAAGGGGACTGACTGCATTTCGTAGTGGAAGTGATTTGAGTTCTTCTGGACTGGTAAAATGTTATTAACTACCTTAGCAGACACAGGCCTGATGAATAAAGTTGCATTGTGTTGTTTTCAGAGATACTTTAGCTTATTCATACCTGAGATTTTTCCAAAACAATTTTATAAATACTTCCCACTGAAAATTTATAGTTCATGGGATTTGAGATTTCGAGCCTATCTATTCCTTGCTCCATTTTCTACCCTGAAGTCCATTTAACAAAAAGTGGAGTATGAGAACCACCAAAGTACAACGATAGTTTCTATATTGGATTTATCCATTGCTATGGGGCTATAGTCTCTTCATATAAATATGTAAGACACATCAATACTTGTTAGGAAAACCGTTCTCCCCATCCAATCTTGATATTTCCATTAGCATTTGAAGACTGGAGTAAGTGCACAGTGAAATTTAGCATTTGTCCATCCTAAATATTTTAGTCTGAATCTAAGACAAGTGCTCTTTGGTAATAGATACAGAAATTATTAGATATTTTTAAGAGAAAGAAATAAAGGAAAAATGAATCATCTGTGGAGCTTATAATAACACAGACCCTGGAATTCATCCTCAAAGATTCCAATTCCAATTCCAATTCCAGTTGAGAATGAGTCTCAGAATGTTCATATCAACAAGCAGCTATCTCCAGTAGCAATCTTGCTAAGAAAGGAAACACTTCTACCAATCTAAGCATAAAAAATGGTTTTAGACAGATTTGTAGTAGTTCATAGAATTCAAAAATAAGCTGAAGGACCAGGCTTTGCAAAGGACAGGTGTTAGGAAGCTCAGGTGATCTAAGTAAAAATAATGATTAAAATTTTTCTGGAGTGCTTTTCTAAAAAAAAAAAAAAAAAGAATCACACTCTATTCAGTCTCTGCCTCAGTTTTTTGAAAATTCAGATTCCAGAAAGAGCATCTGATAGACCAAGTTTGGGTCTTATGTCCTCCTTTTGGGCAGGGGAAGCCCAACACTTTGACTGGCAGTCCCACCAAAGGGGAAAGATAGGTCCCCAAAATAAAAGTAGGGCTATTACTAGAAGAATAAAGACTTGATGATAGGAAGGCAAAACCACAACTGTCCATCACAGTCCCCAGTTAACTCAATGCAGTAGTGAAAACCACATGCCTAGAAAGTTTGCCATTCGAGAGGCAATGATGATATTTGTATTGGCTTCCTTGGGTTGCCATAACAAATGACCACAAACTGTGTTACTGAAAACAATAGAGAATTATTTTCTCACAGTTCTGGAGTCCAGAAGTCTAAAATTCAGAATGTACTTTCTCTAAAGACTCTAAGGTAGAATCCTTCCTTTCTTCTTCCAGCTTCTAGTGGCTGCAGGCATTCCTTGGCTTGAAGCTGCATAACTCTGATCTCTGGCCCCCTCTATACATAGCCGTCTCCCCTGTGTCTCAGTGCATGTCTATTTCACATCTCCCTCTGCTTTTCCCTCATAAGGATGTTCCTTATTGGATTTAGGGCAAATGTTAATTCCGGAATGATCTCATCTCTGGATCCTTAACTTAATTATGTTAGAAAGGCTCTTTTTCAAATTAGATCACATTCACAGGTTCCAGGAATTAGGACACAGGCTTATCTCTTGGGGGCCACCATTCAACCCATTATAATGTCCTTAAAGACTTTTGACGCTATATAATTGATTCCATGGATGATATAACACATAACATATAACTATAAATCAAAGTAAAATGTGGTAAGTACCAAATAACATTTAAAAAGGAAAAATAAAAAAAATCACTGGGACCAGGGTGAAAAGGGTAAACACATTTTTGAGGAAATGACAGAAGGCCTTATGGGGAAGTGGAATTTCCAACAGGTAGATATGATAAAAAGTACATTCCAGGCATGAAAAAAATATATGAACAAAGCTTTGGAAGCCAAAAAGGGGGAAATGTGACCAACAAATTAGGTTAGCACAGGTGTTTTAATTGAAAGCAACACAAAAACAACACAAATTTGATCAGAAAATAAACTTGAGGATGTTGAGTACTTCACACAGTCTCCAAGAAAACAGAACCAGACTTGCAAACCAGGAATAACACACACAGAATAACACACACTGATCTCATGAGGAAATCATGCCTCCCCACCCTCCACCCGATAATTGGGCACTGGTGGCCACATCTCACAGCGCTGCTACCAGTGACCACAGGTACTAGACTCTATACTCCTGCTCCATTCCCCTCTTGTACCCTCAAAATAAAAGCAGTATTGTCAAAGATTTGCCCGTATAGTAAGTAGATTTAAATAAAAATGCGCTATTATATCCCACCCAAATTTCCAGAATTGTGAATCTGATGAGATACCATGACCATGACTATGGTAGATTCCATGGCACAATGGATTGTGTAGATGTGTTTAAGATTACTAACCAGTTGACCACAGGAAGATTATCTGGGTGTGCCTAATTTAATCAATGAGCTTTTGAGGAAAAAACAAAAAGCAGAGAATTTTTTCTAGCACTAATAGAAGAGGAAGTCAGAGAGAGTTGAAGCACAAGAAGAATTTTATGTGCTGTCTGGCTTTAAAGATGAAGGGCCAATGTAGAAGGACCAGAGAGTGATCTCTGGGAGCTGAAAGTGACCTCTTGCTAACAGCCAGGAAGATGATAGGGACCTCCGTCCTACAACTGCAAGGAACTGAATTCTGCCATTAATCTGAATGAGACTGAGAGCATATTCTTCTCCACAGCCTCAAGGTAAGAACCCAAATCAGTCTACACTGTGGTCTGACCTTGAGACCCTGAGCAGAGAACCCAGATAGATCCTCTCCCTACCCAGCTATGGCACAAATGACTTGAAGCTAAAAGCTTACACAATAAAGCTCTTGTAGCCCACATAAAAATTAGTTGCTATTTAAAGTCTTGGCTTTAATATATTCCATAATATAGTTAAATATAAAATATTTCTTTGGCCTCTGTTATCCAAAAGTTATTCATTAAAACTCTGTTCAGGCCATACCAGCTTAGGAAAATCTACCTGTACATTTTAAGATTAAACCAAAGCAGCCTCAGACACTAGTGTGCCCTCAAGTCTGGGTTGGTCAATATTAAAACTGCCTTTGCTCATGGATAAAGCAACCAAGGTTCAATGACCAAGCAAGGTGGGGGTAAAATCCTTACCAAAATTCTCATTCCCTGTATTAATTTGAAATTCCTCTAATTTTACTTAATTCTGTTTCTCAAGCTCCAGGGTTATCAGAGATATTGTAGAGAAGGAAAGACATAAATAGTTATAGTTCTCTACTTTCCAGCTTCTCTTAGCCTAGGTCACTTCCTGACAGAAGAGCCTGAGACATGGGCTTACAGGCAGATAATTCGTTTCTGGGAAGTGAGTACAGGGAATGGTATCGAAGGATGGAGATTGAAACCAGAAAAGAAAGAAAGCCAATATAACAATGCATTCTTGAGAAGTTCATGACTATTAGCAAATGGGACTTGATCTCATTGGGACCTATGTGGATCCATGTAATATACACCTTAGCACTGTGCACTGGAAAGAAGGAAGTGTTCATCCATCAACTCCTGTCCCCTACTGGTCAAGGAGTGCCGACTCCCTTGTACTTCCAGGTTATGCATACACGAGTGCCACATAATTGTGGGTGTTAAAAGCTTCCTTAGGCATCCAAAGTCCTGGAGCAGAGAGTGAGAGATAAGTACATGTGAGGTGAACTGCAGTCAGGGTACACTTACACAAAGCTGGTTACTATGGCATGGCTAGAGAAAAAGGTGGACCACAAGGATATGAGGCTGAGCACATCTGATTCACTACCAGAGACCTGAACCAAGAGGGCAATTACACAAAATGGCAGATGGGGAAAAGAACATCACCTTATTAATATTTAGGGTGATATTGGAAAATATGGCTTAGGTACATGGCAGAATGCACTTCCTTGCCTAGAACCTTACATTGGTGACACTAGCCCACCACTGAGCTTCCCACGGGGCCTGCCCCTGGGGAACTAGCACTGTGAAGAAACAGAGGAAGACAGCACATGCTTCCTACAGGCAGCAAGCTCCCAAAAGGAAGACTGAGAGGTAGGAGTTGACTGAGTTGAGCTCAGTCCTTTGTCCCAAACCCCAACAAAATGAGGGAGTTAGGGGGACCAGAGAGAAAAGGATTCTGCTAGTGGCACTTTTTTCAGGAGTGGGGAAGAAGCATTTCCTTCTAGCAGAATATTATCCTTGCTAAGGACTTTCTCCATCATGTGATTAGTGTCCAAAGCAAGGCAAGATTCACATAGAGGTGAGGAGCATAGGAGGCACCCCTGTGCCACTGGACTAAGTCACCCACAGTGCTCAGTTTAGATCTCCTCTCAGGTACTACACTGTGGCTTAGGGCAAAGCTTCAGAGGGATATGGGGCATGCTTAGCATGGCCTTGCCTTCTTGGTGACCTACAGGACAAGAGTGACTTGTGGAAAGACAGAATGGGGTATTTAGGGTCTTGGGTTCTCCCCATCTGTTTCTCTGTCACCGACTTCAAATAAATTACAGACATTTGATAGTGAGTGAAGGGTCAGAATTTCTGGATTCAGAGAACAAACCCAGAAGTATGTTTCAGAAAGAAGGGAGGAAAGTCACAAGTACATATTTCATGGCCTAATATGTTTCAAGTATAGTATTGTTTCATACAATTTCTCCTTTAATCTTTACAATAAAATTGTGTTTTATCAACTTAATTTTACAAGTGGGGAATCTTATACCAGGTGATATTGGAAAACTTAATAAGAGAGAAAACGTTGAACTGAAATTAATATTGTTTGACTTCGAAACCTATACTTCCAAAACTTTATTGTATCTTATATAGGGACATTAAAGGAGTATTAGCATGATCTTTCCCTATTAAAAAAATTTTTTTTCCCAAAAGGATTTATTACAAAGGAAAGCATCTTTTCCTTTTTCCATCCTTGAGATATCAGGTAAGCTTTTGCAAAGCTGGGACTTGGCACTGCATGGGGTTGTTTCCATATGTAGGCATCTGGGCTTAACACATTATGTAATTATTTTCAGGTTCTAAAAATAAAGATCTTATGCCAGCGAAGCACACAGCACACAGCTCATCCTTTAGCATGAGCAAGGAGCCTGAGCACATAAGGAATATTTCCAAATATTTCCAAAACGCTTAATATTTCTAGACAACCAAAAGGTTAGTTTATATGGCTCATTTCTCGCTGTTAAGATTTCATATTACCATTAACAAGAGACAATGAATGCAAACTACTTTTCTGAAAATGTTTTCATGTGTTAAGGATCACTCAAGAATTCATGTCATCGTTTGATTTTTTACTTTTCCCGCCACAGGGGAAAAAAATTTAAATTGTAAAGGTGACTTATATATAGCTAGCTCTAGCTACATTATAAGTTTGTTTTCTCTTCTACAAGATATTTTAATTCTACGGGAAGTTTTCCAATGTATTTTACTGAACTGTTTAAGCAAAAACAATATTTCAGTTTTTTAAAGTTTAAGCAAATCAACCTTATTTTTATTTATTTACTTAAAAATGTTTTGTTGTTGTTGTTAATCCTGAACTTAAGATATTTCTCCATTGATTTCTATAGAGAGTGGAAGGGAGGGAGGGAGGGAGAGAGAAACTTTGATGTGAGAAAGACGCATTGATTGGTTGCCTCCTACACAACCCCGACTAGAGCTAGGGATTAAACCTGCAACCCAGGTATGTGCCCTTGACCAGAATCAAATGCACAACCCTTCTGTCTGTAGGTCAACAGACAATCTAATCGCTGAGCCAAACCAGCCAGGGCTATTTATTTAATTTTTAATTCTCACCCAAGGATATGTTTTTATTTATTTTAGAGCGAGGAAGGGACAGAGAGAGAAAGAAATAAACATCATGTGAGAACCATCGATCAATTGCCTCCCATATGGGTCCCAACCAGGAATCAACCCCACAACCCAGGCATGTGCCCTGACCAGGAACTGAACCTGCAACCTTTGGGTGTATGGGACAATGCTCCAACCCACTGAGCCACCCTCTCAGGGCAACTTTATTTCAAAAAAAAAAAAAAAAAACAACAACAACAAAAACAACTGTTCCTATTAACCTATATTCTCAGAAAGAACCCAAGAAGAGAAAGAACCCAAGAAGACAACATAAAGCAGCAAAAATCTTAGGAGAACAAAACAAAATGAAAAGCCTAGGAAAAAGTTTTTAAAAAGGTAATAAATCAGACACGGGTGCAAGAGCCTGATGGAAAGTCATATTTATCCCACTGAAAAAAACGCAAAGCAATAGTTTACCCAGTGCTCTGTCTTCAAGTTTACTCTTCTAACCTGGAAACAAGGAATCGCACCAGCATCAAAGGCAAATGAGAGAAAACTGACTCAGCTTAGCCTTCTCCTTCCCTTTCAATCGGTCTCTAACCTCCCTAAGCAGAAGCCATGTCCCAGCCTCCTCCTGCAGAAGATCTACACACCTCTACAGTTTCCAGGAAACATTCTAAGAACATCAGGACCTGGGCACTCTTACATTTAGTGGTCCCACCCTACTTTATATCAAACATTAAAACAGAGTCACATCCTGCCAAGTTGACGTGATTTAATAATAGCTACCTTTTGGAGAATTTACTTATTGACAGTCACAGTCAGAACACTTCCTGCCTATTTAATCGTCACAACCATCCTCTAGGTAAGTAACATAAATGTCTCTATTTTTGTTTTACAGTTGTCTTTTCATATTTTGGAACCAGTGTATTTTTTTTTTCTTTCAAGCATCATGTTTCTAATGAGACAATGATTGCAAGGTGTTCAGTCTAGGGTCAGGCTCAGCCAAGGCATTTATTAATGATGTTGAGGTAATTAATGATTAATGATGTTGAAGTAGTAGTTGTAGTCATATTCATAGGACGAGGAGGAAGGGGGAGAAGGGAGAAGGGGAAGGGGAAGGGCAGTAATATTCATAATAGTAATTACCTGAGCTGAGGTGTGGTTATCAGCAAAGAACAGAGCAGAGAGTACCCAATATTGGCATCATAATGGACAGAGATTAGGAAATGATTGTGAGTGTTTATTTTTAGATCAGTGAGATTACCTAAAATGTAAAAAAGATCGGAGAGTTGTGGGAAAGAAAACCGTATAAGTAAATTAAGGATAGGTTGCAAATTATTAGGACCAGCGATGTTTTTCTTAGTTGGGGGTGAGAAAGGGTAGGTAATCGCCAAAGTCCCCGAGTAAGTTCCAGTTGTCCTTGTGAAGCCTATACCTGGCTGCATGAGAAGGAGAGGAAGCTATTATCCTGAATTGAATTGAAGAAAATATTTGAGTACAGGTTTGTTCTCTATAATTTAGTAGTCAAGGAATAAGAAATAATCTAAAGTAATTTAAGCTGAGGATGCAGGGATACTCTCAACCATTTGAAGGGGTGTTGGCAGACATTTCTTATTATTTGCAAAATACCTTCAAATCTCTTTTGGATCATAAAAGGTTCTGAGGGGGGAGCATCTGTAAGAAAACAAGACTTGCAGGGCCCTGCAAGTGTCTAGCCCAGCTAACAAATAACTGTATGCAAAATAACTTTCACACTAACAAGCGGCTTCAAAAGCAGCCCGAAGTGGTTGCCATGCTACCAGAAGTCAACTCTGTGCCTGTCTTCAATTATTTCTGCTTTGGGGATATTTTGTGCCACATGGGCCTCCAGGAAGAACCAGGCAGTCAAGGGTGGGCTGGGCTGTTTGGTCCTCTGAGAAAAGAAGCAACGGACAGATCACTGCCCAGGGGAACCGGGCTCATTAGGAGACAAAGGTGGCAGGTGTTTGCTCTTCGAAAAAGACTAGTAGCTATAAAGTAAAAAAAAAAAACCTCAGCTGGGGTGGATTTCCAGTAATAAAAGCCGCTGTGCAGAGAAGAGAGGGAAGATAAGAGCAGACTGAAAAGGGAGGGCACAAGTAGAATGGCGTACGACCCCTATTTGCCTGGGACTAAAGAGTTTCCCAGGATGTGGGACTTTCCATTTTAACACTAGGACAGCCCTGGGCAAATTGGGATGGTTGTTCACCCTGAAAACAAACCCAGCCTTATTTAATGCACAAACTCACGAACTAAAGACCATATGCTGAATATAGAAGTACCAGCGTGCACAGAGATGATGCACCAACCTAGCACTTAAACCGCAAGCCATCAATGTATAAAATCATAACTAGTCTATCCAAAGTCAGCAGTTACTTCCTGCATATGAGTAAGGAGATATGGAATGTTTAACGCATCTAAATATTAATCAGTAATGATGAATCCCAAATAGTATTTAAGAACATAATAAATTATTGTTTCTTCTTCTTAATAAAATTGCCCTCAATCACACCTGCCAAGTTACCGAGAGCGTCTCAGTTTGCCTTTTTCCTGGGGAGACTTAGCAGCATAGTGATTATGATCATGGGATTTGATATAAGACAGATCTGGCTTAAAATCATGGCTTTATTGCTTATACACTGTGCGACCCAAGGTAAATTTCTTACTCTCTGTGAATTAATTTTCTTTTCTGTAAAATTATAATACCCACTCAAAAGTGCTGTTCTAGAAACTGAAATTCAATTAGAACAGTACATGGGAAATGAGTGGTCAACAAATGTTAATTGCTGTCTGGTTAGTCTGCTGTTCTCTGGGCACTTCTTTCTAGCAGGTTTCAAGCACAGATAAAATTCCTCAACCTGTTATAAACAGAAAGGGGTTTATTTTGGGGAGTTGGATTCTTGCAAAATCTTTAGCTGGGCTGGAGGAGCTCCACGCTGAGCACACAGGGAGCATCCCCAACCACAGAACCGTTCTCCTCCACAATCAGGAGAGCTCCCTTCACTTGGGTAGGACTACTACAGCAGCGGCATATCATCTGCTAAATTGGGATATTGCCCTAGAGCTACTGGGTCCAGAACAGGCTACCTCTACCATGATCCACACTTGCAAATCGGCTATCTCATACCTGTTTCTCTTCCCAGAAAATTCAGGTCTGACTCAGTCTTGCATTAGAGCATCTAGTGGGTGAAACATAAGTCATGTCAGTAGCCCTAGCTGCCAGGCATTCTGAGAAATGTGTGTGTTTCTGCATGCTCTTAGGGGTTGGAAATTATTTCCATTGAGCCAACCCAGAGCTTCCACCAATGCCCTTGTAAGATTGTTAATTTCATGTGTCAACTTGACTGGGCTAAGGGATGCCTAGGTCGCCGGTAAAAGACTAGTCTGAGTGTGTCTAGGAGGGTGTTTCCAGAAGAGATTAGCATTTGCTTCAGTAGAATGGTTAAGAAGATTGCCTTCACAGTGTGGGCAGGTATACAATTCCTTGAGGGAACAAAAACGCAGAGGAAGGAAGTGCACATTTCTCTCTTTGCTTGAGCTGGGACATCCATCTTCTGCCTTTTTATATCGATGCTCCTAATTCTCAGCCCTTTGTACTTGTGCAAGAGAAACCGTTTCATGATGTGACCACTGCATGACCTGTTTGCTGGACCCGGGCCAGAATGGAGATTGCTTACTGAAAACCCCCCTTGGAGACTGTCTGATCATAATCGATGTTCATGCTGACCTAAGTCAGCACCCCTCCCCTTCCTCCCACTATGTGCTGGTTTCTGGAACAGGCTGTTGTTCTGACCTGGTCAAGCATGAAAGTAATTTCCTGTACCTGGTAGCATTCACACACTAGTACCTGTGACTGTCTCCCCCCTTCCCCTATTTACCTATGGCTTCTTTGGTGCCTGCTGAGTGGCACAGGGATCCACTTCATCTTCCAGCCGCTGAGACACACCTCATACATAAGTTTCCCCTAATAAACTCTGCTAATTACCGTGCTGGAGTGGCCAGCCTCTTTCCCTGCCCTCCACTCACAGAGCTAGATTTTCAGTCTCCAGGCCTTTTCATGAGTCTGCATGTCCTAACATAACTCAGACAGGGACTGACACCGTCAGCCTCCTGATCCTCAAGCCTTCCAACTTGGATTGGGAGGTGCACCATTGGCTCCCCCAGTTCTCAGGCCTTAAGACTCAGGCTGAATTAAACTGCCAATTTTCTGAGTCTTCAGATCATAGGACTGCCCAGTCTCCATAATCACATGAGCATTCATTCAATAATATATATATTGTATATTTCTATATATATGTGTGTGTGTTTATATATCCAATTGGTTCTGTTTCTTTAGAGAATGCTAATACACCTCACTTCAGTTTTGTTTTCTTTTTTTTTTGTTAATCCTCACCCAAGGATATTTTTTCCATTGATTTTTAGAAAGAATGGAAGAGGAGGGAGGGAGGGAAGGGCAGAGAGAGAGAGAGACACCAGTGTGAGAGAGACTCATTGATTGGCTGCCTCCTGCACCCACCCTGACTGGGGCCAGGGATCAAACCTGCAACCCAGGTACATGCCCTTGACAGGGAATTGAACTTGTGACCTGTTGGTGTGTGGGCCAGTGCTCTAACCACTGACACACACTGGCCAGGGCCTCACTTTAGTTTTCCATAGTTAGTTACTAAAATGGGAAAAACACTTATAACCATGCACTGGAATTTGAGTGGATCCATTTCTAGATAATGCAATCCTTGCATCACTTCGTTTAAATAAGAGAGATTCCTAGTCTGAGAACATGCTAAAATAAACTTGTTACCCTGTTCTAGTGTGTGCTAATAAGTTGAGTGGTAGTTGTAGTTGAGAGTCTCTTTTTGTGATATGGGGTTGGTGACTTCAGTGATAGTCTTTCTCTGTCAGTATTTGGTTGAGCTTTGGGTATGTCAAATCCAAAATGAGGACAGGCTAGAGCTCAGGGCCTTCTGAAACCTAGTCATTCATTCCCAGTAACCGCAGACATTGCCCAATGATAAACAAAAACTCAAGAAAAGAGAATATAAAGCATGTCACTGCAAACCATTGATTTGGCCCTCGTTGGCATGAACATCTGTCTTGGCCTTATCTACAACATATATTCATGCTGCGCCCCTCAGCAGAAATGATCATCCAGAAGGATTTCAAACTAAAGAGAAATTTATGCTTGAGGGATGCAGCATCAGAACTTTATGGAGTTATTTCCAGAGGCAGCAGGTCCTTAGAGACGTGTTGCCAACAGCAGAAACCTCATGCAGAAATCAGACACCGCATTGACGAGTGTGGTCTTTTGTTTGTAGATTAGAGGAGTGTGATGTGAAGTGACAAACCCTCTGTCTGTGCACAAGTCTGTAAAGAAGGGGCTGGGTTGGGGAATAATTGGAAATCAATAAATGTCCTTGGGAGTCCAGCCAAGAATGACAACATATCTAAGTGAACCCCGAGCATGAAAGTTACTCTCGGTGTATGTTAGCCATTTTTCTGCCTCCCTAGACCTCATTGTCTTCCTTGTCTTCCTTCTTCGTGAACTTCCTCTTGCTTGAGAAATTTGGTAATCGGGGGCAAAAGTGTATGTTCAATCAATGTCTATTCCTTATAATTATCTATAGTTGAGCTTAAAGGTTCCACATTGTTCAAAGGGCATTGCAACACTTCAACCGATCACTGCCTTACTAAAGGAAAAGATCTGACAAAAGAACAGAGTAATCTACTTTTTCTGAGTAAACTAAGATCATGAAGAAAAGTTTAAAAAAAAAGGAAGAAAAGTAAAACTTTGTTTTATATATGTATAAACTTTATATACATAAATATGTTAAAAATTCATTATATATAATTGATTGACAGCATTCATTCTGAGTAGAGGCATACATTTGAGTGACATCTCAAATCACAGTTAGCTATGACAATGACTAGGATTAATTAAGCATCACCAATCAAAAAACATAAGTCAAAAAATTTTTAAGATTATCTATAAATGGGTAATTAAAATTCAATGTAATGTGTAATCTTTTTAAACATGTACCCAAATCTTTTCTTTCTTGACATTCAAAAGAGTCAGCATTTAGAAATAATGATTCTACAATGCAGTGGCTCCTCGCTACATGTAAATGATATATGATTGCTGTCAAAGATCCTCAGACCAGGTGCAAATGAGAGACACAACAGGCATGAGGGCAGAGTCCTTGTAAAAAGCAACAGGAGGGTTAATTTATTAAGGGTTTCAACATCCACAGCTGTTTTCCTTCAGCTGATGTGACTGAACTACTTTGTTAATAGACCTTATAAAACCCTCTCTGATTATGTTACTTTGTTTCTCTGCTGCATTTTTTAGTATCAGGTTGATACAGCACTGAAAGGGGACTTAAAAAGATTCTGATGAAATCCAGAAAGATTTCAAATTCAATGGCATTTGCTAGGTGCTGTGCTGTTCACTTTCGGTTACTTTAATCTAAATGACTCCGCCTGATGAACATAAAAGTCCCACGAGGGTTATTTTTCACTGTGGAGTGAATCACATTTTACTTGAGACCTGCGAAGTAGATGTTTCAATTGAATTTATCAGTGGCACAGGTTTTGTTCAGGTATTTGAGTCAAATCATTTTTAGCAGACTGATGATTGTACTTATGACAGAGATTGAGTCTGTTTGTGTTTCATTCACTATTTGATAGCACACATGCTGATGTGTTCTCTAGGAGGGCTATTGTATGGCCATAGAAACTGGGTCAACATTCTAACAATAGCAGACCTCTGCATGGTTGGTTGTGACGATTCACCATGTGAGCTGTCCAAGATTTGTGACAAACCTAATTCAGCACTCATGTATTCAAAGTGGTATAAAATGAAGAGTCAACTTCAACACTTAGAAGCAGCATTTGCCATCAGCCAGTTAACAGAACGAAATGCCTGTAATATTAGAGGTGACTAAAGTAAATTACAATGTGACTTGTTAGATATTGATGATTCAGTGACATTTTTCCATTAATTGGTGATGAGCTATGTCATCACTAGTTTTATTAAGTTTAATAAAATGATAAAGATGGATTCCACTGAGATTAAGCCTTTGTGGAGGTAAGCCAAAACAAAACAAACAGTCCTGACTGGTTTTTCTGAGTGGTTAGAGCATCGGCCTTCGGACCAATGAGTGCCGGGTTTGATTCCAGCCAAGGGGGCACGTACCTCAGTGTGTGAGGCAACCAGTCAACATGTCCCTCTCACGTCGATGTTTCTCTCTCTCCCTCCCACTCTATCTGAAGATAAATAGAAAAATATTCTCAGGTGAGGATTAAACAAACAAACAAACAAATAAAAAACACTAGCTTCTGAAATATTGTGAGCATATTTATTATTTTCCTCAATAAATTATACATTTCAAATAATAAAAAATTCCCCAGAATATTCATCTTAAATTTAGGCTATTCTAGAATTCATTCCAATAATCTGATTACCAGTGAAAATTAAAGTTTGAGTTCAGAAATTCTAAAATATGAAGAAAATATCTGTTCTGTGGTGTCTATGAGATGGCTGCTTGTTGAGGACGTGTGGGGAGATCTATTTTCAGTTATAGGATCTTAGTTGCTGGAACCATGGCAATCAAAACTAAATTTAAGTGGGCATGAAGCATCACATCAAGGTATACATTTAATATTTGTAAGCGTTATAAGGATATTTTTAGACTTCAGACTTACACTAAACTCAAAGAATTAACCTCAAATGAGAATTTGAGCTTTAAAAAACCATTTGACCCACTAAGGACATTTTATTCATTCCTGATAATTATCCTCTTTAAGTCATCCATAAATCTCCTTGTGACCAAGGGCCAAAATCTATTGTATTGTGTTCTATCAGCTTCACAGACTCAGCCTTTCAAAAGCAGGACTCACTGTTAGAGTTGTGTTTAGGCCGGTGACTCGGGCTTGTGAAAGAATCCATAACTGAGAGAAGATAGAAAAGGGAGGGAATTCCCTATGGACAGGGAAAGGGCCAAGTACCAGGTAGCACTGGGCAGAGCAGAAAGAGTGAGTCGATCTTCTATTGGGGGCTTTTGGGAGTAAAGGGCAGATGTGCCAGGGGGGTTTCTTATCATATCTTCTTTAGCCTATAAAATCAGGCTAGGGCCCTGGCCAGTTTGGCTCAGCGGTTAGAGCGTCGGCCTGCGGACCAGAGAGACCTGGGTTCATTCCCGCTAGGGGCATGTACCTTGGTTGCAGTTTGTCCCGTCGATGTGTCTCTCTCACATCGATGTTTCTCTCTCTCTCTTCCTCCCTCTCTCCCTCCTGCTCTATCTGAAGATAAATGCAAAAATGTCCTCCGGTGAGGATAAAAAAAAAAAAAATCAGGCTAGGGAACTAATAGAACTTATTGGGGAAAAGGAGAGAAGGAGAGTGGACTGGGGACTGCAGGGGCTGGTCACCCATGAGTCACAGTCACGGGTGCAGGGTCCAGTGTTCCAATCATCAGGTTGTTTATCTTCCCATGATGTCAGGTCGTCCCCCATGTCCTCAGATGAGGAGAATGGACAGCATTCTCAAGGTAAGCCCCCGGGGTGCACACCTCCCTGCCAGGTCAGAGTGGGCTTTTCCTCAATCAGAACAAAGCAATCACAACCAACATTGTAAAGGATGATTAACATTTTTCTAACTATGGCTAGTGCCCCACTATGATTAGTTTTCTTACTCTTCTAATATTTTCTATTAATTCTAATATCCTTCCTGCCCCTTTCAGTTGGGTAGAAAGGCGGTTTGAAGGTGCAGACACCAGCAATCTCCGTGTTTAATTACCAGGTGCTTCTCATAAATTGTGGAGAAAAGCTTGTTTTCTGTCCTTATAGTCACCATATTTCTCTCTGAAAAGCATTCATCCTCTTGGTTCCCTAGCCTGATGAAAGCTAAGTCAGAAGTCTGGATATTACCTAAATTCCTCCCACATCTACACTCCATCACCAAGTCCTGTCAATTCCAACTC
This sequence comes from Tadarida brasiliensis, assembly GCA_030848825.1. Lineage (NCBI taxonomy): Eukaryota > Metazoa > Chordata > Mammalia > Chiroptera > Molossidae > Tadarida > Tadarida brasiliensis. The sequence continues at coordinate 111,023,163 of CM061263.1, read as the reverse complement.
TTAGATACCTTTCTAGTCCGCCCACTTCTCTTAATACCAGTGCCTCTAGCCTAGGTCAACATCACCTGCTGCCGGATTAGGGCCGAAACCACTTAATGGATCGCCCTGCTTTCAAGTATTTATTTTATCACTTTGATTTTCCATATAACAACCAGAGGAACTTTTATAAAACTCACATCTGCCATTCTCCCGCTGAAATCCCGTCACCAGTGTCCCATGTTTCTTAGACAGGGTCTAAACTTGTGAAACAAAAGACTTCCAGCATATCCTTCGACCTCGCTTTCTCCCACGTGCACTGTGTGACTTTTGGCATCCAGAATTTTGTACACACAATTCCATCCACACAGAAAAAAAATCTTCTCCTCCCTTAGCGTAACACCCATGGATCCTTCAATGGAAAGTATCAGATTCATTATTTTTCTAGGAATCTATTTGTAACTTTCTTCCAGCCCCAAGTCTAGGTCATGCGTCCTTCCGTTGTGTCTCCATAATACTCTGTGTCTATTGCTCCCAAGAAACTTATCACTCTGTATAGTAATTACCTGCTTATCTGTCTATCTTTGTCCATTTGATATAATCTCCCTAAGGAGAAAAACCCTATCTACTTCTCTATATAGTTCCAGGGCCTAGACATATCTCGTATACAATAGTTGCTTTATCAACATTTGTGGAATAAATGAACGGTATGAAAATTGAATTGAAGCAATTTGTGCTATCTAATCAACTAAATGTTTTTTTAAAGTCACTGCTCGTACATGATAGAGCAGAGTAACACGAGTTCTTTGTACAAGGTTTCTAGGAATGGATGGCATCTACCTCTAGAGGTTTCCAACTCTTAAAGTGAAATCTGATTTCTAGGCATTCCACAGTTTGTACATGATGACAAAGGCATCATATTTAACCAAGTTGACATGGAACTTAGAACAGGGCCAAGAAGGTCAATAAATAGTTATTAGAGAATAATATTATCTTAATCTTTTTTTAACAAGGAAATTGTGGCCCCGACCTCATGGGTTATGGGTAGAATTAACACTCAGAATATGGCTATAGTATACCAAAGTTTATCACATAATTTCCCAATATGTGCTATTTTTATTGTAGCACTCTACCTTCTACCTCTAGCACATAGCACATAATAGGTATCCATAAATCTTTGAATAAATATTAAATAAAATGACAGAACCCTAAAATTGGTATAACATGACAAGATAGGGAGGGAGTCACTTAACAGTGCCCTTTCCTGACAAGGACAATCCTCTAATCCGGGCAATGTCTTCTGACAACTGAGAGGAGAGCATTTTATCAGATATCCACAGAAAAAATCCAACCAACCTTATAAAATATTCTTGTCATCAATATCAATAAGAATATTTGAAATTCTTATTTTATTTTATTTTTTTATTAATTTATTATGTTTTTGAAATATTGAGGAAGGGTAACTTTTTCATTTTTATTGAAACATCCATCTACTTTCTCATTAGAGTCCATTTTTACTTCATCTGTCCACATGAAATTCTTATTTTGAAATGTTTTCCAGTAATTTTTCAACAAACTGACATTCAAAAAGCTTGGAAATCATAGAAACTTCCAAATCTATGGACTATCCTAATAATTCCAGAGTTGAAGGACAAGAATACACTTACCTGAGTGGCGAACCATGCACTACAGAAACTTGTTACAAAAGAAATATATTCCTCCTTTTAGATGCATCCATTAAATACCTTTTATACTTCTAAATACTTTCTATACTTCTATAAGCCCTAGGCACTGTATGGGCATTAAAACACAAAAATGGATACAAAACATTCTTGTTTGCAGGAACTGACAGGAGGCAGAGGTGGGCAGATAAACAGAGCAACCTTGCAATGTGATGAATTCAGTGAGAGTTATACCCAGCTGCTGTGATGGCCATAAGGGAGTTAGGGAAGCCTTTCCTTAGGAAATTTCTCCTTAGTGGAGTCCTAATTTTGCCCAGTGTTGTAGAGGTGCATGAGGAAAAGGTATTCTGGGAAGAGGAGAGGTAAAAATAGGATGGTGTGTTCATGGGTGTGTTCATGTGTGTGTTCATTTTTACAACAAGTTGTACAATGTTGATGGATTGGCAAGAGATGAGACGGGAGAGAGACAGGGGCCAAATCCTGGAACTCCTCAAATGGCATACTAGGCATCTTGAAATGTATACCGAAAGCAATAAAGAGCAGTGAAATTTTCTGTGCAAGGGAAACAAGCCAAGGACATATATGCATTTTAGATAAAGCACGTGTATTCTAAACAAAAACTAGAAGAGATTAGAAACTTCTCCAGTAGGAATTTATACATAACTCTTATTCACTGTATCAAAATGTTTTGTAAATCTATTTGGTTTTCTTACTTTCCTGAGACCAGTGTTTCTCAAACCTGAGTGTCAGCCAGAATCACTGGAGCGGTTGCTAAAACACAGCTTGTTGGTGAAGTGTGGGGCCTGATTTTGCATTTCTAACAAGTTCCGAGGGCTGATGCCATGAAGCTTATGGATACCACTGTTTTAGACTATGATTTGGCTTTTTATTGATTTTGTTTCCCAAACAGCTAGTTCAATGTCTGTTATTGAACAGGTACGCATGGCCTATTTTCAAATTTAAAAAATTAAGGAATGAAAAAATTCCAAGTACAGAGGAAAGAAACATGCCAAGCAGAATGACTTTGCATCTCCTTCATTGGGAACGACCCAGAGTGCACTGTGCACCTAGGAGAGAAGATTGGTGGCGTACTTCCCCTGCCAGAGCTGAAACACTGATGACATCGCTGCAGCAGAGCGGACGTGGGGAGCAGAGCGTCTCCCTGAACAGGGGCCTGGCCCCAGGGCTGCTCACGGCTGTCAGCTGTTTGCACTAAATACATTTTCCTTCACCGCATCTCACATCGGGGATTCCTGCTGGTCAGGAATTGCCTCCAACGACCTTCGTGACTGGGAAGGAACCGGATCTCCTGACACCGTCTGAAACCAAGTCGTCTGGCTCCTGAACAACCCGTGTGTTTGAATCGTCCGCCGGGCGGCACCTAAGGATCTCGGGAACTGTGCATTGTGACTAACTGAATTGAACTCGAGACTAATTGAACCTTTACAACACCCTGTTGGTTAGGTATTATTACTATCATCCCTAACGTTCGGAGAGGTTAAATGTCGCTTTCAGGGTCAGACAGCCTTCCAATGGGATGGCCTGGGGCAAAGCCTAAATGATCTAATGCTGGTGTCTATACTCCCAATGGGTAAGCCCATTTCCAGCCTCATAGAAGCCCTCAGGGTTTGTAGATGCAAAGGCAGGAGGGAGCTATTGGGACAACAGCTATTTAGAAGCCCTCAGTCTCAGGCAGAGAGAGGCAGTGAGAGGATGAGGGTCCAGAATGTGAGACTCTCTAGGGCGAAATGAATGGCTGTCTTCCCTTATGGGAACACTGAGTGTTCAAGTCAGAATGGTGGCAAGTAGGGTATAGTTATGACAGGTAGTGATGACACCCCCATCTCGTGTGGCTGGGGTGCTTCTGATGGCCTGGACATCTGTGCCAGGATCATGCCAGAGCGTTGAGAAACTGCATCCCAGAGGCACCCACCACCACGTTTGCGTGGGGTCCCAGTACCAACTAGAAAAAAACAGGCCATGATTGAAACTTTTCAGGACATGGGAAGTGTGGTAAATTCAATAGTATGGCCAACACTAAAATGCATCCAAACAAATATACCACTCTACACCAAGACAGATTTACTGCTTCAAACACACAGTTGTGCCAGGCAAACAACATCTTTAGAAAAACGAGTAATCTAGACAAATGGAACACTCCAAACCCACTGAAATCTCTGGACACAAATTATTACAGACATGCAGTATGTAATACTCCAGGCATAGTCACTTCTTACACACTGGCAAGCTCAACATATTGGCAATTTGATGCACAGTAATAGCTCCAAACACACCAAACTCTTTGAGCATCTTGATTTTCTTGTCCAGATAACCCAAGCATACACCAGGAACCCCATGCCCACTTCAACTTAGAGAGAAGGGTGGAGCCAGGCTGACTTTGTTTGTGGCCATATCAGACCAATTTATAAATTCTTTATTTTTTAAGGGATATAGCAGGCATTTATTTGTTTCAAGAAATGGAAGAATTGACCCACTTCAGAAAAGTTGTTTTGAAAGGGGTGGGTGGCCCATGACATTGGAGATCCATTGTAGTCGATATGAACACATTCCGTGAATGGCTAGAGTGTTCCCTCCTAGGCTTGAGGGAGCTGCATAATGGGGGAGGGATGAGGGAACAGATCTCCAGATTATGGTGCCCCTCCCCCAAACTAGTTCTAGTTCAGCTCCTCCTCAGTTTTTGAGATCTAGTCCCCTTTTGGGTGACCCTGAGGCTGTTGTATTCCTGGGGGGAGGAGCCACGTCCTTGGACCCCTGGGCTGCTCTTGTGTTTCTCCTTCTGCTCTCCCTGAGTGGTTCCACGGGATTTTAGGGTTGACTTGTCCTCCCCCTTCTTACCAAACTGGGAGGGACTTATGGTGGAAGTTTTCTCCTTTTCCTTTCTCTTCCTAGGGGCTTCAGCATGGCTTTGGGAAACTGTCTGGCCTCCATCCTGTTTACTCATATTGTCTTCCTGTTTACTCTGCGAGGCTGAGACTAAGGGCTCAGTTCCTGGACCTTCCAAGGTCTCCGTAACAGGTCTGCTGATCGTCTCCTCTCCTGCAACTGCACCCACACTGCCTTTGGGTGTTACTGCTGCTGTCCCTGGGACTGTCCCCTGGTCAGGCCCTACCGGTGCTGGGGTTAGGAAAGACGGTGTGTCCTTAAGCACAGGGTCGTTTTGAGAAGCATCTTGTTGGACTCCTTCCCCACCAGTATAAGCAAGAGAGGTGACCCCAGACACCTCAGTGACTATATGAAGGCTTCTGATGCTGACCTGGTCTTGGACACCTTCATGGAGCTCCATGGCCTGTGCCGAGAGGAGAAACAGGGAAGAAGAGAAGAGAATAAGTGAAACCAGAAAAGGCTGTCACCTGTCTTCAACAACTTATCATTAGAAGAAACTTTGAATCACCGAGTCCAGTCTCCCAGAGTATGCAGGAACCCCCCTACGGCACTCCCAAAATGGTGACTGCAGCTTTGCTTGGACAGTTCCTGTGGCAGGGAGAGCACTAGTACGGTTCACCAGTGAGCATCCTCACACTTTTACTTTATACACTTGTCTCAGCATTTTTACAAAACAGATTCCTAGGGGGAGACTGCTGGTCAAAGCCATGTTCATCTCACATTCTGCACGCTGCTAACACATTGTACACTTGTATGCAAAGTGTGCTGCAATGCCACAGGTTTATGCAAACATCAGTTCATGGCTGAAACAAAGAAAGGGCTTTCTCATAGTTAAAAATGTCCCACGACAGATCAGACTGCCCGAGTCCACAGCAGTATGTAGGTGTTCCAGAGCAGACTGGACAGTCAGGATGCTGTTGACAGCATTACAGCATTAGGTATGGGGTCAGAGGAGCTGACATCTAAGGGACCTTGCGTGTTCAGAAGTGCTCGGGACCTCCCTAGTGTGGCAAGGCCTCCACATGGTGGCTCATCTGTCCTGAGCCCTTCCACGTGCAGTGTTTCCCCAGGCAGCCCAGGGGAGCAGCCTGAGAGCCTTCCGTTGCCCTCCCCAAGCACTCAGGCCCCCTCCAAGAGTCTCTGCAAAAACTTACAGCAGGGCTGTTCTTGTCCTCTGCCTCCAACACAGGTATGTTCATCATGTCACAAGCTGGTACGGCCTGGGTACCACTGTAGGCCTCCACTGGGGGTCTCAGGAAGAGCACTAGGTCTTCCCAGTGTGCAAACACATCTTCTTTTGCATTTGGAGGGGGGCATAATTGTAGGTAAAAAGAGTGGCCACTGGCAAGCTTCAGTTGGAGCTGTTTTTTCTCATGACTGTAGATGGACAACCTTACAAACTTCAAAGGAAGCAGCCTGGTCAGCTCTAAGGTCTTTGCTGACTTGAGTCCCCTTCCCCGGGTGTGTCGGTCATGTTTGGTGCAGACAGCACAGCTGAGAGCTGGTCGTGCCAGCAGCAGGACGTCAGGTATCGTGAGGTTAGGGCTAGTGTATGCGATGCCCACAGTGACGATTCGCACACTGTTGTGCATATCAATCATTTCTCCTCTCTTGTTGATCTGGATGAAGTCGCTCTCAAACATGAGAATGTGCTTGAACATGGCAAACTCACCCTTGCACAGCTGCCGCTGCAGCTTCCCCATGGAGCCGCGGAACATGGGCAGCACGTGGCTGCCCTGGGCGCTGCCCTGCCACAGCTTCGTGCTGCTGTTCATGTCTGTCTTGCATTAAGACCACTGCACGTCCTCTCCAGAACCTCTCCTTGGTCTAAACCACAGCCCCTCACAGCTACCTTTAAGCTCTTGCTGTCCTTTGTGACCTGCAGCCAGCTGTCACACACAGCACTGTGTCCTCATCCCCACAGCGGCCCCACAGGAAGGGACAGCATCCTCCTGCAAACAGCCACCCCACAAGGGCACGGAGAGAACCAAATTCTTCTGTGTTTTGTTTCTTCCAGGCTACTGATTTTCATGCACTACAACAGGCAATGATATGTAAATGATTAGCAGTCCCAGGAAAACTATCTTCATTAATCTATAAAGGTGATACTAATAGCTGACAAATAGCTTCATGGCTTTATAAGAATTGGATGTGTTTTTGGGCTTTTGCTTAATGTTTTCTTTTGAAGTTCTGTGAAACATGAACTTCAGTCACCAAGTTTGAATTTAAGAATGTACATAAAGGTTTAACAGAGAAAGCTTTCCTAAGACTCTCCTTATCCTTCTCAAGCCTGCATTTAGTTGTAGATGTCTGTAAACTGCTCTTTCAAAAATTCAATTATTGAGCTTCTTCATTTTTTTTCTGGAAATATATATACTTTTTGCCACTTGCCAAAATATTCTTTATCAAATATGACAAAAGTGAATTAGCCATTATAGAGAACAAAATAAAAGTCCTTTAAATTCATGAGAAAAAATATCAAGGCCTTTAATGAGTTGAATGGTGACCCCTCCCCCCACCCCCCAAATCACCCATGTCCTAATCCCTGGAATTTATGAATATTATCTTATTTGGGAAAAGATATATTTACAGATGTAATGAAATTAAGGCACTTGAGAAGATTGTCCTGGGTTATTCAGGTGGGCCTTTTTCCCCTTCATCACCATTTAGATACCCATACCCTCATCTACCGCCACCCACCCCCCTCTCCCTCGTAATGACCACATTGTTGTCCAAATCAATGAGTTTTCTTTTCTTTTTTTTTTGTTCATTCCCTCTACCTGCCATCCTCACCAACACTTGTTGTTTGTTGATTTATTGATGATAGCCCTTCTGACAGGTGTGAGGTGGTATCTCATTGTGGTTTCAATTTGCATTTCTCTCTAATGACTAGTGATGTTGAGCATCTTTTTATATGTCTATTGCTCATCTGTATGCTTTCTTTGATGAAGTGTCTTTTCAAATCCTTTGCCCATTTTTTAATTGGATTGCTTGTTTTTTTGGTCTTGGCTTTTAGAAGTTCTTTATAAATGTTGGATATTAAGCCCTTCTCAGATGTAACAGTGAATATGTTCTCCTATTCAGTGGGTTGTGTTTTCATTTGGTTGGTGGTTTTCTTTGCTGTGCAAAAACTTTTTAGTTTGATGTAGTCCCATTTGTTTATTTTTTCTTTTGTTTCCCTTGCCCAAGAAGATATATCAGAAAAAAATACTGCTACAAGAAATGTCTGAGATTTTACTGCCTATGTTTTCTTCTAGGATTTTTATGGTTTCGAGTCTAACATTTCAGTCTTTAATCCATTTTGAGTTTATTCTTGTGTGTGGTATTAGAAGGTGATCTAATTTCATTTCTTTTTGGTATCTGTTCAATTTTCCCAAACCATTTATTGAATAATATCTTTTCCCCTATTGTATGTTTTTGCGTCCATTGTCCAATATTAATTGACCATATGGTATGGGTATCTTTCTGTACTCTCTATTCTGTTCCATTGATCTATATGCCTGTTTTTAATGCCAGTACCATGCTGTTTTGATTACTATGGCCTTGTAGTATAGTTTGATATTAGGCAGCATGAGTTCTCCAACTTTATTCTTCTTTCTCAAGATTGCTGTTGCTATTTGGGGTCTTTTGTGGTTCCATATAAATTTTTGGAATATCTGTTCTAGTTCTATGAAATACATCATTGGATCTTGGTAGGAATTGTGTTGAATCTGTGAATTGCTTTGGATAGTATGGACATTCTAATGATGTCAATTCTTCCTATCCATGAACACAGTATATGCTTCCACTTATTTGTATCTTCTTCAATTTCTTTCTTCAGTTTCTTATAAATTTTCAAGTACACGTCTTTCACATGCTTGATTAAATTTATTTCCAAGTATTTTATTCTTTTTGAAGCAATTGTGAATGGGATTGTTTTCTTGGTTTCCCTTTCTGATAATTCATTATTGATGTATAAAAATGCAACTGATTTCTGGATATTTATTTTGTATCCTGCTACTTTACCGAATTAATTTATCAGTTCTAGTAGTTTACTTGTTGCCTACAAGGGAATGAACAACTAAACTGCATTAAAAGTTTATTAAATTAAACTGAAATTAATAATTTATGTAAGGTAAATTTTGCTTTTATTTTTCAATAAAAGGTTTTTATCTCAGTGAAAAAAAAATAAGAAATTACTAAAAAGGATAAAGGTGCATATATATTCATATAAATTGTGGGAAAGAAAACAGAGACAATAATAATGGTAGAGATGACAGCTAAGATAGGAATCTTAAAATTTCCATTTATTTTTCAGGGCTTAGATGAATAGAGTAGCCTTGAGCAAACTATTTTACTTTCCACAGTACTATATCTGTGCCTTAGTTGGATAATTAAGTGGCCATTAGCAATACTTCATTGAATAGCCCCTTTGAAAAATCTCAGAAAAAATTTATTCATATAAAGCCTTTGAATTTAACTTTAATATAATGAATACTACAAATTGAGTTAAAGTTCCAAATGCATTATAGTAAGCATTCTCTTAGTTATGTCTATGAATTCTTTTCTGCTTCATAAATTATCTTACAAAGGAATTCTACACTCATTGTGGCACCATGCTGTGCTTCAAATATGAACACTTCATTTAGAGACCATATTACACATGGGTGGATTCTGTTTTGGTTCAAAGGGTGAAGGACCCAAGCTTGAAGTTTCTTTTTCCAGGATAGATCATGTTGTTTATTTTGTTGTTGTTGTTGTTGTTAATCCTCACCTGAGGGTATTTTTTCCATTGATTTTTAGAGAGATTGGAAGGAAGGGAGGGGGAGATAAAAAGAGAGAGAAGAGAGAGAGAGAGAGAGAGAGAGAGAGAGAGAGAGAGAGAGAGAGAGAGAGACATTGATTGATTGCCTCCTGCAACCCAGGTATGTGCTCTTGACTGGCATTGAACCCATGACCCTTTGGTTCTCGGGCCGATTCTCCAACCACTGAGCCATGCTGGCCAGGGCAGGATGGATCATGTTTATACAAAGTGATCTTCACTTTGTCACTTTAGACACAGTGACTAAATGTTCAAGATGACAGTAATGCCTCTTTGCTGCTATATGTAGTTGGAATTTTTGACTTGGTTGAGGATAAAATATGCTTATCCTGTAGTATAGTCCAACTAACTAAATCAATAAGCAGAGATTTAGTGCAATTTCTCAGTTAAAATATTTTTAGCAAAAATTCAAATATTCAATTAGTCATTGATGTGAATTTGTCTATAAAACTAGAATTCAGAAAATATCACATTTCCTGAAATTTAATCTGGCTCGGAATCTACCCACCCAGAGAGTAGAAAGTCCACCTCAGTTTGTTTGTAAAGACACTCTCTCTTCTCTTAAAACTATTAAAGAACACAGGGATTTAAAAAATCTGGGATAAGAGGGAAGACTTTTGGTGTTCAGTCAGTAATGGCCACCATTAAGATTCTTCTCCAAGCCACTGAAGAGCAATGGAAAACCATCTCTTCATCTAATAGCATCCATTCCTTGAGTGCCAAGCTCAATCACTAACTCTAAGTCTCTATACAGCTGTCTGAAACCCCCCTCACCCAAGGTCTTGGCATGCAACTGACCCTCACCCCCAGCCACATCCCACTCCTTGAGTGCCAAGCTCAGTCACTAGCTCTAAGTCTCTATACAGCTGTCTACAACCCCCCTCACCCAAGGTCCACCATGGAACTGATCCTCACCCCCAGCCACATCCCTCAAGTCTCAGGAAATGCATCCTACCCTCTAGGACTGTACAGTAGTCTCCACTTATCTGCAGGGGACATGTTTCAAGACCCCTGGTAAATGCCTAAAACCATGCATAGTATTGAACCTATATATACTATAATTTTTCTTATACATATCTATCTATGATAAAGTTTAATTTATAAATTAGATGTTATTAATGAATTTATTAAATAAGGCATCATGCATGTATTACTAAGGCATACTTAATTAAGAGATTAACAACAACTAATAATAAACTAGAACAATTATAACAATATACTGTAATAAAAGTATATGAATGTGGTCTCTCTCTCTCTCTCAAAATACCTGTTGTGCTGTATTCACCGTTACACTTAGAAGAAGCAGGGTGGCAAAGGCAGGTTTATGGTTGAGAGTACGTGAAACAGTTTATTCTTGTGGCATTATTTATTTATTACTGTATTATTTTCCATACAAACAACTGTAAACTTACTTTTGCCCCACCCTGTACAAATTGCCAGCATCACTATTCTTGTGCTGTATGGCCATTATTAACTAAAATAAAGGTTAGTTGAACCCAAGCACAGTGATAGCACAATAATCGATCTGATAAGTGAGGCAGCTACTAAAGGGTGGGTAGTGTATGCAGTGTGGGTGCACTGGACAAACAGACCATTCAGGTCCTGGGAGGACAGGGCAGGACAGCTCAAGATTTCATATACTACTCAGAACAGCATGCAATTAAAAAATGATGAATTATGTATTTCTAAAATTTTCCATGTAATAGTTTCAGACCCCAGTTGGCCATGAGTAACTGAAACTACAGAAAGCAAAACCATGGCCAAGAGGGCATGCTGTGTCATTCTCTTCATCCCTGCTTGAATCTCCACCTCTGTCCTGCCCTCCTTCTCATGACTCCAAGTTAATTTCTGATGGCCTAGCTCTGTGACCAGGCTACCTTGTCACATTTCTTAATCAAGACTCTCAATTGCTCATCTACAGTGTACCAATGTCAACCTGGATTAGTGCAAAGATCTCCCAAATAGCTCTCCTCACCTCCTTCCTTTTCATTCCAATGTTTCTTTCATATTTTTTCTAGGTATTCTGGAAACATAGAATTGATCATTTTAGAATAGGGTTGGTAAACTATGAACAGGTACACAGACCAATTTTGACCCATCTCTTCTTTTTAATTTTTTTTTTAACCGTCCTCAAGCCAAGAATGGTTTTCACATTTTTCAATGGTTGAAAAAAATTTTTTGACTTTGTTTATTATTTTATTATTGACAGTATTACAGATGTCTCCCATTTTCTCCCTTTTTGTCCCTCTCCACCCACCCCCTGCTCTGCCCCAGGCTTTCCCCATGCTATTGTCTGTGTCCATGGGTTATGCATATATGCATATATGTTACTTGGTCAGCATCCATAACAGAGTGTTATTGAAACATAACCATGCCCGATCATTTATGTATTGTCTGTGGCTGCTTTCATGCTATAGTGGCAGAGGTGAGTGGGAGAAACCACATGGCCTGCAAACATATTATATTTATACTGGCCCTCTACAGAAAAAGTTTGCCAACTCTTATCTTAGAGCACTGTTTGAAAAACTTCAGTGAACCACATCACTCAGTAATAGAGTCCAAAGTCATGATCTTCCCCGTGAAGAGACCACGAACCTGCCTATTCATCCCTGCTTTCTCCTTCCCTCTGTCACACGATTTCAACAGCTAGTTCTCAGTCACACAGCCCTTACTGTTCCCCCCAAACCACCCTGTCTTTGTTTTTACCGCTGCTGTAACTTTCCCGTTTTCCCCTATTTGTCTGACTTATTTCCACTTATCTCTAGGCCTCAGCATAAATGTCATGTTTAATCAATTTAGAAACTTCCTGCGCTCTGATTTCACTCCCTTATTAGATGACTAATCACATTGAAATAATTATTTGCATACAGGTGGTGAACATTCGTTTTTGTCACCAACGGTTCATTCCTCCTTCTTGTGACATTAGATCCTGATTTGGGTTTGTCTAGTCTCCATTTCCTTGCCTCCTCTGCTAACTCCACTACCTGTAGGCTCCAGGCTAGAGCATCTGCTTTGGCCTAAGCCAATGGGTACATTCCATCCCTTTAGACGTAGTGACTGCTTCATGGACAAATACTCCCAAGCCAAACAAATCAGAGCCAATAAGATTCAACTCCAGAACTTTTGTCCTCCTGTGAGATTATTTGACTTCTCTCAAACCCCTACTGTAGGACAAAGTAAAGCAAACATAAGTCTGAAATCTCTGGGGGGTTGGTTTAGGGGAATATCTGACATTGTTTCAGCCCCCAGTTGAGCCATACATGAAACCAGATGGCCCCTTGAACATCTTAATGATCTCAGTATCATCTTTTTGCTTGAACTAGTTTGGGTTAGGAATTCCATTGCTTGCAACCATAGGAATCCTAACTGACATGTTGTCTGCTTTTCCCCGTAAGTCTCCTCTCTCTCCGTGGCATGAGCCTCTCTGCTGGAACATAGGATATACACAGTACGTGTTTTGAAATAAATTAACGTTGCCTTATATTCCTTACTGGCCTAGAAGTCATCTATAAATGCCCCCTCTCCTAAAGTTACTTTCCCTTGCTGACTCCACTTTGCCATTTATTCTATTTCAGTGGTTTTGCCCAGGCTTGGTGAGCTGACCAGCGCACAATTGCTGCCTTAGCTTGAACTTGATCTGTAATTAATTCAACCTTGTTGACACAGGCACAAGGCTCTGGATGCTTCCTCTTTTAAACATCATTCTTTCTTTTCTGGCTTCAATGCTATATTCATATTAAAGCTATAAGATACCCAGTGCAAGGGTATGGACCTAGGAGTTAGGCAGCCTGAGGCTGGAATCCTGGATCACCATAAAATACTCAAGAGACTCTAGATAATTAGACTTTTCCTTGTAAGGGGAAGGGGAAGAAAACTGTATCAATCTCAGGATATCTGAAGGGAATATTGCTACAGACCTTAGCATAATCACTGGTATGCAGAAAGAACTCAATAATTAGTATTATTTTAAGTAAGAGGAAATCTTGTTTATGTTTTAGATGCACAAGGCTTATGGCGTGCATTAAAAACTTTGTAAATAATTGGTTTTTTTGCTTTGAGAAGTAGTATTTAATTATTAAGTATAACGTTAAAAAGGAGTCTGATACATTTCAGCTTTATTTTGTCCACTTGCTCTAGGTCATTTTGACACCAAGGCTGATTAATGTGCTTATGCATATAAATTAATATTTCAGGCTCTTGGGTGAAATTGTAGGCTCTTGGATTCAAAATAAGTTTCCAGAAATATTTTTTAAAATCCTGAATCTAACCTCAAATTATATTGATCTATGCAATGATGCCTTATGAAAATACCTAGAAAAGTTAATTGCACTGTATACATTTAATCATATTTATTCCTCTGTTTCTCTGCCCTCATCCCCTAATTTCTTTATTCTTCCTTTCTCCAAAGGATCTGAGGAAACAGTCTTGTCACATGAAAGATGCAATAAATGTTGGTTAAATTGCCTAGAAGAGTAAGAAATTTCAAGTAGTATTATTAAAACTTAAGCAACACTCTGCAGGCAAAATGCCAGCAAAAACTGACACTCAAAAATATCACCCCAGAGTAAAATTACCACTACTTCTGAGCTGGGATACCTGTTCCACTGCTGTATTTGTAGAAGACCAAAGCAGCCATCCCAACCTTTTCCTACCTGTCACCATGGCAGAGTTTCTTACGCACATATCCAACTGTATGTAAATGATTGATTAACAAATCATTCCAAAGCAAATATAAGATTTCCATAGAAACCTTATTTTAAAAGAGACCTCTTCAACACTTGCAGTTGAGGGTAATAAATCTTTAAACTTACCAAATGTCCTAGCCAACATGCATTAAAGACATTTTTCTTTTGTTTTCATATGTTATTCTTTCCAATGTCTAGGGCCTGACATGAAAACGGATTGCTACCAAGGACTGGAGGAAAGGGGATTGTAGGGGGTACATGCAGGTAACAAATAAGACAAGGGAGTATTTGGGGTGAGGATGCAGGGTCTGTTTATCCAGGGCAAAAATACATTATTTATCAGAAAGAGATCTCTACCCCATTCCTAAGGCTTTCTTTTGAACCAGAAGTCAGCAAAAAAGAGAAATAGGAAAAAGGGTGTGTATGATTTAAGATTCAAGAAATTGATAGTCACCCTCAAGTACAGAAATACCAAAGCTATCCAAAGTCAAAGTTAAATGCTGTGTTCCATGAAACTAGCTGTAAAGATGGTTTAGAAAATTGAGCAAATTACAGACTTTATACCCCTCATTTATCCACACTCCTATTTGTATTTCCTTCCAAGACCAAATTATATTCCTTCTCACATCAGCTCATTAATGTCTAGACTCTCAAACAGTGAGAGTTTCAAATACCCCAAAGTTTAGCTTTTGCTTCTAAAGGAGCTAAACTATCACAGTATGCCTTGCATCTCATGCATTCTTGAAATTTCCTGTGATTTGTTTGATCTGCCTTCATCCTAGTGACTACATATCCTTTTCCTACCTGATATATAAATAAAGTAAATAGAATTTTTCTTTTGCAGGAGCAACTATAAATGTTATACTCTTACATTCAGTAGCTTTGATCCCTAAATAATTGTGTTAAATGTGTCCAGGTTATAGAGAATTAGCAAAGAATAAAGAATATAGAAGTCTTTAATAGGAAAAAAAATAGATTCTTAAAAACCCAGAATATTTCTGGTTCATCTATTTTAGTTTAGATCAGGTTTTAGAAATATGACCTAGAATCACACAAATGTAGAATCTAAAGAACAAAATGAACAAACAAAATAGAAACAGACTTATAGAGACAGAGAACAGACTGATGCTTGAGAGGGGAGGCAGGTGGGAAACTGGATGAAAAAGGTGAAGGGATTGAGAAAAACAGGTTTGGTAGTTACAATGTAGTCATGGGGTGTAAAGTACAGCATAGAGAATATAGTTAATAATATTGTAATAACTGTGTGTGATGCCAGGTGGGTACTTGAAATGTATGATTGTCTAACCATTATGCTGTACACCTGAAACTAAAACAAAATCACATTGAATGTAAACAGTAATTGAAAAATAAAATTTTAAAAATTGTTATTTATGAATATCAGTAACAAAAATTCAGATGGAACATAGAATGGTATATGCTTAAAATATATAGCCAAATCTAGACATTCTTCAGTAGATCCTACATATTTTTCTTTATATGATGTTTTGTTTTCATAAAAGGAAATATGGAAATACATAATATTAGGAAGAAAAAGAGAAAAGTGGGCCATACCAGCCTAAACACAAAGTTAATATTTTGATTAATTTACTATGCCCTTATATTCACAATGTTTTTAATACATATCTGTGCTTTATATTATATCCTGTTTTTTTTACTTTATTTTTTTTTCCTTTCTATTTTTTTATTTTTATTTTTTTATTATTAATTTATTTTTGTTACAGATGTTTCTCCTTTTTTCCCCATTGACACCCTCCTCCCCATCCCCCCACCCTGTCCCCAGCCCTGTTGTCCATGTCCATCAGCTATGCATACATGCGCATAAGTTCTGTGGTTTATCTCCTCCCTCCCCCCCACCCCCTCCTCTGAGGGGTGTCAGTCTATACCCTACTTCCACATCTCTGGGTCTATCCTGTTCCTCAGACTGTTATGTTCATTATATTCCACAAATGAGTGAGATCATGTGATATTTGTCTTTCTCTGCTTGGCTTGTTTCACTTAGGATAATACTCTCGAGGTCCCTCCATGTCGTCTCAAAGGATAAGAGATCTTTCTTTCTTACAGCTGTGTAGTACTCCATTGTGTACATGTACCACAACTTTTTTATCCATTCATCCACTGATGGACACTCGGGCTGTTTCCAGATCTTAGCTATTGTGGATAGTGCTGCTATGAACATGGGGGTACATGTATTCTTTCTGGTTGGTGTTTCAGGCTTCTTAGGGTATATTCCTAGAAGTGGGATCACTGGGTCAAATGGCAATATCCTGTTTTTTTTTTATTTCTATAATATTATAAGCACTTTTCACATTTTGTATGTTTAAATCACATTTGTAATGGTTGAATAATATTCCACTTAATTGACATATCATATTCAAGTCTTCAATATTCCATAAGCCTTACACCTTATAGAATTCTTTAAGTCATATATGTTTCATGTTAAAATGATTCTTCCTCCCTCTTTCTCTCCCTCATTACTGGTATTTTTTTGTCTGCATTTGATGTCTCTCACTTGCCCCCTTAGACAAGAATTTAACAAGCTTTAGCACACAGTTAGAGTTCACTAAAGATGGTAGAATAATTAAATGCATAAATGAATCATAACAGAAAATTCCTATTGGTTTTTAATTGTTTGGATTAGGAGATGAGAGGAGGAACGACATATCAATACACTTCCATTATTCCCATCTTGTCTCCACCCTTCTCGGTACTCTGTCTTCCCTTTGGATTTAGACATGTCAAAGAGGAGCTCTCCAGAGCAGTGTGCACGCACTCAGAAATGATGAAGCAAAATGAATGTTGTTTATCACTTAAAAAATGAACCAGACCACGTCTCTCCTTTTTTGTCCTCCCTGAAATCTAAATTCTATTACTTTCTCAGTGCGGGGAACATGCACAGCTTTCCACGGGTTGTTCTGTGCGTCACAAACAGATATCAGAGGTTCCCCAGATCCAGGCTACATTTCTTTCGGCTCGAGACATTAGACAGATGATTTGAATAGTTACTATTCTAAGTTCATAACAAATGTTTCATCACAGTTGCAGCTTTCCCTTCTTAGATTGTTCAATTACAGCTCAGAGTCCCCAGCTTCATATTGTAAGAGTCACGTAGATCATAATAAACTCTTGTATGGAAAGTGTGCCATTATCTCTAAGATTATTTTATCACTTCTAGGAAAGGCATGTGTAGGAATTTGGACAATCCTTCAAGATGAATTTCTTTATGGGACTGTGGTGATAGAATGCAATCAGTCAGCAGAGTTCTCTGTCATCTAACCATTAAAATGAGATGCCTGAGGCTTTTAGCTTTGCTCATTATTATCTTTGATTCCTTTGTAAATATGTTTGCCATTTGAACTGCTTTTCTAATTACTGGGATCTATATTCTATTCCTGCAAGCCAGTGAAATACATAGTACTTCACTGAAAAGGAAGAAGAGTAAATTTGACCCATCTGAATCAGGAGAAAATTGGTGCTAAAGGTACCTTAATGGGCCAATTCCAGCACAGGGACTGTACAGACCGACAGATCCTATGCCCGTACCTCCACACAGACCAGTGCTTCTAAAGCCTCATGACAAAACCAACTATCAGAATCATAAGGGCTCTTTAAATTTTATTTATTTTTTCCCTTTATTGACTTTAGAGAGAGAGGAAGGGAAGGGGAGAGAGAGATGGAAACATCAATGAGAGAGAACATCGATTGGCCACCTCCTGCATGCCCCCCACTGGGGATCAGGTCCACAACCTGAGCATGTGCCCTGTCCAGGAATTGAACCAGCTACCTCTTGGTGCATGGGTCGACGCTCAACCAGAGTCACACCGGCCAGACCATAAGGACATTTAACAATGTAAATTGAGAATCTCTAACACAGGGCTACTGGGTCAGAATCGCTCTCATGAACACAAAAGTTGATGAATCATTGATGAAGAATTATAAGCTTATAGGCTCTAAAACTTAAGAACCAAAAACAACATTGTGTTAAAAATCTCTGGTTTTTCTACATAACTTTTTGATCAAAATGTTTGAAGGCCACAAACTTATTTTTAGATTCAATTTATCATTAACTCATTGATAATTTTACTCACCTAGAAGGCAAGTGATTATGCCAGTCAACTGATATAAATATTAATAAAATGTGTGCACAGATGTAAAATATTCAAAATATCTTCAAATACCAAGAGAAGGGAAATGCAGTGTATTTCTTTCTGCAACATATTTTCATGTTATGTGACCTTCGCTGGGCTCTCACAGCAGCTCGGCGATATTTTCAGTCGTCTGCGGGATTACCTACCACTTCTCCACAGCTGTTCCTGCAGACTGTTCTTCCATCCCTCTGAGCATCTGTTTCTCACTCCTATATGTCTGTGAAGACGGAGGCTGTAGCACATTAATGCTTCCAACTTCTCTCCTCTCCGCCTCAACACTTCTCTGCATCATTGTATTGCCTCTGCACTTTGTGTGCATAAAAAAAGAAGTGTCTTCTTCTCTTTCAAAGGGCAATTCTGCCAATAGTGTTTAGTCCTTTCTGACTTTAAAGAGATAATAACATATAAGTTCCAGGAGGAAGAATGATTCCTGCTACTCATGGGAAGATGGAGGCAAGAGGGAGAGATGATGAAGAGTCATGGAAATAATATAATTGTGGAGAAGCAAGGTTGAGATCTCATAGAAGAGCCACTGGAAGGACAGGTGTGAGTGACAGGTTACCTAGATAAAAGGAAGAGTCACAGGATTGAGTGGGTTAGGATTTGAGAGAATAAGAGAGATACCAAACTTGAAGCCATGAAATGAAAACATAGCTGCAATAGCTGGGTTTCTAGCCAAGTGGAAAGACATGAAATTTTAGTGTTGGAGATGGATTTGGTCAGAGAAGCTACAGGGATCCAAGATTCTAAGTATATGTTGAGCTGAAAGCTATTTATTTATTTATTTATTTATTTATTTATTTATTTATTTATTTTTTTGGTCATTGGTGACCCAGACATTTCTATCTTTATGTGGCTGAAGAATGACTTAGTCTCACAAAATTTTTCTATCTAAACCCTTGATCTCATTCTCTCCTGCTGTTTCCTGGATGCAATACCATGTATATTTTCAAAAGATGAAGAGTATACATATATATGGAATATCTTCCTTTCCTCTATTTGGTAATGCATTCTAACTTTTCTTTGTGTAATCCCCAATCCCTGTCTATTTTGTTTGAACAAAATTGACCTCAGCTCCTGGCTTCCAGGATGAGCACGTAACTATAGAGTCTGGCCAGTTGCAGTACCACATCCCTCCAGTTCAGTGATTGGTTCAAAGATGGTGTGTGACACAAGTGATGCCAATCAGAGATGAGAAGCTTTGCCTCAGGACTCTCTGAAACCAATATAGAAAAAGTAGAGCTAAGATGGAGAGAGAAACACTATCCAAACGTTTGAGCCTTAGACCTAGTTCTGTCTGAAACCAAGCTCTATCTTTTCTGTTACATGAGCTAATAATTTCCATCTTTTGTTTAAGCAAGTTATTCTTTTTGATTTTTAGAGAGCAGAAGGGAGAGAGAGAGGAACATCTATGTGAGAGAAGAACATCCATCAGCTACCTCCTACACGTACCCAACCAGGGATCGAACCCACAACCTGGGTATGTTCCCTGCCAGGAATCAAACCTGCCACCTTTTGGTGCATGGGATGACACTCCAATCAACTGAGCCACACTGGCCAAGGCTAAGCACGTTTTAATTTTATTTATTTCACTTGAAATAAAGAGTGATGGGACTAACAGACATTAAAATGGGTTACACTCCTAGTAAACAAACATGTGGCTTCAGGGGATGTACAGAGTCACATCCACTCCAGATAACATTGTGTTTCTGTGATTATTCAAGATTATATAATGTTCATCTCCCTGTCATTCAACCTGCATACTTTCAGACTAGAATGTTTCTTCCATGCTCTGGTTGATATGTAAAACTTGCATATTGTTTGTTTCAATGTTACATTATTCCCGAGAGACAACCCAAATTATATACTTATTTAGTGAACATTTTATTAATGCCCAGTATCTCCTTGTAGAATCATTCTTCCTTCATTCTTAGTCCAGTTGGTTTGAATGGTGCTGACTATACCCTAAGCTCCAGGTTTGTGGGGCATACGACTCAAACCAGGACAATTAGAGATTTCCCTGAGACTTTGCTGGAGTTATCTCGAAAAAGGATCACTCCATTTTCTAGGATTGCTACTTATAAGTATATCTATGTAAGTCTAAAGCTACTTATAAGTACATCTGTGTATGAGTTTGGGGAACACTCGATGCCTATATGAAATTTAAACTATCAGAGAGGAAAGCAGAACTTAGAGATAGAGAAAAGGGAATAGATTAATGGAGACGTCTTTAAACTTTAACATCCCAATGCTTAAAGTCCTCATTGCTTAGACTTTCCAGTCACATGAGCAAACAAATTTCCTTTCTTTGCTTTAATCTGGTTTAGGTTGGATTTTTGACACATGGAACCAAAACCTTGACTAACTATACATTGACACCCAGATATTGATGCTTATGCGTTAGTGTCAGCTGTCACAAAACTCTAAAAACTCATAAAAAGAGATGAGGCTTCTGAAACCTCATGTCTTAGAATTTGCTGAAAAGATATTAGTGACTAGCTGACTTCTTCTCAAAATACCCTTAGTTGTCATGGTGATAGAAGGGCGCAGATACTAAGATAGGATTCTGAAATATTTTCATATAAAATCTGAGTTGGGTAGGAGACATATCTAACTCAGCATTGAGAGTCCTGTGAACATCATGACATTATGGAACTTTTGAAGATTCTCTGAAATACATTGGTCTTGGCTTCTCTGTGTTGCTCAAGGAATCCAAAAGGGCAGAGTAATTGTAAAGGGGGTGACAGACTAATCAGATTATTGTGTTTTTGCTAATACTCAGTGCTCAATGTCAAATTTGGCACCCCTTCAACATTTTGGATCACCACACCTACTCTTCAGGGTATTTTCTTTCCACTTTGTAGCCATGAAAATGCATAAGACATAAGCAATAAGTCTAGGCTTGTAGGATTTTTTTATTTTCCAGGATTTTAATTTTCACATCGCTAGCGACAGATCTCTTACTTAAAAAAGACAAAAGATAGATTTAAATTTAATCCCAGTTTTCTAAAATTTCCCACAATGATATCCTAAACTAAACATGGAATAGCAGTTTTGAAAATTCTAAGTTTCTATAGGGTTAGATGTTGCTAAATTCCTTAGAGCAACGTGACAGCTCATCTCTTTCATGTAAGATCACGTCTAAGTTTGTTTTGTTCTTTGGCAATCGCCTGTTCAAATGACAGTATTTATCATGAAAACTAACCATCATGATAAACTCTGAGATGTCATGTACTTGGGGATACATTTTATGAGATTAAATTTAGGGGTACATTTTCATCATTTACCCTTTTTAACGGAGTTTTTAAAACCCCACTTTATCTTTTATAAAACAGGAATTATATTAGGAGTTAGGGGACAAGTTTTTGCCCAGTGGGTGAACCTGGAGCCAGAACTTGACCTCTGTGAGCCAGTGTTTTCAAATGTGAAATGCAGGAATTAGAGAAGATGGGCTCTTGGGTCTTTCCCAACTTGAAATCAATGCTTTTATGTAATATAAACAATACTTACAAAAAGGAATTAGCAGATAATTAACAAAAAAAATTCCATATGCCATAGTGACAGGGATTAATTTCTAAAACTACAAGGCAATGAAGTTATCAAAGCAATTGTTTAACTAGAGGAAAGATGTCAGAGGAAGACCAAGTTTGCTTTGCTGGATGTTACATAACCTACTTCTGGGCGATGTTTTCATTTCTGGACTTGATAGACTACTAGAAGAATTGGTTTCTTGACTATATTTCTGCAAATAAAGATTGACATAGACCCCTGCTTTAGTGGGCATGGGGACATACTGCCCAGATTCCCTTAGAAGGAAGGACCCAATGCCCAGCCAAGGGAAATGAGTCAGAAAACAGCTTGAGACCACCACCCCTTTCAAAGACAGCCATGGTTGCATGGATATACCTTGCCCGTGGCACACTCTTTCTGGGGGCAGTCTGCATTCCCTGATCAAGTAGGCATGAGAGCTTCATGTAGGACCCTCTACAGGTACTACTCATCCCAGGGCTCCCCACTGGGTTGGTCAAGGCTTTTTCTGGGCCTACGTCACAGTTTTCTTCCACTGCCCAGCGCTGTTTCCTCCTCTTGCCCTTCACCCCCAGACCTCATCTTAGCATCTGCTTCCAGGGAACCCAGCCTTGGACACCAGTTGATAATAGGTGTACTCTACCCAGTGTGCTTGGGAGTAGCTATTACTTTGAATAGGCAATAACTTTTCAGCCTCTTCTTATCCCCACATATTAAGGAAAGAAGTTGAACAGCAATAGATATGGGGATTTTATAATGTAAAAGTCTTCTTCAGACAAAGCTTAGATGTTTAAAGCTTTAGTTAGGATCATATGGGACCATCGATGGTGAGAGGAGCTTCATGGCCATGTCATGGTTTCCAGAACGTTCTTGCACCTTGGATTTATAGAATCTTTGTCAGTTGCTCTAGTCTCAATCCCACCAGGATCCATTCTCAGAATGACATTTCTGAGTGCTTTCTTGACTGCTAAGCCAAACTTTGCCCTTGGCAAATAAAATCTTTGGGTCTTAGTTAAGAATAAGAAGTAAAAATGTCTCCTCAGTTCTATCCCTAGAGTATTCCATCCATGTTAGCTACTCAATAATAAACAAAAATCTTTCGTTTTCCAGGTACCATAATATAGAACTTCAGCAATAGTTTAATGAGCAACCACCATACAAACTTTTTTCTCTCTTTCTTCACAATGACTAATGTAGCCTTTTTTCCTGTATACAGAATGTCAAAGGTAATCTAAAGATCAAATTCCCTCATGATGAAAACTTGTGAAAAACAAAAACCTAGTTTAAAACAACGTTTGATAAATGGACATTTCCACTACAAAGAATGTAAACTTTCTGCATATTGTTTCAGGGTTTTAAGCTGCTCTTGTTAAAAATAGACCAAGTTAGAAACTAAAGAAGACAGAATTGAATCTCATTCATTGAAGTGGATGGAGTCAAAGCAAGTGTTCATAGTCAGAAACAGTTTTCCCAAAGGCAGGATTGGGTCATGTCTCACTGCAGCCACAGTTACCAGGCGGCAGCATGTATGGAATGGCCTCCCAGCCTTACAGAAGTCAGAGCAAAGATGTGCCTGGTGGGGGAAGAATAGCAAAAGCTCCAAGAAGTGGCATTCCTGAGCTCTAAAGTGTATTTGAGATTTCAATTAAAAGTCCCTACCCACAGGTGGATTTCTTCCAAGCACTGCCCTTTGGGCCCTTGCTTTTTCATGAGCCAGGAAAACGACCAGCCATCTATAGGGCTTTGTTTTCTGGGTGTGTTGGGAGACAATGGAATAATGAATAGCAAACTCAGCTGGTGCCAGAGCTCTGTCACACAGGCTTGGCATCTGGGAGTCTGATGTTTTCACTCAGAGCAGCTGTGTAAGTTTGGAAGGACATTCCAGTTTGAAGATCCATTAACCCCTGCTTAGGGGCACATTTTAGTATGAACATTTTTTAAGGGATAAATAAGTGTTGAATCCTGTTGAACCCAAGCCCAGACTGTGCTAAAAAAGAATTGTACTAAATAATCTTCAAGGTCTCACAGACTCATGTGTTTCAAGCTCACATTTTGAGAGGTGTTGGCAGTTATCTTGATAATGTAGTTAGAATGGTTTTTTAATGCTGTGCTTTGTTCTGTGAAATGTTTGGAGAAGACATTTAAATAATGTCCCTCACTTAGTATGTGCCCGATCCTTATATGAATAAGTAAATAGTTTTATAATTCTTGTGAACTATAATACGAAAACTGTCCCTCATTAATTCATCCGACAAATATTTACTGAGTCCTACTGTGGCAAGTACATGATTAGACACTTCAGATTGGGCAGTAAACAACACAAAGTTTCTGCTCTCATATCGTTGTACATAAACCGGAAGTATCACTCCTATACTAGTTATAGCCGTGAGTATATAAAAAATAGGATCTAGGACTCTGAAAATATTACTTTAGTCCTAAAATTCTTTCAACCCAGGCTTTTTCTTTAAGATATAAATTAAAAGTCCCCACCCACTGGTGGATTTCTTCCAAGCACTGCCCTTTGGGCCCTTGATATGTCATGAGCCAGGAAATGACCAGCCATCTATAGGGCTGGATTTCTGGGTGTGTTCCATTTATCTCCTAGTATTCCAAACTAAACATTTTGTTATAAAAAGTAAATTTTTCATCTTTTTTTACTGTTGAATTTTTGCACCTGCTCCTCACTTTTGGAACATTGTCATCCCTACCTTTACATTTGCGATATCAATTCATCCATCAAGATCCTACTCAAAATTCCCTATTCCATATCCACCATCCAGATCCCTGAATCCAAAGTGTGTTTTTCTTCCTCTGGGCCCTTAGAGCAACTTGTTTGTACATATCTTAGGCAAGTGATAATTACTATATGTACCTTTGTAAAAATTAATACAGAAGACCCAAACCAAGGTTGGAATTGGGAAGGCCTGTAGGGGGAGCTCTCACTCCTATATCAATCTAAAAGCCCTACAGGAAACACTCCTTGTTATATATAATAGCCCTCCTAATTTTCTCTCCCGTTCTATAAAAGAACTTACTCTTCTTTGAGTTGGTGGACTTGCACCTGGCTCACAATGGCTGCCTGCTCCAGACTGAAATTCTCTCTCTTTTTCCTGAGTCTGAGAATTATCATTGGCCGAGTTCAGTTACCTGCAATACAGAGCAAAGCAAAGCAAGAGTGGATAATGGATCTGGGAACAGTCAAATCATTAGTAAACCAGCTTAATAAAAAATGCACTACATATTCTATCTTCAGGTGATAGCTAATTGTTTAGTTTATGAATATTTTATCTTCAACTAGGAGCCCAATTTGATTATAAGACCTTAGGACACAGACTCCTTTGAGCTATTTGTTAGCTAGACTAGTCTTAAAAACATCATGCAATATAGTGTTGATCATTTCTACTATTTCTACATCTTCTTTTTCAAGGTTTTCTACAACTTGGTTTGCTCTCTTCTTGGCAGGGCTAACCCTCTTGTCGTGGGTTACTTTCTATGGCAAAGCATACGAGCCTTACTTTGGGCAGATTTCACAGTCAGAGTTTTGTTTTGTTTTTGTGGGTTTTTTTTTTTAACTTCCCTATCAAACTCCATCTGAGAGCACTTGATAATCTACTTTGTAGAAAAATATAAATAGCTAAGTGTCGGTAGTGAGCTGCCTAGACAGCCTCCAGTGATTCTCACCTACTGGAATTCACACTCTTGTGTGGTACCTTCTGCTTTGAATCAGAGCTCAAAGTGGAAGTGATGGTGTGTCATTTCCAAGGTTAAGTCATAAATGGTAATGAAACTTCACCATGGTCTGTTGCTTTGCTTACTATGGTGGCTGCCAGCTGTCAGACTGTCAGGACACTCAAGCAGCCCTATGAACCATATGGAAAGGGTTAAGGCCGAGAGCCAGCACCAACTTGCTGGCCATGGAATGAATTACTTTGATAGTAAATCCTCAAGCCCCAGTCATACCTTTGGATGACAGAAGAACTCCAGCAGAAATCTGATTGCAACCAGGAGAAATTATAAGCAAGAAAGGCTTGACTGAGCCCTTCCCAAATTCCTAATCCTGAGGTGGTATAAGAATAATGAGTTTTGGGGATAATTTGTTATATAGCATCAGATAACAAGTGACTTAGTTAATATTCTCATGATAGTTCTTCAAAAGGGAGTTTGCTAAGTTGATGTCTTAGTAATGCTGATACTTCCTCATCTCACAGTACTTTGCAAGAAGCACACACTAAAATTCCTTGCAAATTATATTTTTATAATCAACTTGGGAGTTGGGCTTGGCAGGGCTTCTAAAAATTAACTTTACCTTACATCTGAGGGAACTGACATTAAGAGTTTAAACAACATGCCCAAGTTTCCGCAGGTGGTTAGCTGCAGATTCTAGATCCAAATCCCCATCTTCCCATTCAACCCCTTCTGTTGTGCATTACTGGAGATTTTCAGCACCACAGCAAGGCAAACAGAGAGATGTAGGGCTGGGACTTTCTACTGATCCTCCAAATTTAGAATGCGTGTACCTGGCGGATCCACCTTTGCAAGTAAAGAATCAAAGGAGACAACACCACGTGCAGCTGGGGGCTGACCTGCGGTGGCCAGCTAGGCAGGAGGAGATCCGGCTGTTACTACACACCACTGCTCTTGTTCATTCCCCTGTCTACTAATACTTTCCAGACTGCCAAATCTAGGCACCTTGAAAATCTAGTTGCAGGTTTTCCTTTCCAAGGATTTGGTCAAGATTATAGACACATTGTGCTTGGAACATCCAGACTCTGTGTGTGTTACAATGTGTTTCTCATTTGTGATTTTACCAAAGACTTCTAATATCTAGAACAGTCCCACAGACTCCAAGACTCTTAACACCAAGGCCTGTTTGATAATAAAAACATTCTTTTTCTCTGACAGACCAAAGTAAATATGCACACCAAGATTTTTTGCTGGTTATTCATTTATTTAATAAACATGAAGATTTGTGATCCCTGAAGTATCTTAAGTTTCGTGCCCTTTATCACTTTCCAACATTAATTAAATAATGTACTGATTTGTTCCAAGTTGGACACTTTGGCCAAAAGTGGATTTCCCACTAGGTTGAGAAGTTCAGTGTGAATGACACACATATAACTTACACTGCCTTTTCTCCTCACGCCCTGAACCCTTATAAGAAACCAGAGTCAAATAAATATCAAGGGTAGCATTGAAGGGGAAAAGTCATGAAATGATAGCTTGAAAAGAGTTTTAAAAGAGCAAGGCTTGGCCCAACCCCTTTACTTGGGAGGGTGCCTCACTTCGTTGCCTAGAACAGTGATTAACTACCTGCATATTGGAATCACCTGAAAAGCTAATTAAATGAATTCAGAATAGAACCTATGAATCAGTATTTTAACCAGTTCTCTGGCTATTTCCAATATATAACCAGGGTAGAGTGTGCCAGCCATAAGCATGGTGTTGGGGTTGACTTGAGACAACAGAGCCTTCTCATTTTCCCCAACAGCTGACTTTCTGGTGATGCTCTGTCTCTGGCAGCCAACAGCTCCCGAGTTGGAAATGACCAGGTCAGTTTCTTAGGTATGCTTCCTGATAGGGCCAGTAGTGAGCAAGACACCGGAAGTGTGTGTTTCCTACCTTCACCTCACAAAGCTCAATCTTAAATTTCAGGACACTGTACACATTTTCCTGGTTTTTTTGCCTTCACTTCCCCCTAGCTCTTGTGGGTAAAGTTACCGAGAGAACACAGTGTATCTTACTTAACAGGCTGAGGACAATGATGATAATAGTACTAGCCTGTGTTAGTCATAGCTACATTTTACAAGCAATTGTGTTTAATGCTGCCCATGTTTTAATAATAGGCAGAATATCATTATAAACAAAGTTCACTGTTGCTTTTAAATGGCTCCCATGTGCAAGCTCTTGCCCTGTTCTACTTACTTAATCCTGGCAGACACATACACCCAGATAGATCACTGTCTTATAGGAACTCCACATTATCTCATAAAGTTTCCTCTCCTGTGAGAAAGGTTTAGAGACTTTTTTCTAATTATCACATATGTCATCACAAGGTTCACAGATATGTCATCATTCCCTTTGACTTTAAGCTCTGAACATGGTGATCTGTTTTTTATAACTCCTTATATTTCGGTGACTGTTCCAGTAATCTGCCCATAATGGATGTTCAACAGGTGCGTAAAATAAATGCATGCAAATGTCCTCTGCCTAATGTCCCCTTGTCGAGAGGCAGTGTTTCTCTGTTAGAAACAGGAACGTCTAGTTGTAGACAGGCAAGACTACGTGGATCCTTTTTGCATTGTGTTGTTTTCCAGAATTTAGTAGTAATGAGCAGTATAAATCCCCGAACATTAAAATTATATCAGCTTCAGCTTCTAAATAAGTCAAAAGCTGAGAATGACAGAGCTAAATGCAGCTGCACTGGGAGTGCTCTGTCTAAATGGGGCAGAAGCAGTTCCCCTCCGCTGGCCTGAGTCCTTGGAACAACACAACACCTATACTCATTTTGTTTCTAACTTATGTAAGCTGGAGACATTAAAATTAGAAACTTAAACTTCAAATATTTTTAATGATGTCTGTTTCCACTCTAAAAATTTTACTTTTAATTTTTTTAATGTTTTTACTGATTTTTTAGAGAGAGAGAGAGAAACATTGATGAGAGAGAACATCCATTGGCTGCCTCCTGCATGCCCCCCACTGGAGACTGAACCCGCAACCCGGGCATGTGCCCTGACTGGGAATCGAACCCGGTACCTCTCAGTGCATGGGACGATGCTCAATCCACTGAGCCACACCAGCAGGGCACTTTTAATCATTTTTAACATTAGAATCCACATGGATGTTTTGGGGTGTTTAAAATAAACAGAAGTACTAATAGATATCAAGTGGTGATTTATTATCTTACTCTTAGTTTCCCTTTACTATATGGAATTGAACATCTCAGCAAATAATTATCCACTGCTTCATTTGCCATGCCCACCGCAAGCTTACTCTACCTGTTTAACAAATATAATAGAATATTGATTTTTCTCTTTTTTATGATGAAAGGATCAATAAAGATTCAGTACAGGCTAAATAGATTGAATCATGGGAACTGACTCAGAACAAATACTAGCTACTGAGAAAAGGAATATTATATAGAGAGTTGTATAATATGATAATTTATTCCCATCCCCCTCCCGTAAGTTGGTATTAATGATACTACTGTGTGCTTAAATCCCCAACTAGAGGAAAACAACAAATGGGAAGCGAGTATATGGTTATGCATTATGGTTTATGGGTTTATTTCTGTGTGCCTGTTTATGAAAAGCACTTTTTTTCTGACGATAATCTATTTAAACCAAATTCCTATTTAAAAAAAAAAAAAAACATAGTTCTTTTCATTTCAAAAACTGGTAGAAAGAGAACAAGGTCTTAGAACTCCTACGGTTCTCAGAAAAAGCTTTATAACATAACCAATGGCTCTTCTTGTGCCTGGTTTAAAAAACATGAGGTAGTTTTTGTTTTAAAGAGATATCTCACACACACCCTTAAAAATGTATTCTATTTATTTACATAAATTTATCGAGTGCTTGCGGAACTAGGGATTGGAGACAGCAAAAACACAAATGGGGTCCCTACTCTCATAAATATATGTTCTATCTAGAGGAGACAAACAATAGCAAGTAATCAAATTTATAAATGAGATCATGTCACATGATCTAGGTGCTAGGAATTATAACTGAAATAAAAGCATAGAGTGATGGGCAGGGGATGCTACTTTAGATAAAGTGGAGAACAAAGTCCTTTTCAAGGAGGAGACATTTGGGCAGAAACTAGAATGTTGGGAAGGAGCTAGCCACACAAAATTACAAAAGAATCTTGTTTCAAGCCGGACTGGTGCACAGAACAAATCATTGTTATAATGTCTGTTAGAATTCTATTTTGCATTAAAAGAGAAATGACTGCTATAAGCATCAAAACACGACTTACCCACTAAGTCAGCACCTGTCCTGAACACAATGATGGTTTGTGTTTAATTGACCATTTTAATTTATTTATCCCTTTACTCAGCAGACAATTTGCAATTTTGTGCCCAGCAAAATCTTCCTGTGAAATGTAGTATACAGATGAGGGAAGCTTCTGATTTACTGAAGTCTTTCAGGGCCCAAGTGACAATCTTTTCTCCCCCCAGTAAAATAATGTAAACATGCCTGGCCGGTGTAGCTCAGTGGTTAAGCATCCACCCATGCACCAAGAGGTTGCCGGTTTGATTCCCGGTCAGGGCACATGCCTAGATTGTGAGCCAAATCCCCAGTGGGGGCATGTCAGAGGTGGCCAGTCGATGTGTTCTTTCATCAATGTTTCTATCTCTCTCTCCCTCTCCCCTCTCTCTCTCAAATCAATAAAGGAAAAAAAATAAAAAAA
Organism: Tadarida brasiliensis; assembly: GCA_030848825.1. Taxonomy (NCBI): domain Eukaryota; kingdom Metazoa; phylum Chordata; class Mammalia; order Chiroptera; family Molossidae; genus Tadarida; species Tadarida brasiliensis. The sequence goes on along the minus strand of CM061263.1, from coordinate 110,993,015 downwards.
AAAATAATGTAAACACTTCACCGCACTGGCTGAGGGTTTTTCAAGACTTAGTCGATCTTACAATTGCCTATTTCAACAACATTTGGCTGTCCACCATCTGCATCATGCTTTTTATCAGGAAAACAATGCCAATTCCACAACATCAAACAGCATAACTATGACAGCCATGGAAGGGAGACCATACCCTCAACAACTACTAATACATCCTTTGTACTGCTGTGAGAATTTTTCTTAAGAAAGATCACTTTCTAACATTAAAGCCAGAGCCCATAACTCATTAACAAGAATGAGAGACTCATTTGTTTTTAGTTAAAATGAGATCAGAATATGTTTAGAAGGAATGAAAGTCTCAGTTAGAAGAGGGAGAATGCAAATAACAATTGAAACCTACCTTCCAGGATTTTAGGCAAGCTGTCTCAGCAGGAGAAAGAAAAACAACCAAGAATGAACTGTCAAGAGTTTTCATGCAGTTTCCGCTATTAACTCAATATTATTTGCACTTCTTATTTGACAGGAATATGAGTGCAGAGAATTATAGCGCATCTCCTACATCATAGGTGTGCTGTGACACACGTACAGAATGAAAAGTAAAACGTTATCGAGTCACTTCCTACAACCCAAGATCGTCGGCAGTTACACCTCGACGATTCTGAATCGTTCAATTAAGAAAAGTAACAGAGGGATATCTATAAAAACATAGATTTGTTACCTTCAAGGGCATATTCTCACTTCATCTAATGAATAACAAGGTTCTTGTAAGCAGAGGTTACACAAGGTCTATAATTGAGGTGTGTTTGTAATTGAGAGCATTGATTATGTGAAAAGTTATGAGTGCTGATAAAAATTGAATCTTCTTAAATTCATATAACATTTCCTTTATATCTTTTAACAAATTTGGTTTTGCACTTGGATGCATTTAGCATCGTATAAAAATAAACTCCAATGCCCATACTTTATAATTTTGAATCTCATTAATATGAGAATGTCAAACACTACCAATACTTTGAGTGACAATATTTTGAGAACTAAAATTAGGAAAAATACAAGAGACATACATATTGGAATTTTATGGACCTTAAAAATAATTTTTAAGGAGCCTTGGCCGGTTGCTCAATGGTTAGTTAGAGCGTTGGCCCACAGACCAATGGGTTGCAGGTTCGGTTCCAGTCAAGGGCATGTACCTGGGTTGTGGTTCGTCCCTGGCCCTGGTCGGGGTCGTGTGGGAGGCAACCAGTTGATGTGTCCCTCTCATGTCTATGTTTCTCTCTCTCTCCCTCCCTCCCACTCTATCTGAAGATAAATAGAAAAATATCCTCGGGCGAGGAGTAAAAACATAATAATAATAATTTTTAAAGAGACTGGGTCCAACCCCAGGATATGTAATGGCCACACATATATTTACGTTCTCAGAGTTTTGACCTGTACGTTCAGGTTTTCAGTCAGGTTGACATGCCCTTTCATAAATCAATATATATATAAATACATATTTTTTATCCTCACCCGAGGACATTTTTTCCATTATTTTGTTCAGATAGAGTGGGAGGGAGGGAGGGAGAGAGAGAGAGAGAGAGAGAGAGAGAGAGAGACATCGACATGAAAGGGACACATCGAGTGGCTGCCTCCCGCATGACCAACCAGGGCCGAGGACAAATTGCAACTGAGGTACGTGCCCTTAGCGGGAACAGAACCCGGGTCTCTCTCGACCGCAGGCCGACGCTCTAACCGCTGAGCCAAACCGGCCAGGGCAAATCAATATTTTTGTATATCCTGGTCCTACTCACTAATCTTCACCTTTAACTTCTTCATCTGGTGAATTCCTCCTCATGATTTAAGTCCCAATTTAAATAGCAACAAATTACGTGTTAAAATGAGTTCCTATCTATTTAACGGCTACTAAGTGCCAGGTATCAAGTTAAGCACTTTACAAATATCACCTCATTTATTATTTACAATAAATCTGCGATATTTTCCAGATAAGTATATTGAAAAAATAGGTTAACACACGTGCTCTCAAACTGTCTGTGGTAAGAAATCATTTTAGTTTTATTTCTAATCTGTCACTGACCAAACTTTTATAAAATATAATAAAAATAACTGAAAATATGAGCCCTGGCCGGGTGGCTCAGTTAATTGGAGCATAGTCCTGTTTACTCAAAGGTTGTGAGTTCGATTCTCAGTCCGGGCACATAGGTAGGTTGCGAGTTCGATCCCCAGTTGGGACACATGCAGGAGGCAATCCATCCATGTTTCTGTCTCACATCAATGTTCCTCTCTCTTTCTAAAAAAATCAATAGAAACATGTCCTCAGGTGAGGATTAATTAAAAGTAAAGAATCCCTGCGACTTCCTGTGCACTGAAAGGTCCCTAGTTCAATTCCCGGTCAGGGCACATGCCCAGGTTTCCGGTTCGGTCCCTGTTTGGGTTGCATGCAGGAGGCGACCAATCGATGTTTCTCTCTCTCTCTTTCTCTCTCACTCTCTAAAATCAATAAAAACATGTTTTAAAAAATATGAAATGAAAAAAAGCTATAAAAATACAACCCAATTTATTTATTAGATTGAAAAGACATAAAGTTACTCTAAATCTGTTTTAAAGGTTTCCCATTTGAAATGTCTGTGCTTTCTCAACAATAACTGATAACACACAGTTGTTGGACCAGCTCTGACACAGATTCCACTCTGAGCAGCCGCCTGCAGTGATGTATTTCCAAGTCGCAGATGATCATTCTTTTGACTCCAATGTGTGGACCCTGAGAAGAAAGATTCATTTGATGTGAACCCTGAGAAAGGCTTTATCTGCTGAGATGGACTCCCCAAGGTTAGCTGAGGGCCCAAGTTCATAAATAATAAGATCCCAGAGGCCATTTGCTGACAGGGACTTCTGTCCTCTGTACACTGTATACCTGGAAGAACCTTGGACTAAACTCTAGCTTCCTGCTCTCTGGCCTGTTTGTTATGTCTTCTGAGTTAACCACTGCAGGAAAACTCGTGTTTTGCCCTTCTACCAAAGGGCTGAGACCTTCGTTATCCAATTAGAACCACACAATTTGGGTACCTCATTGACATAAATGGACCTAATGGAGAATGTGGGTGGGAACTTCCACTATAAAAGAAGCCATTCCCTTTGTTTGGGTGGAATATGATTTAGGTTGTGTGTTTCAGGCTGCAGATCCTTCTGCTCAAACAAATGCTTATTCTTTATTACAGCCCCAAATTAATTTGGACTTACAAAGCTTTGTTTTGAACTCTTCAGCAACCAGCAACCAGACTTCCTTCCACAGTTCAGAAATCTGGACAAAACTGCCAATAGGCCCCAGAGAGAAATGTTTTTCTCAGACACTAGTTCACACTAAATCTTGCCTCATTTCCTGTCCCCAGTCTAACTTTTCTCTCTGTGGAGGACAGTGGGAACATTCAGTAAGGGGTTATTCAGGAAACTCCACCCGAAAGGGTGTGGTTCTCTGACTCAGCAGAACAAAATAGTGCAGTGTCCCAGCAGCCAAGTGATTCAGTGCAGATAAGCCACCAATGGAGCCTCAGGTTCTCTGCCCTCCAGAGTGAGCTGTATGCTCACGAGTGTTCCCAGCTCTCCTGGGATCTCAGCTGCAGATTTCCTGGAAACGGTTGCCTGAGGGAGAACACCCACAGCTCTCTGGGAATGAGCAATAATCCATAGCACTGGAAAGATTTAAAAAATTAGCATTTCTCCCACAGACAACCAAATCCATGGAGGCCAGGTTCTGCTAAAAGGTACTCAATTTACATTTCCAAACAGAACAAATGACTTCTTAGATCTGAAACATCTGCATGCAAGTCATTTCCATGTCTTTCTTCAGGATAATGTGAGGGTCTAGTTCTACAATTTCATCACCAAAAAGCCCATTGTGGTGTTCTGGGGTTTTTTCCCCCCTAAAAATAAATGGGTGGTCTACCTCAAAGGTAAATAAAAGTGTCCAAAATTTAGAAGACAAAAATGTGTAATACTATTTACTATTTTTTCCCTAATCTCACTAACAGTTTTAAAAATAAAGTTCTGTTTCAGCCAGTCATTTGGTTTTTATTTTATTTTATTTTTCAATTATTGTTTACATTTAATATTATTATGTATTAGTTTCAGGTGTATAGCATAATGGTTAGATAATCATATACTTTACAAAGTGGTCCCCTTGAGATTTTAAATCCCCACCTGGCACCATATATAGTTATTACAATATTATTGACTATATTTCCTATGCTGTACTTTACATCGCCGTGAATATTTTGTAACTACCAATTTGTATTTCTCAATACATTCACCTTTTACACCCATTCCCCCACCCTCTTCCCCTCCCCTCTGGCAACCATCAGTCTGATCTCTGTATCTATGAGTCTGTTTCTTTTTTGTTGTTGTTGTTCATTTATTTTTTAGCCAGTTATTTTAATTCACAATTTAAAACACAAAGTCTGTTTATTTCAGGATTTAATAACTTGCTATAAATATCAGTTGCTCCCCTCCCTTGAAATAGCCAAAACCTAAAATATACAGTGGAATATAGTCCTGATACATTTAACAGCATAGTGAGGATTCATTGTAATGTACACAACTGACTATTTCCAAATTAGCTTAACAGATGCACCTAATTGGATGTGAGTTGCCTGACCTGGTACTTAATGTAGCCCTGAGTACATGCACTGACCGCTACATACCTGTACAGTTGTGTCTTCAGGCATTCAAGTCTGTATTTCAAATAGAGACCAGCACAGGGCAGCAACCTCCCTGTTCATGACACATTTATGAACAGGGATGGCAGGAGAGGCTTTATTTTGAAGTCAGTTTCAAAAGCCTTATGCTGGTAACAAATTATCTTGTTGGTGGTCTCTATGACTAATTAACACTTAAAAATGAGGTACCATTTTTGCTTACAGAGATGACCAACATGATAATTTTAGAATATTCTGGAATGCTTTTCATCATTGTTATTTTAATTACATATTTCTGTACCTGAGATGGGGTTCAAGATATATTACCCCAAAACATGACACCTTGGCATAGTGAAGATTTTAAGATGAAGGAGTTTGAGAAAACAGCAGCAGCAGGAAGTTCACTCTGACATTCCCCCCTAGTCTCCCCTAGAATAGGTCCTAAAACCCTAATGAGAGAGTGATACTGAAACCACGCAGCGGTGACTGGATCCGGGTGACAGGATCCGGGTTCGTCGTCCCTCAAAATCGAAGAATGAGTTCACCAACAAAGGGCAAGTGAAAGGAAAGTTTTATTTGAAAGCTAGACAGACTCCCTACAGCGGGGAGGGGCCCCAAGTGGGTTGCTGTTGAGGCTCCTTTGTCTAGGGGTAGGTATATGCCTTGCTAGCCTCCAATTGGTCCTTTCAAGGAATTGTGCCTTAGCAACATCCATACATTTTAAAGCTTGTGTTTCCTGCCTGACTGGGTTTAGCCCTAGGTCATCTAGCTCTAAATTTATATTACCCTTCTGGAAAAAGCATATGCAAGCATCACTGATTTTAAAAAGCTCACCCTATCAGGTGAATTGGGGCAGATTTGATTAGCAAAGGATGTTATCCCATTACATTCCCTAGTTGAAAGTGGACGGGTTCATATTTAAAAACAGACATTGATTAGCTTTTCCTGACATTTGTACAGAAGCTTTACTCCCAGGGAGGAGACAACTTAGTTGGGTGTGGTTAAGAACAAATAAAGTATCCCCAGGTATCTACAGGGGCCTAAGTGGCTTCCCTTTTTATGATAATTTCAACTTCTCCCAGACTATTAGTGAGGATGAGGGGAAACACCCTTGGAGCCATCCTATGCTTTCTTTTGGCTTTTTTTCTAAATCCAATTTTGGTTTCCTATAATCCTTTTTAAGGTAACCTAGCTTTCTGCAATAGGAACACACTCTATAGTTTTGCAGCAGAACTCATTCAGCAATCCTGTTGTCTTGCTCCCAGAGACCAGTAGGCATATTAATTGGAATAGGTCAGAGTAGCCAGTACTATATTCTTTAAGAGTAAATAAAATTCATTTACAAACCCATCAGGGTCCCAGAAAAAGAAATTATACAATCGCTGTTTCCCTCTTGACTGAAACCAGCCTTTCTGTTTGTTTGTTTGTTATGTAATTGACTTGTGCTCCTAATTTGAAATCAAGATAAGCTTTTTGTTTCTATAAGTCAGGAGTGTTAAAGGGAGTTGGGAGTTTGTGGCCATGGAAGCACAATTTGCCATGTTGATTTTAGTTTTATGTTGAGATCTGTAGAGTCCGAATAAACCTCCAGATCCACTGTGTACTGGGTTAAGGTGTGCTGCCTGTGTGCCAAGCTCCAAGTCCTCATAGACCTCCCCACCTGTCTCAGCCTTTCCTTCCCATGGTCTCATCCCTTACTGCCTAACCTACCTCTATCTCTTCAATACCATTATAATAACCTGGTTATTAATTAACAGGAAAGAAGCAAAGGGAAAGCCAGATAATATAGACATGCCATTTGTGCCAGGAAGCTGCAGTTGAACACTCTCCAAGTCTGTTCCCCACAGATAGTGGGGGAAAGGACTGGGCACAGGAAGAATAGATGCATGCCCAGTAAGGTCTGGATAACATAGGAAAGATACTTGTCTGTCAGTCACACCTGGAAATGGGTCATTGGCCAGAATAGGCATGACTACTACAAGCATGGGAAGATTTGATATTTAAACTCCTGAATAAAGGAGTTCTCTCTCTTGCTCTTTTGCTCTCTTGCTTGCCTGCACTCCTCGCTCTCTTGGTATAGGGGGTGCACTCCCCTGCATTCACCCATATGGCCCACAGCCATGTGGACCGCACATAATGGACTAACGGACTGGAAGTAGCCTGATTCTGTGCCAGACTTAATTGCACCATGGAACAGAAACTCTGGCCACTGGCTTTGCTTCTAGCTCTGCGGAATCCCCAGCTGCACCTCTTCCAGGACTGGTTTAAGGGAACTAGGACTTTAGAAACTGAGGGTTGTAATTCCACACAAATAAAAATCACTTATCCTCCTGTGCAAGTCTTAGAAAAAATTTTTCCTCAAGATATTGTAAGAACCCAACTCACAACACCCAGCGGGGAATAGGATTCCTCCACTTCCACCAGTGGACATCCCACCTCCCCCGATAACAAGAGGTGCCATCCTTATCCCTAGAGGAAAGGAGCATCCTTATCTCTGAAGACAAAGGAACTCTGAAGACAAAGGAACTCTGAAGAATCCTAACAAACAGGACTTGCCAGTTTACTACACTAACCTCATACTCTGTAACTTATCATATTCCTCCATGACTCTTCACTCTTCATGAAACCTAGCATAAAAATAATCAGGTCTGTTTCTTAGGTCCTCATTTCCTAGGAAGTCTCCTCTGTCATATAAAACTTACACAAATTTTTATGCTTTTCTCCTATTAATCTGTCAGTTTAATGTTCAGACCCAGTGAGGGACCCCAAGAAGGTCAACGAAAACCTTTTCTTCCCCTATACCCGATTATGACCAAAATGTTAGCCTCAGCTTCTGCTTTTTTGTTTTCTCTCCATACTGTTACCTCATGAGACTTCCATCCATTAGATCCCTTATCAGTCATCTCTGTTACCTGGGATGGATTTTTCAAATTGAGTTTTATCCATTTTTTTTAATCTTCTGCTTTTGTGTCCTTTGCCATTTCAGTAATTGATTAATGCTTCCAAAGATCTAGTGGGAAGGGGGGAGGGATGAAATTGGTTTTGCTGCTTATTATGAATTCCCATAAAGTTGCAACTAAAAACAAATGGCTAAAGTGATATTTTTCTATGTGGTGCCTCCACATTGTCAGCATGGAGAATCGAGTGCTATCTGAACACTGATAAACATCCCAGCAGTTTAGAATTGTCCTGAGACAATTTTCAATTTTCTGGTTCCTTTTATTTATAAGTAATTCTCTTCTCTGTAGATATGTTTATTTAGTTACTTATCTCATATTTTCCCCTCTTTAGGAGAATAGATCTTCATTCTTGTGTAACAAAGATTTTTAGTATTTCTCTTGAAGTTCTTACCAAGACCTCAAAATATTTGCATTAGTTTGGCTTTTTAGTTGCAAGTAACAAAACTCAACTTGAGCTAGTTAAGTTGCAATGGTTGATTTATTAGAAAGATACTAAGGTATCTCCCAAAATGAAAAAGGGTAGCTTCAGGGTCAAGAAAGAGCCTCCTTTAGCATCTCTCTTTCTGCTTTTTTCTAGATGTTGACTTGTTCTTTCAGTCTTTCTCCCTGGACAAAGGACATGGTTGCGGTGATTTTGGGGTCACATTCTTAAGGTTCCATAACCAGACAGCAAAGAGGACTTTTCCCATAGATTCACTTAAAAATCTTGAGAGGGACAACTTTCTGATTCAGGCTCTATTAGCTTCTCATTCCTAGCCTGTTACTGTTGGGGGTGGGGGGTGGGGGACAAAATTTCTTCTATTCTCAAGGTTGTTTTGTTGGTCTAATAATCAAATAGACACGAGACAGATAGCAAGTGAAAATAACCAAATTTAATACATTCATATGTGGGAACTATGCAAACACGACAGAGTCAGAAACACCCCAATTCATGAGAGGTTCAGAGATAGAAAGGGGGGAGCGGTGAGGTATATAAGGCATTCTGAGCTAGGGATGAGGTATTGCACCCTGAGGGCTTAAAAGGTTAATTTCAGGATAATAAGAAGAACATATACTTAGTAAAGAGACATTTGTGCTGCTCTACAGACAGATCAAAAAAAGTTATCTTTGAAAATCTCCCATTATAGGCAAGGCCCCAAGTTCTTCCAGGTAGTCAAGGGAGGGGCAGAAGTTTCTCCTGAGCCTGCAGCCTAAGTTGCCTTTAGGTAAACACACACCCCACAGAAGAGCATCTTGGAGTGACTAGTGTCTGGCAGTTTGCTTTTATCCTCAGTAGTTTTGTTGTTGTTTTTATTTTTATTTTTTTAAATTTATTTTTGTTACAGATGTTTCTCCTTTTTTCCCCATTGTTGTTGTTGTTTTTAAATTTAATGTCACTTTTGATCTCAACTTACCAACTTTTGTTCCTTTTTCTATCACAAACTAAACAATGACAATTTTAGCCCTGGCCAGTTTGGCTCAGCGGTTAAAGCATCGGCCCGTGGACCAGAGAGTCCAGGGTTCGGTTCCCGCTAAGGGCACATACCTCGGTTGCAGTTTGTCCCCGGCCCCGGTTGGGGTCGTGTGGCAACCAGTTGATGTGTCTCTCTCACATCGATGTTTCTCTCTCTCTCTCTTCCCCCCTCTCTCCTTCCTGCTCTATCAAAAAAAATAAATAAATAAACAATGACAATTTTAACTATTATAGTAATTTTAATGACTTATTAGATCTAACTTTAATCAAATGCTTACTATAAGTAGCATGTATATAAACACTCCTAGTCCTCAGAAAACTCTGAGATAGGCCTTAGAGTAAAACTGGAAAGTAACATGCTACTACTGGTAATTGATTGTCAAACAATGGCTTTACTTCTAAAACCTAAACTAATTATTGGTGATGTCTCAAATTTGAATTAAGACGATTTTTATAGATAGACAGTGCCAGATTTTTAGCTTTTGTTACATTATATATGAAGACCTCTGGCTATTCACCAAATTTTGGTCTCTCTTTTTTGTGGACTCATGTTCAGCTAGAGTACATTTCTAAGTATCCTTATTGTAAGATGTATCTAAGGATTGAGTTAACCCATGGTAAGGGCTATGTGCATTTTGCAGACCCTGCCTTAAAACCTCTCCCATGTTCTTCTCCAAGCTCTCCTCTTCCACAGGCTGGATGTACACAGTGACCAGGCATAGGGCAAGGGGTACCAGAGAAGAACAGAGCCCACAGGAGAGTTACTCTCGCTACTTGAGCAGCTGTCCTGGACTGTAACATATTTCAAAATCTGTTCATTTCTACAGGCAACTCTACCCTAACTTATAGGACACATTAGAGATTTACTTTATATTTTATGATTAATTTATTTTATAAACCTATGCAGTTTTCATTCTTGTCACCAGCAAGAAATACATAATAATTAATTAATTAATTTTTAAAAATATGATCATTCTGGCTGGCTGGCTGATTTAGAGCAGTTGTGTTCCACAAGCGGGGGGCGGGGGGGGGGGCGGGAATTTTTAACTGTCTTCTCTGTAATTCAGCCAGCAAGCCTTTTAGAGAAATCTTCTGCAGTAAAAATGAGCAAGTGTCTTTATGAAGCAGTCTACCATTTCATAAGCCTCAATTCTTACCCTTACAATATTTATTTTGGAGTTGGAGCTTAGTCATATTTTACATTTCTTCTCAATAGTAGTATTATTTCTCCCATTTTGAAACTGGACACTAAAGGGGTCCAAGAAAGCTTGTCACTACTTGAGCCAAATTAAGCAGAGACAAGTTTGAATCGTATATGAGTATTCATTCCAATAATGCTGGTAGTAGCAGGTCATCCTGAAAATTGTGCTCTCCCTCTTTTTCTGCCAGCTAGCTGATTATATAGCTACATGCAGCTGAGAGTTTAACAGGGCAAGGGGAATGTAGGGTCTATAGTCTGGCCTCCAGGAGCTCAAAGTCTGACAACAACTTAACTAACCTTCTATGACATTAAAATCAGCTCAGTCAATTCCTGGGACTGAAGAATGGATCTGCATTCCTGAGGCAAACTCCCAGAGGGGGTCAGGGTCCAGGCATAGCAATCAAATCAAAGCATGTCCTGCCCTTGGTCTGTTTTCAAAAAAAATTTTTTTTCTGAGTAATGGACTCATCCAGGCTCCAAGGCATCTTATCTTTTTGCAGCCCAGTTTTACTTTTTGCAACACATTCTCCAGCTTCCTACAGTCTGTAAGAAAACCTTTTATCTATAGTTAGTAAGGTAAATAATCATTAAACAGTTGTAGTCCTATTCCTATTACAAGCCCTTCTCCTATCATTCCCCCTATTAGTATTATCATCTTATATCTATGAGATCAGTTTTATATGGAAATTGTCTTGTTGTTGAACTGTATTATTCTTGGCCTATTATATTTTCCCCTTATGGATTTTTAGCTCAGAATCCATTTAAGGAAGAGGGGCATCAGGTCTCCTCTGTGACTGTTTCCTGCTAGTGGGGGAAGGTGGGGTCCTGAGGTTCTCTCTGTCTGACAAAGAAGGAGGAGGCCAAAGGGGGAAGGGGAGTTGATGTCCAGGAGGATGATGTGTTGGACAAGTTGGCATCCTAGTTGTATTCTAGAAATGACAAACTTGATAGGAAAGTTAAAAGCTAAAATTCAAAAGTGAGGAGACTTATAGTAACTCAAGGTCTAGTGAGAGGTAAAAACCCATGTGATAAAGGGAAAGTCTAATTTGACAGTGTCTCAAATTATGTTGGAGAAATGGAGAAATGGCTTCTCTGGAGGCAGGTGCATTTGCACCTGTCTGAACTATTTGTGCAGAAAAGGGAAAGCAGTTTTAAGCAAAGCTGATAGACCATCCATGTTTCACTTACTTAATCATAAGTCCAAACCATTGAGTCTCATATTTCAGGAGATGGTGATGCAGATGGCTTTTGCAGTAAGACCTATATTATGTGAGCAAGTAATCAGGTAAATAAGGACACAAGCATATATTCTATAAAAAGAGAATCAAGAAAACAAAATACAAAGGTTAATGTATACAGAAAATCATAAACCATTTGAGAAGATTTCCAGATGTAAGACTTACGCTGGAATGAAACCACACAGTGACAATTTGATAGATTGTCTGCAGTTAGAACATTTCTGGTGATGTCATTGGGTGCTGAGGCATGTATGGAATATACAGACACAGCCTTAAAACTAAACTTTGAAGACAGTTGACTGTACTGGAGTCTAATACCTACAATTGGACATGGAGATTTTTATTAAAACACAATTTTGTCCCTAAGATTATCCTCATTTTCAAAAAGATTGCATCAAATCCAGTTTTAGTTTGGCCTGATTATTTGCATAAACATAATAAGAATAGTAACTGATCAAATAGATCACATAGGCTCTATAAATCTGCTCTGCTGGAATTTCACAAGGAATCTTCAGACTGAGCTTTGATCAGCCTGTCAGGGTGCTGAAGCCAAGCCACACAGTTGCCATCTGGCTTTGCCTGTATAACCTATAGGTTTGGGTGGATTCCTCAAGATCTTGAGGTCCCCAAAATGTCTTAAGCTGCTTCTTCTTCTTTTTTGCCACATGCCAGGGAAGCAACCCTTCTTTCTTACCTGGAAAAACTGCCATGAATCCCATGAATAAGCATTCTCCAAGGGCTTTTATCAGCTTCACAGTCAATCTTCATTCCCCAAAGCTTTCTGGTGAGAGTCCTGGCATATCTCTATCAGAAATGACATCTCGGTCAAAGTCTTGGTTAATAAAACCTTACTTGGAAACTGGCTTTTTTTCCTGTAATGAAGAAATCAGATTCTTAGTGGATTTATACAAACAAACATATTGTCATGAGAATAATAATACTTACTTATTAAGAGTTTCAAAATTCCAGAGGGATCAGATAGGGAGAAAAATATAAATGCCTCAATATTGCTTATTAAGGTATAATTTACCAAATTGCTTTAAAATTAAGTTTCCTTATGTGTGGAAAACAAAAGATAAAAAAATCAGCCCTGGCCAGTTTGGCTCAGCGGTTGGAGCGTCGGCCTGCAGACCAGAGAGTCCCGGGTTCGGTTCCTGCTAGGGGCATGTACAAAAAAAAAAAAAAAAAAAAAAAATCAGCAATATTTTTGATAAAAAGTTATGACAATTATAATAATCTTTAGTTCATTTAGCCCCATGATCAATTTTTGTTTCTCCTGATTTTTCTTGCCAGTATTTCTATAAATCCAGATACTCTATAAAGTTCTAATAATTTTCATCTGGTTCAAGGGGATGATCTGAAAATTCATTCTCAGAGATATGTAATTTGAAATAAGTCAGAGTCCATCCTGGATGGTTTGCCTCAGTGGTTAGAGTATTGGCCCACAGACTGAAAGGTCACAGGTTTAATTCCCAGTCAAGGGCACGTGCCTGGGTTGCAGGGTTGATCCCCGGCCCCAGTCAGAGTCACGCAGGAGGTAACCAATTGATGTATCTCTCTCACATTGATGTTTCTCTCTCTCTCCTTCTCTCCCTTCCACTCTATCTGGGAATCAATGGAAAAACATCATTGGGTGAGGATTGACCAATAAATAAATAAATAAAATTAAATAAAATAAAATAAGTAAGAGTCCTTTCCATGATCTCTCTGAAGATGGAGCATTTTTGCAAATGTATTTTAAAAAAACAGTGACTGTCTCTAAATCACACACACACAAAAACTTAAAATGACACAGTTATAGGTCTTATTATAATGTAATTGGCACAGAATCCTGTTCTTCCTGCAAGACACATTCCAGAATAAAAATCAGAGTTATAAATGAAAGTATATCAGAATTTGTAGACTTCTGGAGATTTTTGAATAATCTCTCCCAAAATATACATTTTAATAATAAGTGTATACAAATAGAATATAGTTATTATTTCTTTGTTTGATAAAGCTTCCTGTGTATTTTAAGCATATTAAATAGGCCTGATTAGTTTAAAATCTTTTCTTCATTAAAAGAACAAATCCTTGAGGCACACCAGGGGCCTATTGGAATGACCCAAAGCCAATTCTAGATCAAAAAATGTCTCTTAAAATTCAAACCCTGGGAAGGTTATTAAACATAATTGACCAAAAGATCATATATCATTAGGAATTAGTATTAAATTATTTATTCATTCAAAGTGACAACAAAAGGTATTAAACACAAACTCAGGCTAGCAAAACTTTAGTTCTTAGGATTAGGGAGGTGTGTTCTTAATTATTTAAGTGCCCAATTAACATAACACAATATAACATATAACTATTTTAATAATATATAGAACCTTTGCTTCCTAGGCAGATACAGAAAAAACTTTTTCCTTTTTAACAGACTGGAAAAGGACCAAACAAATTCTGTATTCATTTATTTTAGATTCATTTACCTAATTAAATATATTATTCAGTTTATCTATATGTTTCTTTTTGTTTTTTCCCTATATACAATCTTTATTCAACTTGCACAGATCCTCTGCAATTTTCTGAGTCTCTTTCAGTTTTTTTTTCTTAGCTTATTCAGTAATAACTACTTTAGAATAACCTACTTTCAATTCTACAATATCAAAATTATGTAATTTCTTTTCCAATTTAATTATAACTTTTAATTCTTAAAAACCTTTATCTTTTAGTGACAAGTAAATAATTTACATTCCTCAGATTGGCAAATATATGAACACATTTTATAATTTCCACAAACAGGCTTTTTTTTTTCCCATTGGAAAATACACTTGCATTTTTAAGAGGCGGAAAGAAATAACATGACCTTGACAACTCTTAGGAGCCTGGAAAAGCGGCAGGAGGAGAAGGGAGTTATCAGGCCCTGCAGCTTGTTCCCAGGATGGCAGTGGCTTCAGTGTAAAAGTACCATTGTTTTTCTTTACAAGGGGGAAGGGGCCACCCCCTGTTGCTTTTTCAGCCTGTGTAAGGACACCTCTGCAGTTCTGGCCCTCCAGGAGGAGGACTTGGAGTGTTTAAAAGATTTATTTCCCCATGTTTTTCTTTCTGAGAAAAATTCTTATGATGTAGCAGTATGAAAGCTTATACATAAGAGATCTTATCCCATTTAAAAATGGAAACAAAAACAACATTTAAAGCAAACAAATGAGTACTCTCAAAAGGAGGGACTGAGACACTAGTCCTGGAATCTTATCTCACACTAACTGGTACAGCCAATGACCTTCACAAAGTCTAAATGGCACAAAGCCCAAATGGCTGAGACAGATTCCTTGTGTTCATAAGATAGCAAAGAGCAAGCCAAGTCCTCAAAAGATAAGAAAGCAAGCAAAGAACATCTGTAACCAAAGTTTTATTTCAGACAGATGAGAGCTCTCAAACCAAAACTGACTTCCTCCTGTGGAGGAACTGGGATTAAAGTCACAGAGTCTTATCCCTTGCCAAAACAGTACCACAGATGATTCATTGCCAAGTCCCAGATGGCTGAAAAGCCCAGACAGCAGTGATAGGGGATTCCCAGTGTGCACACCAGTTTGACTTACACAATCACAGTTGGAGTCCGTGTCCTCCCAGAGACCTGTTTCCTTTCACTAGCTGTGTTTCAGGCAGCTGATGCCTTGAGAGGGAGAGCAGAGAGGGTCCCTGAGATAAAGAACTCTCAGCAGCTGCTGGGAAGTTCCTGTAATCCTGGCCATGGGTTCAGGCCACCACAAGCAGCTGAGCCCCCCAGCTAAGTGGGATATACCCCCATCTTCAAACAAATTAAACCAAGAAACAAAGAAACACAAAACAACAATTGACAGAGACACTCTTATGTGCAACATTTATAAGTGTGCACAACAAACAGACAAGAGTTTTACGGCTTACCTTACCCCCTTATCTATATAGCCACAGAATCTGACAGAATGCCCTATGTTAGGAAGCCACTAAAGCAGAGCAATGTCTTGACCTGGAGCCAGTCGGGTTCAGAGACTAGGCAAGGCCCATGGAGGGTCTCTTGCAACCTGGAGCTGATCAGGCTCAACCCAGATGCGAGGCAGCAAATGCTTTTCCTGTATCTGTACAAAGAATTGCTCCATTCAACTTAAGTGAAATGATAGGGGTTGCAGGAACTGAAAGTGGAACTCATCAGAAAAATTCCTGGCAGTGCTGCAAGTAAGAAAAAGAGTCCAAATTTCAGTCCTGGGAACCCCAAGTTTAGACAGCCAGCAGGCTCTCTGATACTTACTTGGGAAAAATCCTGCTTGCCATCCCAGCGGAGTTGCCAGTTTTGAAACCAGACACTAAATGGGTCCAAGGCCACCTGTCACTACTTGAGCCAAATCAAGCATCGATAAGTTTGAATTGTATATGAGTGTTTATTCCAATAATGCCAGCAGTATGGAGACAGCAGCAGGTCATCCTAAAAATTCTGCTCTCCCCCTTTTTCTGCCAGCTGGCTGATTTGTATAGGGGAAAGAGAAGATAGCTATATGCAGCTGGGAGTGTAACAGAGGAAGCGTAGTGTAGGGTCTGCAGTCTGGCCTCCAGGAGCTCAAAGTCCAATAACAAGGTGATTAATCTTCTATGATGTTAAAAACAGCTCAGCCCATTCCTGAGACCAGAGAATGGTCAGCATTTCTGAAGCAAACTCCCAGAGGGAGTAAGGGTCCAAGCACAGCAACCAAATCAAAGTGTGTCCTGTCCTTGGTCTGTTCTCAAAATGTATTCTCCATTCTGAGTAGTGGACCCATCTGGGCTCTGAGGCATCTCACCTTTTTCAACCCTGTTTTTCTTCTTGCAGCACATCCTCCAGTTTCCCAGGGTCTGTAAGAAAACTTCTTATCTATAGTTAGTAAGGTGAATTATCATTAAACAATTGTGGTCCTATTCCTATTACATGCCCTTCCCCTATTAATTCACCAAATGAGGAGACTGTATAAGTTTTCTGTCAGTGCTGGGGGGGGGGGTGGGGGGAAGCCACAGACTATGTGGCTTAAAACAGCAGAAATTTATGATCTTTTAGTCCTGTAGGTCATAAGTCCAACATGGATTTCACTGGACTAAAGCAAGGTGTCTACTGGCCTACTTTCCTTTTTAAAGGCTCTAGGAGAAAATCTGTTTCCTTTCCTTTTCTAGCTTCTAGAGCAGCGGTTCTCAACCTGTGGGTCATGACCCCTTTGGGGGTTGAACGACCCTTTCACAGGGGTCGCCTAAGACCATCAGAAAACACATATTTCCGATGGTCTTAGGGACCGAGACACCGCTTCTCTATCCGTCTCCAGGCGGGTCCGCCCACATGCAGATACGCCCACATACAACATGAGGAACTGTACTAAAGGGTCGCGCATTAGGAAGGTTGAGAACCACTGTTCTAAAGGCTGCTTACATTCCTTTTCTCTCCCTCTTTTCTTCCATTTCAAAGCCAGTAACAGCAGCTTTGAAGTCCTCCTTACCCAACATCACTCAACTCCTCTTCTGCCTACCTCTTCCACTTGTAAGGACACTTGTGATTACATTGGGCCCAAACTGGTAATCCAGGATAATGTTTCTATTTTGAGATTAGCTGATTAGCAAACTTCATTCTCTCTGTAAACGTAACTCCCGTTTGCCATATAACCTAACACAGTCTCAGGCTCCAAGGACTGGGACTTGGACATCTTTGAGTTGGGGGAGGCTTACAGATGTCACATTGGCACTACCAGTGTTTAGATTCATTCCATGACTATATTTATATCTTTGCTACCTATCCTTTAGGTCTTCACTGCTGATTAAGTTCATTCTTCTACCTCCTATAGCTAAGATAAATCTTTTATTTTTGGCAGAGTTCTCTTCATCTTAAAATAATTTGAAATTTTATTACCATCTTCTATGTGGCTAACCCATCTTTATGACCCCGGTTTGATTAGGACACAAATACTGTCAATCACCCTTCTCTAGGCTTTCAGAAATTTTGACATTTTAAGCACCTCTTCCTTGTAGTAGAATAAAAGCCTCCTTTCCTAATGGATACACTTTGCCCCTATGGAATAAATAGAAAATATGTGCCTGTGTTCACACTGCCACAGAGCCACTTTCGGCTCTTGTCTATCACACACTGTTTGCACAAGAGACTGGCCCCTGCAAACCACAAATCCCAGCGTATCTGGTTTCTAAGTGGATTTAGCCAGAGGAAGCCAACATGGGAAGAGAGAGAGCATAGACTATTTATCTCCTACACCCTCCCTGTTTTGGCACTGTATCTACGTAGGGCTTCATGACTTTCACTGGGAGGCCCCTGGTCCACAGCCTCAGCTCCTACTAAGCCTTGGTGTCACTATTCCTCCTCTTTTCCCTTAGGTGCTAATGGTAATAATAGTTTCCCCTTGATATTGGTCTCTTTGCTTCACCATCTTTTGTTGGTTCCCTTCATCTGCCCATGTTTCATTAAAACGTTTTTCAGCTAGTCTCTTCGTTTGAAATGAATCCTGGTTTCTGTTAGAACTCTGACAAAATATCCCCAAGCAAATTATTTAAAAATGGCATTAATATCTGTTGTTTTTTTTTTTTAATGGTAAAATAAATAGTTCTTTGGCTCAATGGAGCTAAAAGATCTGCTTTGATGATTATAAAAATTGCTGTGAGGAGAGGAATGGAGGAAGCCAGAAGGTCTTTCTGCAGTCTCTATATATTCAAGCTCTTACGCTCATATTGTGCAGTTTTTTCGTAGAGATCAGAACTATTCATTCATTCATTCATTCATTCATTCATTCATTCATTCATTATTAAATATTTATGTGAAATAAAATAGTGGTTTTACCACACTATTGTGCAAAACAGACAATGTTGGAGCTTATAGCTAAGCAGGAGGGGGTGGAGGGAGACAGTTTTCAAATAATCACACAAATATAAAATTACAAACTGTCTTACCTGTAATTTTTAAAAAAGAAGGACTGGCTGGTTTGGCTCAGCAGTTAGAGCCTTGGCCTGCAGATGGAAAGGCTGTGGGTTCAATTCCTGGTCAAGGGCACATACATGGGTTGCAGGTTTGGTCCTCAGCCCCTGGTTGAGGTTGTGAGGGAGGGAACCAGTCGATGTGTTATCTCTCTCACATTGAAGTTTCTCTGTCTCTCTCCTTCTCTCCCTCCTTCCCTTCCATTCTATCTAAAAATCAATGGAAAAATATCCTTGGGTGAGGATTAACCAAAAATAAATAAATTAAATAAATTAAAGAGGGACTGTGAGCAGGGTGGCTAACTGACCTTGGAGGGGGTCACTGAAAGCTTTCTCTTGAAGTGATGTACGTGCTGAGGTTTGAAGGGAGGGAGTGGTAACTCAGGGAAAGTGAGACAAGGAAAAGCATGCAGTGTGGTTGTACAGAAGTCTCAAGCAAAACACAAAATATACAATGACCTTTAGCAGACATAGAACTTAACAATTTTGAGAAATCTAGAAACTAGTGAAACTGGATTGTAGAGAGCAAGGAGAATGGTAACAGAGTATATGGGGAACAAGTCAGGGGCAACATTACTCAATTTTGTATCCATGAGTGAGGACAAGATTTTTGTTTCTGAATAATACCTTTGGTTGCTACAGGATAGTTTGTAAGAAAGCAACAAGATGTGAAGCTAGCAGGATAGAATATTTCTCATCCAGGCAAGTGATGAGAGTGGCCTAAAGCAGGGTGGATATAGTAGAGCTAGAGAAGAGAGAATAAATTTGAAAGAAGTTTAAAACTGGCAGGAATTTGTGAAAAATAAGACCTGAAGATAAGGGAGAGGCAGGTGTCAAGAATGAGTCTTCAACTTCCTTATTGTGCAAATGGATGAGGCCTTTCCTGTCCACTGGACACAGGGACCATTGGATGAAATCCAGGCTTATAGGGAGCATATGTTTAGTTTAGGACATGCTGCTTTAATATGGCTTTTATTTTATTTATTTTTATTGTGGTAAGAACATTTAACATGAGATCTACCCTCTTAACAAATTTTTAAGTGTACAATTCAGAATTATTAACTATATACCCCACATTGTACAGAAAAAGCAATCCTGTGGAACCATGGAATGATTCCAATGGAATGATCATGTGGAACCATAAAAGACCACAAATAGCCAAAGCAATCCTGAGAAAGAAGAACAGAGTTGGAAACATCACACTTCCTGATTTCAAGATATGATACAAAGCTACAGTGATCAAAATAGTATGGTACAGTCATAAAAACAAACATATAGACCAATCGAACAGACTAGAGACTCCAATAAAAACCAGGGTATATAGAGTCAACTGATCTCAAACAAACAAGAGAGTCAAGAATACACAATAGGAAAAGGACAGTCTCTTCAATAAAAGGTGTTGGAAAAACTGGATATCCATATGCAAAAGAATGATATGACTTTTAAACTAGACACCCAACTAGAAAAAAAAAGTAGAGATGCAGAAAGTCCCTGAGTCTTTGAAGAGAGAGGTCTGAGCAGAACTATGAAGATCATTAGAGAACAGATGGTTGCAGACATCCTGAGTAAGGAGGGAGAGAATAGGATGAGAATAAAAGATGATTTTCAAGAAGTTTAGAGATTGGCTGAACTAGGCAAGGCAATTAATTCAGTAGGTATTGGATGGAATATTATGTTCCTTAGGAAAAGTTACTGAAGGTTTTAGGATTCCTTGACTCATTGCCCCTCATTTCTTTACCTAAGTTGTAGCTATGTAACCCCTTCCTAATAAAAAAAATATTTTTTTTCTTTTTCTGTTCCTTACCTTGTTTAAAGAAAATAAGCTAGAAAACCTTAATTTTCTCATATTCCAAAGAAAATAAATATTTTTATTTTCTAATGTTTAATTATTACCTTAGTAATATAAATCCAAATCTATACTTTAAAAACTTTGAAGTAGAATTTCCTTTGCAGCAGATTTTAGTTTTGATATGGGCCTTTGAGAATCTGATGAAATAGTACTCTTGCCTCAGAAGAAAGTGAACATGCCCACATTTAAATTTTGGTAATCAAGTTCACGAGGCTCAGGTACCCGCTGAAGTCCACCATCCAACCATAGATTCCCCATAGATAGGAGATTAAATCCTCCTGCTCTAAAGGAACACAGAAAGAGTGTTTTGCTATTTTTATCTTAATTTCAATGATATAACAGACTGCTTTAATTTGGATACATTAGGTATTTTTTTAAGGACTTGAATTTCTGATATTTTACATATGTTTTGTTTCAGAACTCTTGGTTTTTAATGATTATATATTTTGATACTTTTCATGACGTTGAGCTTTTCCACAAATGACAAGATGGAAGATCAAAGAAGGTTTAGAGAAGAAAAAAGCAAACCTTGATTTCACAAAAACTATCTCTAGAGAGTAACTTTCAACCTGATAAATTTTCCCTTTGGCAACCAAATTATTTTTTCCTTATGCACAAACATATTTATTTGATTTTTCCTTATTATTTTCCCCTGGAGGAGTACACTGAAACCAGGCTGCATACAAAGTATGAGAAATCTTTTCTAGACTTTTATCTAAAACATAACAGATTGTAAACACAGTAATATAAGACATGTAAAATTAATGTCTCTGCTTTTCCCATAATTTTTTAATATCAACAATTCTTCCTTCTGACAGTCCCTTACTGAGACTGCAAAGTCACTGGTTTTTACTGTGGGTTTTAGTTCTTGGCATCCTATTTTATAGCAATATATTGAATGCATGCTGGCTTTCTAGCTGCAATGTTACTATAAATGTAGAAGATTTTTCAAGAAAAGTGGGTAGTCAGAATTGCTTTATTCTGTTTAGTCAGTCCCGTTCTGGCCACTGGTCCCAGGCCCCTAAGCAAAGGAGAATTCTATTATCCTGACCCATGCCTGGCACACAGCAAGGCCTGAATAAATAATTGCTGCCATTAATGAAGCCAAGTGTGACTTAGTGGTAGAAAATCTGACTTGCGATCCCAACAGCAGCCCTGCTCTCCTGCAGTTTGAAGGGCAGCTCTTTGAGAAGCATCAGGTTGGTGAGAGTGGAGTGATTTGTAAAAACATTTTCTTAGAGAGATTGCCCTGTATTTGAGATGAAAATAAAGCCACACTATTTCCAAAGCTCAACCTGTGCAAAAGGGAGGGTGGCAGCTCTGAGTTGGCAAGCAGAGAGCTCAGGACAGCAATGGAGATAGCAATTCACAGGGAGAAAGAGAAAACACAGTTAGCTGAGTGTTGTGCTCTTGACCACATGCAAATAATGTGCCCAATTTTCATTTTACCGCCTCAATACCATCACCCAGTAGGAGGGGCAGGTAAAAAAAAAAAACAAAAACAAAAACAAAAAATGTCAAATCTGTCCATATTTTCAGTTTTTTAAAAATTTGTGTTTTTAGAATAATATAAGAGGAGCATAAACAAAGTTGCTTCATTTTTCAAAAGCCCTTAGATTTGTCATCAAGACAAGTACAGTATTAATGCAAATGCCTGGGGCAAGAATCAAGTACAGATCCAGCCACATTTTCCTTTGTGGTTAGTTATCAGGGCTGCGGCAAGGTGGTTCTGAGAATCTGAACACTGAGGAATTTTGAGACCAACAGGTAGTAGTAGATCCCGGGCTAGATATGCAAAGTCACTTAAAGCAACCTGTTGTTTAACGTTCAAGTGGAGCCTGATTGGTGTGGCTCAGTGGTTGAGCATTAACCCATCCACCAAGAGGTCACTGGTCTGATTTCCAGTCAAGGCACACGCCCAGGTTGTGGGCCCAATCCCCAGTGAGGGGCATGCAGGAGGTGGCCAACTGATGTTCTCTCTCATCGATGTTTCTATCTCTCTCTCCCTCTCCCTTCCTCTCTCCCTAAAAGCAATAAAGAAGAAAAAAAAAAGTTCAAGTGGAGTGCTGGGGAGGAGGAGGAAACAAAAGATAAAGGGGATACTGACTTTATTTTTTGTTTAAAAAAAATTTTTTTTTGAGGTTTAAAACAAAAAGTGTATTTTTTCACAGTTCTGGAGGTCAGAAGCTCAAAGTAAAAGTGTTGCCTAGATTGGTTCTTTCTTGGAGGCGCAGAGGGATCATCTGTTCCATGCCTTTCTCCTGGCTTCCAGTGGTTGCTGGCAATTCTTGGCATTCCTTGGCTTGTAGCTGCACAATTCCCATGTCCCCTTCTGTTGTCACATGGTCATCATTCTTTCTCACATCTGTGTCTTCACATGGTATTCTCCTATTTGTATCTGTCTCTGCTCTTTTATAAGGACACCAGTTATATTGGACTAAGGGCCCAACCTGCTCCAAAATGACCTCATATTAACTAATTACATCTTCAATGACCTTATTTTCGAATAAGGTCTCATTCTGAGATTCTGAGGAGGACATGAACTTTAGGGGGACACTATTCAATCCAAACACCTTTCCTGACTCTCAGTTTAAAATAGGCAGCATTAGCCGAGCTATATCCATAAACATACTCACAAGCTATTTACTGCTGGCCAGTGGTGAGTAAGGTACTTTATGAGACCACATAACATGTTCTAAGTTCTGGGCACAGCATCCATGAGAGGGAATGTAATTGGACTAGGATGTGAACAGTTATAAAGATTTTAGAAAGTGTTATAGGATAAGAACTTGGGTTGCTCATTTGGAGAAGAGAAGACTTGGGAAGTTATCACAGCCTTCTGCAGGAGGACTGTCCCTTCAGAGGAGGGGTAGTTAGAAAGATAGGATTATAAATTGCATATACCACAGATCTGTATTTCTGTATATGCGAAGCATGGTTTTGCCTTTTGGGAGTGGGGTATGGTTTTCATCCCTTTATGTTATTTTATGTAACAGCAGTTTCTATCTCTCAAAAGACAGGGGATACTGATGGTAAATACTAACATAGTTACAAAAAACATCAGAGTATGAAACCACTGATCAGACTTAGAAATACAGATGGAAAAGAGAGAGAAACCTATAATATTAATAATACCTAACATTTATTGAGAACTTAGTATATGCAGCCTCAGTATTATTTCTCATAGTTATCCAATTATTTAAGTACCAAATTATTCCTATTTTACAGATGAAAAGACTGAGGCTGAGAGCAGTTAAATAACTTGCCCTGGCCACACAATTAAGTTGTGTGGTATGAGTCCTAATCCAGACAGCCTGGCTCCAGGGCCCATGCAGATATCAGCAGGGCATCCCGGGACACAGGACAAAGACATCTAACTTACATGTTTGGCTCTTAATGCGTGCCTATTGTTAGGATGAGGGAGATGCATCCAGCAATCTCATCCTGGGGCCACCAGTATATGTTCTACTCATCATTTTTGATGTACTCATCTGACAGGTACTATTAAGTACCTACTACAGCCAAATAAATAAATAAATAAGCACTTGGGTACAAAATCATGAATGAAAACAGACACAATTTTCTATCACAGAGCTTGCAAACATGAAACGGCAGTGGTGACAAGGGCCACGAAGAAGATAAATGGGGCTATGAGAGCCCAGATGAAGGCAATTTGTCCAAGTCAGGGAGGCCAGTGAAGGATTCTTGAGGACATGCCATTGGAGCCAAGATCTGAAAGCTGTGCAGCAGTAAGTCCATGAAGAGAGGAAGAGGATGAGAGGGTGCAAGACAGGAGGAACATTATGTGCCAAGTAGCTGAGGCTGTGAGAGATATAGCAAATATGAGAGACTGAAACACCAGGGTGGTTGGAGCTGTGGGGGTGAGGGAGGTGGAGGAAGATGAAGTTGGAGAGGGGCGCTGAGACCATGCAGAACCTCAAATGGCATTTAGGACGTTTGTATTTATTTTAATATTAGTGGGAAATTATTGCTGCTGGGGGCTTGGGGTAGTGATCAATATTTAAACAAGCCATTATATAGTTAAAATATGAAGCATGCATTGGAGAATGGAAGCATGGAGATCTGTTGGAAGCTCTTAGAGTGGGCCAGGTGAGAGATGAAGATAACTTGAACACGATTTTCTTGATGGTGATGGATTGAAGTGTAGAAGTTAGTAAGCTTTTTTTAGAACCTAGAATCAATAGGACTTGGGAAAGAATCAGTTATGAGGGTGGTAAGAGAGAAGACATTATCAAGGATGACTCCTCTTATGCAGCCAGATGAGGCAGAACAGTAGAAGCAATGGTTTTGAGGAGGAAACTTGTGAGTTAGTTTGGGGAATAATTTTGCGATGCCTTTGAGACATTCCAGTGGAAACGTCAAGCAGGCAGTTAAATGGATGGGTGAGAAGTCAAAGAAGTTGATCCTAGGAGACACAAAGTTGTGAGCCATCTGCCTCAATAGAGCCATGTAAGTGTTGCGTGTGGGTGAGGGCGCCGGGGGAAGGATAGAGGATGAGAAGAAGAGGGCCCAGGAGAACAGCTGGAGAAGATTCAACATTTATTCCAAACCGCCTATCCCTGGTTTTTGCTTTCCAAGCAACCTTCAGATTCAGGGTGACCTGACTACAAGAAGAGAAAGCACCCATCCTGAGGCCATCAAGCACCATTCCTGTGCCAGCCCTTTCACAAAATAAATTCAAATGTTGATACTGATGTAGATTCTCATGTACAGGTGCACACGGGAGAGAATGTGCAGGTCATGTGAATGAGACAGTTATATTTTGTATTTTACATTAGTCATTCAGCATTCTGCTGCTATGTCACTTTCGTCGGCTTATTGAAGTCTCTCAGAACCACTTAGGAGAGGGTCTCAGAGCCTCTGTCACTGTCAGAGGGCCATATTCAGCCAGACTCTCCCTCCTACACCCTCACTTCCAGCCTCCACACTACTTATTTCCTTTTACATCCCAACTTTCATTTTCTATGGAGCCAACAGCAAGGTTCTTCTACCTAGAGATTCTGGAGAGACCCAGATCTCAAGGAAGATGGAAATGGTTAGGAATAAGCTTTAATATGAAGTTCTGGGGAATTGACATGGGATAAGTTAATACTTGCCTGGCAATAAAGACCCACTTTAAGATAAATATCCTGAATTTGTGAAAAACCTGGACTGCTCTGTTACATGACTTTCTTCCTCAAAACCAAGGAGTCAAGCCCTATCTTCTTATCATATTCTCTAGATATTCTTTTTCTAAGAGAAAAGCAGTTCACAGTTAAACATGGAATAGGAATTACTGTTTGTAGTAGGGAAGTATAATGGATAAATCTACTGTATTTTGGCTTAAACTTTTATTGCCAAAGGTATTTTGTTTAAAGAGTTTTTTTAATTTTGGTTTTTAGTAAATGAATGTATGTTCACATCTCCATAATTGTGTTCACATTGACTCATTTTGCTTTTCAGACTTTTAGTTTTGCTGTCACGTAATCAAATTATAATCTTACAAATGAAAGTCTAAATAGAAGCAAATGTGCACAAGTTACTTAACCTCTTGGTACCTCAATTTTCTCATCTCTCAAACAAGGACAATCATACCTACAAAATGGGGAAAATGATTTTCTGACTCTCCTCACATTTCTGTGTCAAAATAGAAACTTCTCCCTCTTAAAGATCTTGGACTAAATCTTTCTGCTCTTTTTTTTTTTTTTCTTTTTCCATCTATCTCACAGATGAGAAGCAATTTATATAACTGGTGAAATGAAGAGAGCCTGACATCCATTAATCCATGTTTCTCTATGGGGCAGAGAAAATACGTTAAAGCTTGGTGTACACAAATGGCCTTTCTCTATCTACTCTTCTGTTTTGGTTAGGGTAGGGCTAGCTGCAATAACAAATAGACCCCTAATGTGTGTTATGGTTCATTTACAATTAAGGTTTATTTCTCTTGCTATAACAGTCCAAAGTAGGTGTTCCTGGTTAGTGGACCCATTTCCAACACATTGTGATTCAGAGGCTGAGAATCCTTTCATCTGTGGTTCTGCTGTCCACTAGCCTATAATTAATTACCTGTGTCCCACTGGACAAAGGGAAGGACTGTGGAGGAACAAAACTTCTTTTTAGGATCCTTAGTTCAGAATGGCACACATCATAGATCTGGATAAATTCCCAGGATGTTGACCCTTTGGCCTCTCTGTTCTTGATGTGGTTTGAGACGAGTAATAATTCTTCATGATGTGCAGTAAGCCCAAATTCACAAAGTGTCAGTCCAGAGGTCTATATTGGGCTGTTATATTAGGAGGACACTTATGGCTTCAGGGATAAGTTAAATTCTCCATCTTCACGGTATACTGGTTAAGTGCCATGTCCTGAAGTCAGACTTCCTGGGTTCGAATACTGGTCTGCCACTTACTATATGTCCATCATTCCTTTGCCTAATCTGTCTCCTCTCCTCTTTTCTCCTCTCCTCTTCTCTTCTCCTTTCTTCTCTCTCTCTCTTTCTCTCTCTCTCCGTCCTCATCTCTGAAATGAGGATAATAAAAGAGCGTACCTCAAAACATTATTAAGAGATTATTTTAATCAATCCCTGTATAGTACTTAGTAAATGCTCAATAAAAATGAGCAATGATTATTACTAGTAAAAAAAAGTTGTTTTAATCTCTCTGACTTCTGTCTATAATGTCTCAACTGGACTGAATATAAATGGAGTCCAGGCACATGATCATTTAACACTTACCTTCAGATATACCTGGCGCTGTACCTGGCACATGCTAGACATGATAAAAATAGAAAATATTACAGGTTTCTGGTTATTATCCTTAATTTTTTGTGTTTGGTTTTGTCTTTAGTCATAACACATCCTGACTTTCTAATCTCATTTATAGTCTGTAACTTGCTCTATTCAGATTGCTTAGATGTTTAAATTTGAATTTAATGTGCACAGATTCTTCACAGATGACTCTTTACTTGGTCTCTATTTCTTAATTGATGTTTAGCCATGACTAGAGATTCCCTCTTGTATCTTTAGTAGCCTGGGATCACTGGAGGTGATTTTTAATGCTCTTCTTACTCTGCTAAGAATTAACAAAACTTTAGGTCTTCCAAAGGAGTCTATTACTTCCTTCTGTGTCAAACCCTCTGATGCTCTGGACAGCCTAACCAAACTCCACCTCACTTAAAATCAGATCCCTGTTATTCTGTACAAAGATTCTCTCTTGCTGATTTCCCTGGATATCTCAATCAGCTCCTTAGCTAACTAATCACCATCAAATATTGGTCACTTTGGATGTGTAGTTTGAAGAGTCTAATATTAGAGAATGATCTGAATGTCTTATATTTGTGCAGTACTTCACAAAGTAGTTTATTGTCTTTATCTCATTTAATTTCCAAGTCACCTCTGTGAGAAAGTACCTCAATTTCTAGATAAGTAAAGTGGGGAGCTAGGAGGTTAAGCAATTTTGTCAGGATTACCCACTTTATACTCTCTTGGATGGCAGCACTGGAGTTCTAGTTCCATATTGGACATTTTCCCATTAAACTATACTTCCTTTGAAGCTGGTAAACAGACACAATTTCAAATTTCAGCTCTGCTACTTCATTTCTGTTTTCTGCCCTTCAGTTCCTTCAACTTTCAGATGGGATTAATAGTATTGATCTCTAAGGATTTCTGTGAGGTGGATCCCTAGCAAGTGTTCAGTCATTATGCTAAAAGAAAGAAAAAGAGACAGAAGAAGCAGATGGTTAAGTCCTCAGAGAGAGAGAGAAGATGATTATAAGATATTATGTTTTGTTCTTTACACTTTTCTATCCCCTCTCTAGGGCTAAGAAGTTATCCAGGGCCTTTGGGTTCCCTTGTTTCAAGAGAAGCTTGTGTGGCACAGCTAAAACAAAGGTGTCTGAAGTCTCGTGGGGTTAGTGGCAATTCTCTGTCATTTTCAACCCGCTCTCTTGTAGTACCTGAAGGAAGTGACAGATCTTTAAAAAAAGGTTGGCGGACTCTGGAAGTCTGAACACTTGGTCTTGAGATTTTTGGTACCAATGGGATTCTTGGGCCACAAGCATGGCAGAAAGGCTGCTGACCTTCAAGGGCTAATCTGGGTTTTGGCAATGAGAATTATCTCCAGCAACCATGACATGCTGAGCATGAAGGACTCCCCTTCCATTTTTGTCAGCCACATAAGCCCAGGAAAAGAAAGCAGTTGGCCACCAAATGATTGAGTTTTAATTTCCAAATGCCCCGACTCCAGTTAGATTTCTTTTTTTATTTAAATTAATTAAACAGTGTGATGTTCCTTACTCATCTTATTTGGGGAACTAAGATTTGCATCCACTAAAACAGCATGAGAGGGAGAAAGAGGAGAGGGGAGAGAGATTGATACCAAATGTGATAAACCATTAGGGAAGGAGAGAAGTCTGCAGATGAGAGGAGGGACTGCCAAAATGTGACTGAGGGCTAAGAAGACTGCGAGTTTAAATGCCAAAGGACAACCCAGCTGGTGTGGCTCAGTGCTTGAGCATCAACCCATGCACCAAGAGGTCACTGGTTCGATTCCCAGTTAGGGCACATGCCCAGATTGTGGGCCTGATCCCCAGTGGAGGGCATGCAGGAGGCAGCCGATTGATGTTCTCGCTCATTGATGTTTCTATCTCTCCCTCTCCCTTCCTCTCTCTAACATCAATAAAGAAAAAATAAATAAATAAATAAAAAATAAATGCCAAAGGGCAGAAGTCATGAATTTCCGTTAATCTTGTTAACCGTCCTGAAAAGGGTTACCACAACTTCTGCGCAATAGTTGCCAATTGGAAAATGATTCACCAAGTGCCTTTGTTCTTAGAAACTTGGCTTAAGCTATGCCATCCATGGCAAACTACCAGAGGGGTAATGATAGCGATCTCACTTTTGCATCCTTTGATGATAGAAATGATGCTACGTCAAATTCAGCTTTATACCCCTAGCATCTTATGAATAGAAAGTACTCAGTAAAACTTCCACAAACACATGGTGGACTGAATAGTCTAATAAATTCTACCTTATACAAAATCTTTGGGATATTGCCTATAGATATCACTATACATTAAACAATGGTCCAGTCACTTCTACCAAGATTTGTGTAACAGAACTAAAAGGGCCTAACCTCCCAATATCATTTTATATCTATGATAATCATAACTTTTCTGAAGCTCTCTTGCTCATTTTAAGTGGTCATTGCTTTCAAATCAAAACTCAGAGGATACAGATTAACCTTTATTTGCTTTAAAACAGGTCAGCAGGACTTAGACCACATAATCACTCTCCGTGTGTTTCTTGATGATCACACGGGAATAACAAGCACCCTCCTTGTGAGCAATCGTTCTATGATGTGCATCTGGTGGTAGAGAAAAGGAATGTGTTGCCCTCTGGTTCATTGTTCTATTTTAGTAACTGGCAGAAAAAAAATAGGAAGACTGTGTGTATAAATAAGTAACTGTAGCATATTTTTCTCCACTGTTGGTACTCATCACTTTCTTGTAAAATTAACGATTTAACATATGCTATTAAGTTGGACTTTATCATAGAAGCCAAGTTTTTAAAAAAAATCAATGCTCAAATTGATTCTTTATTTTAAACCTCCTCTTGTAGAGATAAATGCAGAGAAAGGATGGAATAATTCAGTCCAGCAAGCACTTATTATGCAACCATGAGGTGCCAGCACTATTCTGGGAATTTGCCTTTAACCATGATAAGAGGAACCAATTTCTGTTTTTTTCCAATCTACTTGGATATTTTCAGGATTTTGGAATTTTAAAAAATCTTTATGCTCAATATAAAAGAGGAGGGAAAGATCAAACAATATTCATTCTTAATTGTGGTCAGAACGTGGTTCTTATTTCTTCTCTGTTTTAGAAATGGAAAACTAGATAGATCTTATTATTTAAAGAACAAAGGTACAGACTATTTTGTGATCAAAGTACCTATTTGGAAACAAAATTTTGGTGTACCTAAAGGCAGGAAGCATGTGTTAGATAAAATAGCATCATGTTAACAAAGGGTG
This sequence comes from Tadarida brasiliensis, assembly GCA_030848825.1. Lineage (NCBI taxonomy): Eukaryota > Metazoa > Chordata > Mammalia > Chiroptera > Molossidae > Tadarida > Tadarida brasiliensis. Next base: position 110,962,659 of record CM061263.1, on the reverse strand, counting down.
TTCAATGTATGGCTTTGTGGTGCTGTTTTTATACACACAACACAATTGACAAAAGCAGTCAGTCTTTAATGTGATCACTAAGAGGAGTCAGTCTGTCTATTTTAATTGGAATGTCTGGGAAATCTTGAAAGCTCAGAATAAGTGCAACCAGGTTGCCTTTTGAAAATTAATAAACAAGTTGTGGTAAAGGAATATATTAAAATAAATGAGGAGCAGTTGGGAATACTTCAAAAGAAATTTATTTATTTATTTACTTGGCAAATCTCTAACTTCCACATTCGCAGTATATGGGAGGATCTCTTTGCTCTCCTGAACACAGCTTCTCAGACAGCAGATGCAACAGCTGTTTTAACACAACCACTTCTGATAGGAAGAGTGTTGGGGCAGTGAATGCGAGTCAAGTGACAGAATTTAGAGAGGCGACATACCACTGACCGACTGGGAATGTGGCCAGAATATTGCAGCTAAAACTGAGAAGGGACTGTGTCACTGAACAAAGTCATAAATGCCATCAACTCCACCAAAGTCCTTCTCTCCCAGGCAGTCCTCCGTCTCTCTTCATAATGACTTGCCATGGTTTAGGATTGCTCCAAGTGCCCTGCATGATATATGAATGCCGTCTTCTGGAAGTGTAATTTTTTTTTCTTACAGTCATTGTCATAGTTTATAAAAGCAGATTTATACAGCATACACAGGAAAAGATAAATAACAGGATAGATACAATAGTTGGGTTATAGTATGGGGAAAGGATTAAATAAAGGATTTTTATTTTACAAATTAAAATTTTAAAACAGGTCACTTGGGAATTGGACAACTTACAACCCTACTCGAATGGTGCGCATTTATGGAGCAGGTCTTATGCAAAGGACTGGAGCACGAAAGGAATGAAGCTGTCTTTCAACATTTCTATCTCAAGGGAAATCTTACAGAACGAACAGCATAGATGGATGCTGAGCCAACAGATGACAAGAGGACTTGCTCTTTTCTCTGGAAAATATGATGATAAGAAACAGATTTCAGCTGTTCCTTAAGTTTTTCCTCTACTGGACAACAGAGCTGCCAAGAAATGAAGATACACAGATTATGACACACACATAACCCCTCCACCTGCATCACATTCTGACAAGTCACAGCATTTCTTTGATTCAAGTGTAGGAAACCTACCCACGAAGAGAAATCTTCTCATATGAAATACGGCACTCCATAGGAGAATCAAACAAAATAAATTAATATTTCTGTGACATTCCTTAGAAAGCTGTTGAAAATATCTCTTAACATAATACGAGGCTCATATACATGATAGTCTAGTCTAGAAAGCAGAATTCCACTTTCACATTCATCAACACAAACAGGCAAATAACAACAAAAACCAAAGTGAAGAAATTAGAGGCAAAATCTTATTATTCTATATTAAGTAAACATTACTTTTTAGCTCTTATGATTAAAAAAAAAAAGGAACTTAGTCTGGCTGGTATGGCTCAGTGGTTGAGCATCGACCCATTCACCAAGAGGTCACTGGTTTGATTCCTGGTCAGAGCACATGCCCAGGTTGTGGGCCCGATCCCCAGTGGGGGGCATGCAGGAGGCGGCCAATCAATGTTCTTTCTTGTCAATGTTTCTATTTCTCTCTTCTTCTCACTTCCTCTCTCTCTAAAATCAATAAAGGGGAAAAAAATGGAACTTGGGCCTGTCCCTAACATTTACGGAGCCCAAGGCAAGAGTATAAATGGAAGCCTGTGTGCCATCTACCTATTAAATCAGGCAAACAGTTCTTTCCTTCTGTTGTGACAAATATACTTTCATAACAACAAAATCAGAACACATGTGTAAAGCTATGTTTTTTTCATATGATTGAATTTGGTAAAATACCAAAGCTGAATGAATTTAATTATTGTTGCTCATGTTGGGTGTTCAGTTGATAGGCTAGTAAAGTCTTGATAAGTCAGAAAACAAACAACTATAATTTATACATTATATGTTTCCTATACAATTTATTTTTTTGCATTCATCTCAGCGAAGTCTTAATTATGTTTTTGAAATCAAGATTTTTACGTTTTCTGATAACGGCAATGATCTAAAAAATGGACAAAGGACCTGAAGAGACACTTCTCCAAACAGGACATCAGATGGCCAAAAGACGTATGAAAAAAAATTCTCAACATCACTAGTCATCAGAGAGGCAAATTAAAACCACAATGAGATATCACCTCACACTGGCCAGAATGGCTGCCATCAACAAATCAACAAATGACAAGTGCTGGTGAAGATGTGGAGAACAGTTTACCCTAGTACATAGCTGGTGGGAATGCAGACTGGTGCAGCTACTGTGGAAAACACTATGGAGTTTCATCAAAAAATTAAAAATGGAACTGCCTTTTGACCCAGTGATCCCACTTCTGGGAATACATCCTAAGAAGCCTGAAACACCAATTTGAGAGAATATGTGCACTCCTATGTTCATAGCAGCACTATTTACAATAGCCAAGATCTGTGGTACATTTACACAATAGAATACTACATGGCCATAAAAAATAGAAGGAAATCCTACCTTTTACGACAGCATTGATAGACTTGATGATTATTATGCTAAGTTAAATAAGCCCGTCAGAGAAATACAAATACCACATGATCTCACTTATATGTGGAATCTAATGAACAAAATAGAAACAAAGGCACAGCTACATGGAACAGGCTGACAGCTGTCACAGTGGAGGGGGTAGGGGAATGCTGGATGAAAGAAGGTGAAGGGATTAGCCAAAGAACATATATGCATAACCCATAGACACAGACAGCAATGTGGTAATGGCCAGAGGGAAGGGGGACTGGGGTCTAGGTGGTGGTGGTAAAAAATGGGGACATCTGTAATAGTGTCAACAATAAGTTTAAAAAATATAAAGTACTAAAGTAATTATATTCAAAATGTACAAAATTTAAATACGCTGTCATCAAACATATAAATTTTATGTAAAAATGTATACATTTAAATTATTTTGTTTTCAAACTAAATTATATTTCTTCTAAACTATTCATTATAAGGAAAATTAAATTATAATTAGTAAATATAAATACTTTACATAAAAATTATTGAAATAAATCTTATTAATTTTATATAAATAAATAATAATCCATTTAAGGTCTATGTAGTTGCCAATGTGAAAGATCAGTATTACATTTTATGACTAGACTTACAAGTGCAAATTTAAAAAATAAATTATTTAATATTCCACAACATTCTTCAGCTGCCAGGCACAACAGCTGAGAATATCACACTAAGTTTGTGAGTATTTACAGGATCGTAAGTGGGAACACATAAGAAGTAAGGCACACTGGGACCTGAGCAGCACAAGAAGGTTGAGGGTGGTGAAAAAGCAGTTACTATGGAACAAAAAAACTACACCAGGTGTTTGGTGACTTCATGAGGAAATTCTCTTGCCGTCCAACATACAGAGTCCAAAGAGGTTTGATGAACTTGGGCTTGATTCCAGCAGGTATGGCTATCCAAGGAGATTCAATCTGCTGGGTGGGAACACAGCCAAAGGAGTCCATAGGCATCAGGCTATACTAAAAGTCAAGAGACGATGGAACTGTGGTTTCAGGTGATATACAGCAGAACCTCCTTGAGTAGCGGGAGGGTCCAGGTAAGAGAGCTCAGCCTTCATTGACAAGACTGTCAGAACGAGGCAGGATGTCAGGACCCCAGCCAAGTGGGCCTGGGTGCAGGGAAAGCTCTATATCCAGATGGGTTTTAAAACGATGAGAGAAAACCAAAGCAGATGTCTGGATGTATACACAGACTCAGCCAACACAACGCGGTTAGGGGGAAAGCACCGATTCAGTCCGCAAATGGTGAGGATGAGATGGAGCACGTGGACCCAAGGTCCTCTCCACTTGTTGATGGTGCGGATGTATTTTCTGCCATGATGACAATTGTTTCCGGTTTTGGTTGAGGTTGAATCTGAATGGAAAGGTGATTTGTGATTATAGTTGAGTGGACTCAAGAAGACAGAGGCTGAATAATTTTAAAATAGTGCCATGGTTTGGCATCGATTTTTCTAAATGCATACATGCATCGTTGGGGACATTATTACGGTTTTAATCTGCAGGTCCAATATATTGATGAAACTTACTTTGATTTTATAATGACATTTTGGGTAGATTTTGCATTAAACCATTATGCAGGTTTTCATTCATTTATTTCAGGTAAAATGTACATATAAAATTAATTTTGGAAAATATTTATTAGACATCTTAAGTCATCTTTTTTTTTTTCATCCTCACCCGAGGACATTTTTGCATTTATCTTGAGATGGGGGAAGTGGGGGAGAGAGGGAGGAAGAGAGAGAGAGAAACATCAACATGAGAGAGACACATTGAGTGGTCGGGGACAAACTGCAACTGAGGTACGTGCCCTCAGCAGAAATGGAACCCGGGACTCTCTGGTCCAAGGGCCGCCGCTCTAACCACTGAACCAAACCGGCCAGGGCTTAAATCATCTTAAGAAAAAGGTGAGGAGATTAAGCAAAGAAAAAACAACAACTCATAGACACAGACAACAGTATGGTGATTACCAGAGGGAAAGAGGGGTGGGGATGTAGAAGAGTAAAGGGGGGATAAATGGTGATAGAGACTTGATTTGGGCTGGTGAACACACAATACAATATACCGATGAGGTATTGTAGAATTGTACACCTGAAACCTGTATAATTTTGTTAATCAGTGCCACCCCAATAAATTCAATAACAATGAAAAATATAAGACTCTTGAAATCGCTATTCCCTATGAGTCATTCTGGGCTATAACCCTGTGACTCTGCAATTACCTTAATATAGACAGTGTTTGTGACATTGCTGGACGGCTGAAATTGTGTACTGTGTTTTAGTATCAAGTGTAAAAACATATCTCCGTTATAGCATTAAGCTGATTCATGGGTCAGCTCTATCCATGAAAATGCACATTTCTCAACACAAGATCATAAAAGAAAGATAAGGTATATTCTTTCAAATCCTGAAAGATATTTCTAGATTACTTTTATATTCTAAATGCTGTCAGTAATATTTACATTGGATGAGATTTCAAAAAAAATATTTTGGATTTGAAACTTGAATTTCAAGGGATTGGCAATGATGGTGCAGTATTCTGTCTGTTCTTACTGGCTTTTACATTTCAAAGATTTAGTCTTTATATGACATAGGAGAAGCATAATCGAGTAGCCAAGTAGACACTTAGTTTTAGGGGATCTACACTTTAATAATAAATGGCAATCTGTGAATCACAGGAAATGGAAATAATTTTTATTAATCTTTTCCTAAAAAGGTCCCATCTTAAATAATATTTTAGCTTCACTAACTGATCTGAGCTAGGAAATGACCTCTCCTAAGAAATGCTTTGGTAGAAGATTTATTTTGCTGATACTCAGAAAACACTTTGATTTTTTAATGTAGTTTCATATTATCCCTGCGTATATCTGTTAGAAAATATAGCTCACAGGTCAATCTTCCTTTAAATATGCATTCCTGTTTTACTGAAATTATTCTACCAACAGTCAGCTTATTGAAATAAGTATTGGTATTACAGAGATATGCTGTAATGTATATTTTAGAAATCTATTTAGTAAGGTTACTTAAAAACATACAGAAGTAAATAATAATTAATTCCAATGATACCAGACAACCTGCAATGACATAAAAAGGGGTACTCTGCAACTATTCATTAATTATCACTTGAAGTTGATTTCCCAGCACCACTTCTTAAAAAAAAAATTGTGGTAAAAACAGCTAACATGAACTCTCCCCTCTTGACGACGTTTAACTCTGCAGTAGAGTATTGTTAATAGTATGCACGCTGTTGTTCTTGTTCGCAGGTCTCCAGACGTTTTTCACTTTGTGTGACTGAAACTCTATACCCATTGGACAACAGCTCCCATCCCCTTCTCCCCCGCCCTCCAGCCCCAGGCAGCCACTTCCAGCATGAATGGTCCTTTACTGAATATTATATAGTTCTAGAATTCTTCAAAAGAATCTATACATATCAGTAATGATTTTTTTTGTTTTGTTTTGAACTGTTTTTACTGCATAATTGTCTCCTGCATCTTTGAAAGCTTTCCAGGGACAAATAGCCAATTTTTACTTCTTTGTTATCTGGTGTTTCAGTTATAAAACATAAATTTTAAGAGGTAATTTTAATAAAAGGAAGAGACAGAAAGTGTAATTTATGAATCTTTGTGTATATATTGTATTTTTTATTCCTGCATATGGCCTCAAAGGCTGATTTTTCTCTATTTACATAATAGTTGAAAAAAGGTATTCCTTGATTTCTATTTGTGCACTGTGGCATTCCCTTGCTTGTCTCTCAACACTAGATTGGGAGATAAAATTTCTAACAGTGGGAGTTAGTCCATTCCGGGCCTGACTTTTAGCTTCTTGGTGCCCTGTGTAGAAATTCACTGCCACTAGTATCTGTACCTTTTATATTCTAAATTCTTCATATCCTTCAAAAATCCAGGAGCCATCTGGACTTTGCCTCCGTTTTTGTTTCTGCAAAACCTAAACCTTGTTGTCTTTGTATGGCCCAAGAGTCTATCTCTTTCCATTCTGTTATCCCACAAAATCTCACCAGAGCAGAAAACAAGACACCGAACTCCTCCCAAAAGCTATTCCTTCTCCACTTTACAAAGGCCGAGAATATAAAAAAGGCACCTCCTTCTTAAAATGGTTCTTAATACTGTTAATGAGAGGGACATTGTATAAGATTTAAAATGAAATGGAAGTCTTCTGGAGCAAGGGAGACATGGTATAGAACCTGCATCATCATTTACTAGTCATGCCATCTACACCAACGTAGTCTCTGACCCTGAATCTTGTCACATGTGAGAAGACAATAATAATAATACCCATCGGGCCAGACTATTGTGAGAGTTGTTACATGGTATATTAAAAATGCCCGGGACAGTGCTGGTACATAGTAGGTGCTCAACAAATATAAACACTGTCTTTCACTGTCCCTACTTCAGAAACTCTAGTTAATTTGGCAGTGGGTAAGAGAGACAGTAAGGAAGATGGAGAAGAGAGTAGGGAAGATATCATTCAAATAAGGTATAGGCATACAGGTAGACAGCCATAGCACTGGCTTTGGGCAAAGGAATCAGCACATATACCTAGAGCCAGGTGAAAGGATGCTCTGATCCACTGCGGATGTCAAACCTCAACTGGATTCAATTGGAAATATAGTGCACATTTGACTCCCTTCATAACTGGCAAGATGTAAAGATGATCAATCCCTTGAATTGCAACTCAAAAAATCGCTTTGGATCAGAATCAACCTACCTCCACTGGGTGTTTTTGTGGCATGCTTCTGTGAACGGCACAGTGCAGTAACTGACCAGGCCACTAGCCCCGAGATTGAGATCTGTGCATGCTGTCAGCTGAAATGTTAAAACTGACTAGAACACATGATATATGCTGTTTGCTGAGAACGGGTGATTTACAACTGAAGTTTAAACATTGTAAGATGTTTCTAAAGATGCTGTCTTGTTCTGAAATGTCACAAAAGTAAAACTGACAAGAGAGCAGGGACCACAGATAAATGGGACATGTTTGCTGGCAAGAATGCAGTAGATGGAGGAAGGGGAGAGAGATTGAGAGAGTGAGAAAGAGGGGAAATGTTAACTACCAGAAAGGCACTTGTAACTATATCCATTAGAAGTACTTATCTCTTGTGAATGTTAGTGATAATGTTATCCATGTGACAGTACAGATTTGACTGATAATTCCAACTAAGTTAAAGTGTTGTGTAACACTTAAGGCATATAATACATTTCTCCTTTTGAACATAAAGAGAAATACATGCTGAACAAATATTTTAAGGATATTGGTTAGAAGGGGTGATACCCACATTTCTAAATCCTGCTCTGTCCGTTTTATTAACTAATATCTTAGGCCATACATGTTCATCTACTTCTCATACAGAAAAACTCACTCAGGGAACAGACGAACCACATTTACATACCTAAATGCTCACAGATACATAATCACACACTTACATATAAATACACTTAAGAAATAAATTAACCAGGAAGTGGGAGAAAAAAAGAGACAAGGGATGAGGGCTTATAATAGCAAATGGAAATACACTTTAAAATGCTGTAATTAAACAGAGGTAGGGAAGAACTTTGAAAAGAAGAACAAAGTTGCAAAACGTATACCACCCAACTTTAAGACTTATAAAGCATCAGTAATCAAGACAGTTTAACATTGGCATAAACATAGACAAAGGGACCAATGAACAGAATATATGACTACAAACGGACCTACGAATATGTCAGTTGATTAGGGTGCAAAGGCGATTCAGTAGTCAAAACAAACTTTTTAACAACTTGTGCAGGAATAATTGCCTATTCAAGGGGTAAAGTCAAACAAACAAAAACTTTGAGCTATACTTCATCCCAAATATAAAAGCTAAAACTAAGTCAAATGCATGATAGATATAACCCTAAAATCCCAAACTATAATACTTCTAGAGAAAAACAGAAGAAAATCTTCGTAACCTTGGATTAGGCAAACATTTCTTAGATACAACACCAAAAACATGATTTAAAAAAAAGATAAATTGGACTTAATCAAAATTAAGAACTTCTGCTCTTTGAAAACCACCATTAAAATATTGAAAAGACAAGCCACAGGTGGAGAAAAAATATGTTTGCAAATGACATATCTATGAAAGAACTTGTATTCGAATGAAGGACTCTCAAAATTCAATAAGAAGAAAACAATGCAATTTTTAAAACAGGCAAAATAAGTCAGGGAGACTCGAAGCATTCTGAGGATTCCAAGCAAGTGAAAATGGTCTCGTGAGAAGGGGGGAGGAGGGAGCTCTAAGATTTAAGAGGCAAAGAAATTGGTCCTATGACTGCAAAGAACTGAATTCTGCAAACATCTGAGTGAGTTTGGAAGTAGGTTCTTTTCCAGAGCTTCCAGACGACAGCCCAGTTGTGTAAGCCCCTTAATTTTCATCAAATGAGACCTTGAAATGAGAACCCAGGTGGGCCATGCTGGACTTCTGACTACAGAACTGTGAGCTAATAAATTTGTGTTGGTTTAAGAAGCTAACAACAACAACAATAAAAAATAAAGGAGAGAAAATACTTGGAACAGACATGTCATCAAAGATGTATGGGTTGAAAATAAGCCAATGAAAAGGTGTTCCACATCACTGGTATTAGGGAAATGCAAATTAAAACTATAACGAGATACCACTGCACACCTACTACAATGTCTAAAAGTCTGACGCTATCAAATGTTGGCAAAGATGTGGAGTAAATGGAACTCTCACAAGCTGCTTGTGGGAATGCAAAATGGTATAAGCACTTTGGAAAAGTGTCTTAAAATATTAAATGCTGCAGACCAAATGACTCAGCCATACTAATAGGTATTTATCCCAAAGATATGAAAGCATATGTCCATCCAAAGACTTTTCATGAATCTTTGTTTGCAGTGCCTCAAACTGGAAACACTTTGAATGTTTATCAACATATACATGAAGAAAACAAGTGTGCAAATTACATGTCTAAAAATAATGTATATTTTGAATAAAGAAATTTCAAAATTCAATAAGAAGAAAACAAAACAATATAATTTTTCAAATGAGCAAAAAAAGTCAGAGAGATTAGAAACATTCTACGGACTCCAAGCACTGCTGATTTGCACATGTGGTATTGTCACAGAAATACAGTACCACTCAGACAGAAAGAAACAAACTGTTAATACACACAAAAACATGAATGAATCTCAAAATAATTGTGCTTAGTGACAGAAGCCAACCCCACAGAATAGTACAACGATCAGTGGTTGCCTTTGTCACATGTTTGTGATCTAAACCAGGGGAGACACTTGGCTAAAATGATCATAGGCAGCGGACCACAGCCTTCTGGCCTAGCATGCGCATGTGATTAATTTCAGGGAAGAGGTTTGGAGGGATGAGGGTCTTCTGACCAGTGTTCCCATTGGTGCTCAGCTTGGAATTGATGAGTTCAATGTCTTCATCATTTGTCCACTTCAACCCAAGGACTGACTTTCTGGAACTGACTGCCAAGAAAATAAATGTCTTAGCTTTGAATCAACCATTGCAGACAGCATGTTTTCTTCTTAGTTTGTATATCTCAGGGCAGCTCTTCACATGTGCTAGGGGGACTTTGTTGTTTTGTGCATTAAGATTTAAATGCTTTTGTCAGAGCAAAATATGTGAAAATGAATGCATAGATTGAAAAGAATAACAAAAACGATGAAAGAAAGAGTATTTAGAAAGAAAAATATCAGGTGGTAGAAATCTATATATGAGGCTCTAAATATGTCATTCACTTATAATTATTAAGTAAAGTATTATAAATTATAAGATATTTATTCATTTAAATGAGCAACTTAATTGTCCACTGCAAAAGCTTTAAATACACTGATTTCTGTCATTTATTATTAGATTAATAGGACAAACTAAATAAATTTTCTAGTCATTTCATTGGAATGATAAATGGATTAAATATGCTTTATGAGGTGCAAGTTTGCAGGGGGGTTTAACATAGTATTGTCACTTTTATGAAAGCTTTATTTGATTTTCCAAATTGTCCTTCACATTACTACTTTCATTATTGTGTTGGAGTTTGGTTTATGTTACTTATCCCAACTATTCTTCTAATAGATATTGTAGATTATATTAGGATAAATTTCTATGCATGATTTGAATACATTTATGGTCTCTATACCAAATTTGGGAAAATCAGGCAGAGGTGGTAGAGAAAGAAAGAATTCCACAGTATTTTATCTTGAATCATCGGAGGAAGGATCGAGGAAGACTATGAATTTAATCAAAACACCTTGGCTGTAGCCAGGAATTTCCTTATCTAAAGTAGATCCTGGGGCTGTGGCCTTTTGAATGAGAGAGGAGACACAAGACTCTACTGAGGCGTGGTTGAAGCATCGACTTGTGGAGTTAAAAGACATAAGTGCAAATGTCAGCTCCACTCGGAGAATGTGGGACTGGACAATTTTCTAAACCTCTCTTAGTCTCTATTTCCTTATCTGTAAAACAGAGATAATAATGGCTCCTAGCTCTCAGGGCCAGGGTGAGGATTAAGTGGGATCACAAACATAAGGTGCTCAGTAAAATGTCAAATACCTAAAAAGTGTTCAATAGCAGGTAGCGTTTTATACATACAAGGAAGTTACACAGGGGTGCAGCATGGGTCAGAAGAGGTCGGAACCAAAGCCTCCACCAGCTGGCTTTTATGTGAACTCTCCTGTGCGGCACGGGCTGGGGCGGGCCAGGAGGACCTGAGAGCTTAAGCTGTGCTGTCCAGCATAGTAGCTACTAGCCAATGTCCCTATTTAAATTAAAATTAATCAAAATTAAAAAATTAAAATTCAGTTCCTCAGTCACACTAGCCACATTTTCTGTGCTCAGGAGCCACATGCAGCTGATGGCTACCACACTGGAGAGCGCAGACATAAAACCACCTGGGAAGAAAGTTCCACTGGACAATGTTGCCTTAAAGGGTCCATGTTGGGTTAACCTCAAAGCAACATTCACGAATAACTGGTTAATTGAACAAATGCCCATATCAAAACTGACCTTCTGTTTACCCTTTGATTTATCTTTTATTCTAGATTCTGAGGCTTATTAAAACTCTGTTACCCAAGATTCTGTGCAACTTTTCAAGCTGTTAGAATATTTTTGATCACTGTTTATACCAGCATGTGAAGACATTCAGAGAGATTCTACGAAGGAGGTGTCCTTGGCATTTCTTGATTGAGTTTCTGAATTCTATCATTAGCCTCAACATCTCTGCAATTATCCATATCTGGTTATTAGCATGTTATTTCTACACGCCTCCTCCTCTTCTCCTCCCCCACCCCCACATCTTCTGAATTGGAAGCTGGGAGACTGAGATCCTTAAAGTGATCATTATTTTAGTAGCAGCTGGTTCTTAACAGCCCCAGGTTTGCGACAGAGGTGACAGGATCTGTTTCCGTGGCTACATTGTCCTAATTATATTCCTAATGGATCACAAGTTTTGGGATGAAGTGATGTTACATACTGTAGTGTCTGCAGGGCAGCATTTTATGGCAACGCTGGGAAACATCTCAGTATAACATGTGTAGCCAATGCATTTGCTGTCATTAGCTAACCAAGCCGCCCGTGTGCCTCTTTCAGCTCTCTGACCCACATTTCATCCACGCTCTGCTGTTTTTCCCCTGCAGGGTTATTTCCTGAACAAAGCCCAGAGCTTATGAGTCCCCCAGCAGAGAGCTCCGTTCTGACCTCCCCAAACAGGCAGTTTCACCTGCTGGGCTAGTGTTTTTCTGCTTCCTAGTCAATCTGTTAAGATTTTAGCGGGAGATTCTTGGATACCTTTTCACAAAACATATGGGAGATTGTAATTACTTTGGCGTGGTATACTTTTAGAACTGAGAGGGCAAGGAAGAGGTGCAAATCTTCTGTTCATAAATAACCAAATCTGTGGGCATTTTAAAAGGCATTCTGTGCAGCAGGAGAATTTATGTGCCACATTTCACCCTTGGCACACTTTCCAAATGAATTGTTCAAAGAGAAGTTATATTAGGACAAATAGAAATGACAACCAAGACCAGATGTGAATTTTTAGTTAATATTTATGCAACACCCACAGGGAAGATGGTATTGCACAATAAACTAAAAAACGTCTTAGGCAAATAAGGAAATCTTTACCCCGAGGAACTGGCGCTGCAAAGGTATGAATTATACAACAAAGGAGTGGGAATGCAGAACAAATGCAGGGTAGGTCGGGGCAACTATAAAAAAGAATTCATTGAGGAAGTGGTGAGGTAGCAGATGTGTGGAATCCACTTCAGGAAAAGAAGGGCTTAGCACTTTTCTGGCCCTTCTTGTGTCTAAGGTAGAAAACTCAAGCCAACCAGCCTAATTTCCTTCATCTGTAGAGAGCAACAGTAGCTTTAAATAGAATATACAGTATATACATATTCAGAACCGAGGCAGCAGGCTCACAATGAGGAGGTCCACCTGAAACTAAAAGGCAGTGTCTCCACATTTGGTATGATGTCCAAGGATAGGGGAGCATCTTTAATCTAATCTCCCCCCACCCTCCCAGAATTGTTCAAGGAAGGGAGAAAATGCAGGCACTGGCAGCTTCTCAGAGAGCAGCCTGAAAACGACCAAAGCTTAATGCACTGGAAGAATATTGAAACCCACGTTAAATTACAATAGGAAAATTTGTTAAAAGCAACTGGATTTCTCAAACACAGCTGAATTTCAGCCTTCCATTCATCAGGGAAAGCAGTATGTGCCTCTTTGCATTTCAGTCTCCCAGGCTTCCAATACTGAGGAGTTGGGGGTGGAGAGAGGAGAAAAGGAGGAGATGAAGGAGTGTAGAAAATATTCAAATCTATTGGAGCCTTGAAAGTGGAGACAGCTCTGGAAAATGCTTATAAGCTTTTTTAGCACACTGAACCAAAACTTTATATTTTTTCTATGCCTCTGAGTCCTCTTAATTATTGAAGAGAACTGTCTGTGTGTGCCTTTCCACTATAGGTTTCCCTGCAGAATTGATGCATTCTTCAGAAGTTTTAACCTACTTCTTTCCTCTCTCCTTTGTTAATTCTTCACTATCTTTAACATTGACAAAACATCAGTTTATTCTCTCATGATGAAAATTTGTGGATTTGCAGTTGTTATACAGTTTCTGCAGAGCACATTTATTTGTTCATTTATTGTCAACCTTTTTTTTTTTTTTTTGGTTTGTTTTGTATTGTTAGTTTCTTCCACCTGTCCAGATGTTAAAGGGTCTTGGTATTATGTGGACAACAAGACTGATACGTTCTTGTCCTCTTCGAGCTGCCATTCTAGTGGTGATTCCAGACACAATGCATACTATGAAGAAAATAACACAGGGTGATGGGGTAGTGATTGGGGGAGGCTACTTTATAATGTGTTGGCTGGGAAAGCCTTTCTAAGGTGATGACATTTGAACTGAGACTTGGATGCTGAGAAGGAGCTCAAGGAGATTGGAGAGAAAGCAGTCCATGTGGGAGGAAGAGAACGTGGTAATTCCAGAGAAGGCCGTGCTGTCAGAGTGCTGGGGCTCCATGTGAAGGTGGAGAGGTAATCAGGGCCAGTGAGGGCCTGGCTGGCCATAGTAAGAATTAGAGTTTTATTCGCTGTGCAACAGAAAGTCACTGAATGTTTTTAAGTAGGAAAATCGTAGGTTTTCAAAAGAATCTTCTGATGCCTTAAGTTAAGACTGGGGTGAGGGTGCAATGGCAGAGTAGAGTTAAGGCCACTTGGAAGGCGACTTAGTCCACGCAGGAAATGTGGGCAGCGTGGACTGGGACAGCAGTAGTGTGGATGTGATGGTCAACATCCAGGCTTTAGTCAACAACTGAAAGGAAAGGAGTAAGTTGGAGAGCAAATAGTAATAATAATAATAGAGAACACTTCTCTTGCACTTAGGACTCTTACAGGTGCTTCACAGTCAACTACTTTAGTCTTCATAATAATATTATATTACCCACATATAGGCATTATTATCATCACTGTTTTATGGGTGAGAAAACTGAGGCCCAAAGAGGTTCAGTGACTGGCCAAAGGTGGCCCAGATAATAATAGCAGAGAGGGGACTCAAACTGCAGGGTGCTCTTCCTCCAGGTACTAGGACCACCAAGTGTTGTGAAGAGGACCTTGATAGGTCAGTTGATAGGATCTTAAAAAACTTTTCAACAGTGAGCAGAAGTTATGGAGAAAAAAAAAAAAAAAGGCAAACGATTAGCCCCTGCCTTTAAAGATACAATTCCCTTTTATGTATGTTTACTTCTGCTTTTCCCAGGGCACAAAAATGGGCCCATCTTGCACGGCATAATAGGTGTAATGAATATTCATCATTTCATCGGTGTGAAATCAGGAAAAGATGGAGATTTGTTTTGCAGACGTCCAGACCACAGTATTTGCTTTTCAGGCCACTGCCAGATATCCAGGGGGCTCAATTTCTTGCCTCAGTTTTGGAGAGCTTGCCGGTTAGGTGCTGCCCTTGGAGGGAGAGGGTGCGAGGGGGAAGTCAGCCCTCTACAGGTTTGTTTCCCATGCATTGTAGCTGCCATGCACTAGGGGGCGCCGCAGTAGTGTTCATCGTGGTCCATCCTAGCCACTCGATTTACAGAAAGGGCTAAACCGGGAGGAGGTGTGGCGGGCAGCTCACGGTCTTTTTTGGTCTCTCAACTTTAGTACCCAGAGCTCGTTCTACACAGGCTATTCTTCTACAACGTATTTCATCATGTTGGACGCCATCCATCCAGTCCTGTATCCGGGCGGAAAGGAAAGAATTAGCTTCCCGCCTTCCTAGGTTATAGTGCTGTACTGGGCGGTAGAGGCATCTCTATGTTCTCAGGATCTGCTGGACAATCCCCCTGAAACCACAAAAGCCGCTCCCCCCCCCCCCCGCATGTCTTGTCTTGTTTTTCCTCTTTTTTTTTGGGGGGGGGTCTTTTCTTTTTAACCTATTGCGGGAATATTTTCCTCCCCACACGTCTTTCAATTGACATTAGGGACAACGGTAGGCTCGATGCTGAAATCTTTCCCTTCTAAGATCCCCGCCCAGTTCGGCTAACGCACACTGAGCGTGTGGGAGAGGTCGCTTGTGTGTTTGTGGCAACCGAGGTTGCAGCACTCGCCAAACCTGTTCTTCCTCTCCCGGTCCCCAGAAGTCCCTAAAACGGACTTACGCCTGGCAGCGCTTGGGTTGAGAACCAGCCGGTGCCAGGCGCCGCCGGGCAGCAGCAGGGCTAGCGACCGCATCCTCCGCGGTCTGGTGTCTCCTCCCGATCCCCTTCCCAGGCTGCGTTCCAGCCGTCGCCCTTGGGTCTCCCGGGCTCTCCACAGTGAAATCGAAGGTGAAAGAAACAAGAGGAAGGCGGGAGGTGGGTGGGAGGAGCCTGCAGTCAGGACTGGGGGGTACTGTGGGAGGAGCCTTAGGGGATCTGGGTGGAGAAAGGGGCTGGTCAAACTCGGAAAGGAGGGTTGGCCACGCAGGCGCGGGGGCAGCGCCGAGAACCCCACGCGGGAGCTTCTGGAGTCTCCAACCACCGCTTCTCACTTCACTGGAGAAGGGGCTGGGACTGGCAGAGAGCTAATAAAGAGTGAATGAGCTGCAGCCGCTGTGGCGGCCGGAGTCAGCCCAAGCGGCACCCGATCCTTGCTCTCGGGAGGCGGCGAGGGGAGGCGGTTCGCCTTGTCCCTCCCACCCGCCCCTCTTTCTCTCTCTTCCTCCAGCTGGTCCCAGAACCTGGCTCAGTCCGGTCCCTCTAACCCCATCCCGCACTCTTCCACCTCCTCCGCGTCCCACTCCTCACCTAGGGCTCCCCGAACTGCCATGGGTTAGGGTGGGGGCCTCGAGCCGCGGGAAGGACCAGCCCTGTGCATCCGCCGGAGGGCGCGTAGCCCGAACGCCGCTCGCCCTCGCGGGCGCCGGGCATGGGGAGCGCGGTGTGAGCCCGCACCCCGGGAGGACACAGGAGCTGGGGAGACGGGCTGAGGAGGAGGAGAGCGGTGGATTGGGAGGACCCAAGGGAGGAAGGAGGGAGAGAAGGGAGGGTGGGGAAGCGAGGGAAAAGTGAAGCTGGGAGGAGAAGGCGGCGGAAGGTGGGGATTGATGCTTCTGTTTTTTGTTGCCGCTGCTGCCCTCGCGCTGGGAGCCGAGCCGGAGGGAAGGCAGTGGAGAGATGATTGCAGAGTTGGTGAGCAGCGCTCTGGGGCTCGCCTTGTATCTCAACACCCTAAGTGCGGATTTCTGCTATGATGACAGGTAAGGGGGTGAGTGGGAAGGGTGACGGGCTGCGTGGGGACTCCGCAGTGACTCTGAGGCTTCCCACTTTAAGGCTGGAAGTGGGTCCTGGAGGAACTGGTCTGGCACCTGAATTAGGAGACGCGTAAACATTAACACCTAAAGCAGAAACACCCGGGACGCGAGCGCGCTGGGCGGGCTGAGGGAGTTTGGGTTCCTAGTTTGCAGCAGGTTCTCTCCCCTGAGTCTCGCCTGTTGGCAGACGTTTAAGTTTCTTAGCGGAAATCGCAGCAATTTGGGAACTTTAATGAACGTATTTTTTAAAAAAAGTCTTAGGTATTCCTTGGTGCAACAAAAGCACATTGAGCGATTTTACGTCTGGGTTGGAAGGAAGCTGTTCCCCGCCCCCTAATACATCTTCCCTGTAACGTTTCCGTTTAGTGATGGGACGGACAATTTTATTTCCCGAGGTTAAAACACACGTTTGACAGTTGCCAAAATAACTGAAAGAGGATCGTATTCTGATTCAACTTTACTTATTGACGTGTAGTGTACTTTACTTTGAGCCAAGATAATGCTAATTATTACCCCCCCCCCCCCCTCGCGCACTCCTCTCTCACCAATCGATGGAGTAGCACTTTATAAAGCCTGGGCTTTCATTCTGTTTGGGAGTTTTACATTAGACGTTAGTGATTTTTTTGTGCTAATTAGGGAAGAAGACGCCCCTAGAGACTGAAGTTGTCTTCTGCATTTGGGTTAGTTTGGGTGGCTAATGAGACCTGAACTGTGTTGTCAAAGAAACTGCATCGATTTCTGGAAAATGTCACAGTTGTGTTCGTGGCTCTACCTATTTTTTAAACATTGTTAGTGTTTAGAAACTGATGAAAAGCTCTAATAGCCATTAGGGAAAATTCCAATTTGTGTCTTTCCAGTGACTTAATCTGATTACAATTAAAACAGATGCATAATTAAAATATATTAGGGAGAACAGCACGCCTGGCTAAACTTATTAACCGTCCTGGGGTGTTTCATGCTCCATTGAAATTAAACTATCCAAAAAGTGAGCACAGATTTACTTTGACAGCTTTTCAGCAGCCTCTCTGGGCTATGGAAAGTGAATGGATCCCTAGGGTCAGGGCGAGGCAGTGACTGAACTTACAAAAAGTGGTTGATAGTGAGGGAGATGAAGGCAGAACCTTCTCCTGGTAGTAATTAGCCATATTCTATGTTCTCTGGTGTTCCACTCTCTGACTAAAAGCATGTTCCTGGATGTATACCTTCAGTCAGGGAATTTTGGTTCACATCCACATGTCTGTTATGAAATCCCCTGATAGTACCTGCAAAGACATCCAGCAAAGCCTTCTTAATGCATTTTATATAGTGTCTATCAGAGACTGGTTGCTAGGAAGCCCCTGTGAGGCATAAACTGTTCCGCAACTTTTAAGCAATGGACAGATTTTAGCAATTATGCTACATGCTCTGAGAAATAAATGGTCTGTGAGAGGGGCTGCTTCTGTTCCCTCTAATTTGGGGTTATAGTGCACCTGCTATTTCTAGGGTAATTGGGAGAAAAAGCTCTTGCTTCCAAAGATGGGTTACTTTTCACAAAATAAACTCAGGGACAAATCTGAGCAGTTACTGGCTCTGTTGGGGACAATTTGAGTAGTAAGCATTCAAACCAAGAATATACAGCTTATAAAAAAATAACTTATTGTAATATTGTAAGTATTGTATGCCACTGTGGTAAATCAAAGCATTCCTCTTGTATGCTATTGTTTGTTGCTGTCCAGTTCTTTGAAAAATCCATGTCAGAAGACACCAGTCTGTAAAGGTTAAGGCTGAAACTAAACTAAATTTATATGTACAGTTTTTGGTGTAGATTTAGTGCTTATTTTGTGTTCTTTAATCATCAGTCAGAATTGTTGGGACTTTGTAACTTAGAGAGAATGGTGCAAGTGTGAGGATAAATTAGTGCTTTGATGGTGATAATTGTATAAGTTCTTTACATGCTGTAGGCTGAATGGAGTATCAGAATTGCTGACTTCTCCCTCCCTACATAGATGAATTTAATGTGATGATTTGCCCATATTATCTAGTTGATAGCATGCTCAATTTATGATATCTAGGTAATATATATGCTATGCTATTGAAGGTCTGGAAATACAAATTACACTTTTGCTACAATTTGAAAAATGTATTTAACTTTCTAAGTGGCAGAACTACATATGCAGTTACATACTCCTAAGAGTATGAAGTCTTAAAAATATCAAACTTGGGTTTTATGTATACTGGAAATTATGAAATACATATTAATAGGATCATGAAACTTAACTGGTGTCTACATGGCATGTTCAGGCAATTCAGTGCCAAGGTGCACTGGAAGTTGTGACTTTCAGATATAATACTTTCTATCTAACTACTCCAACTCACTGGGGTGTGATGGGGGAAGAGGGCTGGGGAGTCAGTGGAAACTGTAGGATGATGATAATGTGTTTATTTCCACCACTCCATTTCAGACTACAAAGGCTCAAGTTTAAAACTTTGTTTAAACTACATCTGTGGATTCCGCTGCCCCCCCAGGAACTTTTGTGAAATACAGCTCTGTAAGGAGAGGCCAGGGCTGGAAGGGAAAGAGCAGCCCTCAAAAAGGGAGGTGGCCCTTACGCTTGACTTGCTTAACTAAATCAAGACTGTGCATTTTAGCTGAAGAATCCAGCGTTTACTGTAGGAGGGCTTTATATTGCTTCAGCTTAAAAATTATTGCTGTGGTACTTCTCAAAGTTATCATTTCTTTTAAGTATAGTGATCAAGTTTACTTTATAAACTATGTATATAATTACTTTCAGTGTTTGATGTAGTTTGGTTGAGATTAAGTGGTAACCTGAAACGTTCTTATAGCAAAATCAATTTCCCTATGGTAAAATTTAATATTTTACAAGTGTTTTCTCTGCGCTCAACTCAAGAATATGGCCAGGATGTGATGAAACAAACAGTAAAGGAGTAGAATTCACCCTATCTGATGAAAAAGCATATATGGTTTCACCTTCATCTCCTCTCCCTTGCCTTCCATCTAGTAGTGACTATATTGAATCTTAAGTTGTGGTTACAGTAAAATTGGAATTATAAATATGCAGTCTTTGCCCAATTTTAAGTCATGTTGCATATGACTTTTTGAAGGACCTTCTCATTTTCTGGAGAGATTTGGTGTTTAGGTTTAGGTCAGTGGAAAAAACTCGCTGACCCCAAATTCTCTGCTGTCATATATTTGTTAAGGATAATGTTAGATCATTTTCTCATCATCCTTTTAAGAAATAGTACTGTTAATGTGTTTTGCATAGAGGTAGCACTAAAAGAGGAGTCAGTTTACTTCAGAGCAACAAAAGTAAATCCCAACTGTTGTTTTTTAGTCAGATTTCATTTTGCACTTATCATCTAATTGATGACACTTCCTTTACGTTATATAAATAGCAAATAAGGTCATGCAACTAGTACATGTTTTTATTCTCATGTGAGTAAAATAATGCGTTCTTTTTTAAAGAAAAAGACAATTTGAGGTTTTGAAAGTGGGAAATAGATTTCTGTTGCTTTGAAATTTTTTTTTTTATTGCCGATTTTGCATTTGTTAAACTCAGCCATGATCATTAGCATTACCTTGACGTTTCTTAGCTATTCCACTTTTCAATAACTACGAAAATTGGAGAAACAACTCCATGGCAGATATTTCTGCTCTTGAATTAAAACTACTCAAAACCCTGAATAGCACATTCCTAATTTAGTTTTCTATTTGGGTATAAATGTAAATCTTAGTTTTTATGGAGACACTAGTTAAGATGTTTCTTCCATAAAGTCATTGATTAACAGTAGTTAAAAAAAGAAGGAATGGGAGATTTAAGGCATATTAACAAGTTATTTATTTATTTTTTTAAAAAAACCTTTTTTCTAAAAATATTCAACTATTCCTTCTACTTGGTCTTTTAATGTTATTGTCAGTTTGGGTTTTTGACCTGGTATGGTCTTTGTGAAATGATCAATCACTGTGTTACCTCTAAAAAGTTCTCTTGAATAGACTTGCCTTGGACCAGTCTGTTATTGGTATCTTAAAATTCTAGTATGTTCAGTCATTGAAGGCATGCCTGGTGTTTAAAAGTATGTTTACAAAGAATTACTTATAAAATCAATGTAAATAAGGGAGAAGTTTGCTTTGTATCAAAGGTTATATCATCAGGTCTACATTGAAAGCCAATGTGTACAAGAGTGTTTTTTAATTTTTTTTAATTATAATTTCCTTCCCAGTGTATAAGACACTGAAAAAAAAATGCAAGTGGATCCAACTTAGAGTTTATGAAATATTTGATGTGACATTTTATTTTCTTGCTGTTATGATTGCTTAATCAAATCTATGTGGAAATGGTTCATTTTGCTGTTTGAATAACTACATCTCAACAGTAAATTAAAATTAAAATCAGGTGAAGCCAGTAGAGACCACTTTGCCTTACCTCCATTGAGACTGCCACATGGGGTTTATCTAGCAAACGACTCAAATACAAGCACTGAGTGGACATTTACAAATGCCATAGGGAAAATTGCTTGCCAGCCATCTGTCTCTTAGTCGTTTCCATATATATGTTTATTTTTTGGCTGTATTATTCTATATTATCAATTTACATTGTCCTGTCATCTGCACTTAGTTTTTCAGTGTTATTGTGCCTCCGTCCTAACACTGAATTCCCTGCTGCTGTAATTCTGAAATAGCTGCAACCTTTTGGATTCCCATATGAGACAGGAACACAGTTTGTCTTCCTAATCTGTTTGTAGCTGTTCAGCACACCAACAGCACTTATTTAAAATGCCCGCGATGGTGCAGCTATTTGTCATAGATGAAGGGCACATTTTCTCTTAACAGGCACCTTCATAATAGGGATGAACAAAGTTTACCCTTAAGGCACTCTGAAAAATCCTGGCTGAAAAGCTTAGTTTCTTATCACCGTATTGTTCTCACCCAACATGGTTTTTAACATGGTAACATTCACCTTTCAGATTTTTTGATTGTCTCTTGGAAGTGAAGTATTCAATCAGCTTTGGGTACTACTTACTTTAATGGCTTCACCAAAGTGACAAGCGTGACAGCCCTGATGGGAAGGACAAGTGGGTTGTTGAGTGTAAAGACCTCTCCTCTAAAGACCTATCCTCATTTACAGCCTAGTTGAAAAAAAATGTGTAGAGGTATAGCACCAGGAACTGCACTTACCTTCTGTTTCTCGTAGGATGAGAAAGGCATACTATTTTGAGTCATTACGGATGTAATTGTGTATAATGCTTTCTGAAGATTTGGTTTGTATGTGCTTTTGAGGAATAATGACTACATTCACTAATTCACTAATTATGAATACGACTAGACATGGGCTTCCAAGCTTATGGTGCAGAATACACACAGGAGCTGTTCATGCTTGTCAACAGCATCCGTACCTGTCTGTGCTTTCCTACCTGTGCGGTAGCAGGTACTGTGAAGTGTTCGAGAGTCTGATGATAGACTTATAAAAATACTGATAGCTTGTCCGTGAGTAGAATTTCACTTGCATTTACTCATGTTTATTTTGATTGATACTCATATTTTAAAACTTTTATTGGGATTCTGTTGGCTTCTTTCCCAGGACATCGGTGCCCAGGATCCATGGTGAATGGTTTGAACTGGCGTTATTCTGGGTCTGGTGCTCATTGGCATTTTATTGGTACACAAGGAAGCCTTAGACTATCTCTCCCCAATGTCTCCTTCCTAACTGTTCAGTCGGTTGTTTTCCTTGGAGGTTTGTGGTGGCTGAACTCTTGGAGTTAACTCGATTTGCCTCGATTGGTCAAAGGGAATGAAGACTTTTGCCTCAGAGATGTTTTTGGGCTGTATTTTCTGGACAGTTAGTTCTAACAAGATGCAGCACTATTACATTCCTATTGATCTCTTTCCTCCTCTTGACAGTTTACCTTTTCAGTCACATTTGTCAGTTTCTCTGGTGTTCAAGGTTTCTTAGAATAAAAGGAATAAGTATTCGTTTTAATCTTTTAAGAACTTTTTGGGCTTCCAAATTTGGATTCAACTATGACCTTTTTTCTTTACAGGTAAATGGGAAAGAATTGAGTAAGCCTATCGATTCAGGACAATTTTGAAGAAGGCAGGAACACAAATTTGTTTTCAAGATTCTACATTAAAAATTGTTCTTATGTTTTTAGAGTAGTTTATTTTGTTTACAAGCCTCCCATAACATGTAGTTAATTTGGACAACTAAAAATGGTTTTAAGGATGAGCTGGAGAGAGAGATTTTTACTTGCTCATGTCTGGAAAATTAATATGGAAAAGAAATTAGAATTGAAAAGTCTAACTCCACCTTTGGATTCCATTTTACTGTGGAATCAAATGATATGTACATTTATTTATTCCAAGGCTATACACATGTCATGTTGCTTGAGGGCAGTGCTACTGTGTCTGTTTTAAAAAAGCTGTATTGTTTGGCAGAGGAGATGCTATTTGCTTATGGTAATTTCATGTAAGCTTTTGTTTCTTGATTTCTTTGCTGGGGCGTTTTGGGATATCAGAGTGAGACAGGGCATGAAGTGTGGCAGAGCATGCAGTTACGGCCAAAGGACCGACTCAGTTACATGATTTGTCAAATGAAACACACATCCATGCCCTTGGAATAACAGCTGTGAACTAGGTGTTGTGGCCAATGGTTTAATGAAGAAAGAGCGTATAAAAATACTACCATGGTGTAAAGGCATTCATTGACGTTTGAAATTGAAAAAGTCACAAGTTTTGATAGTGAAAGTGCTTTTTTCCTCTAATGGTGGTTCCAGAGATTATTGATTTCTTCAGAAGTAGACAATTTTGACTGCCCTAGCCTCAAAATTCTCACTTGGCATCATTTAGGAGTATTTTAACTTCAAAGGATGTGCTGTTTGCGGAAGAGTGGCCACCGGGGCGCAATATGGCTCTTGACATTTTGATCAGTGTTAAATGATGGCACTGGAGTATTTCAAACAGCCATGTTTCAGCATTGTGCAAAAATCCACTGGGGAGAATGACAGTCCATATCCCTGCATACTTGGGATTCTTTGGGTATTAATTTGAAATGCAGTTCACAAGTTTGCCTCTTAAAAACACAAGTATTTTTAAAAAGATGAATAAGGCGAGTAGAAGTTTTACAGCTGTGTCTTAAGAAATTTTGTTTTCCTTCTTCAGTTGCTTAGATGCATTCTGTAAAGAGATGGGAAGGTTATAGACCACAGCCCTGTTTTTTGTTTTCATCTCTCATTTGGGTTATATGCCTGTTGTTTAGAACATTGTTACAAAGCATATTGTTATTTCTGTTATAAACCCCAGATTTAAAACTAGTCTTTGAGAGAGGCAGACAAGTGCAAACACTTTGGAAAATGTAAACGTCTTGTTTTGGCTAATTTCTGATTTGCTCCACAGTGAAAGCACCGTGCACTCTGCCTTCTTCTCTGTTACTGGTGTCTCTGATTAAGAATGAGAGTCCATACTTTTATTCTTTACAAGGTCAGGCACGTGTCAAAGTGACATCCCTGCAAACTGTGTTCTCAACAGGGTGGGTGCCTTAGGTGGTGGCTCTAGAGATTACACTGTCAACTCTTCTCAGTTCGGAGAGGACATTTGTCATTACAGAGCCATTTGGGAGAGGGGATTCTGGAGGTAGGACTAGCAGCTGCAATGTTCCTCTGGGGACCTTTCTCATTGTTTTATAAACTGTGTTTTGGCTACGCCTGCCTTGCTCTCTTCAGGTTTTCAAAGGTATAATAAATACTGAGTCTGCTGCTTTGGATTGTAAAAGGTGTCTGAAGGTAGAGCATGGGGATCCAAATTCTCTGTCAAGTGTACTACTTTTATTTTTTATCCTCACCTGAGGACATTTTTGCATTTATCTTCCAATAGAGAAGGGAGAGAGGGAGGAAGAGAGAGAGAAACATCGACATGAGAGAGACACATTGAATGACTGCCACCCACATGACCCCACCCGGGGCCAGGGACAAACTGCAACTGAGGTACGTGCCCTTAGTGGGAACTGAACCTGGGCCTCTCTGGTCTGCAGGCTGACCCTCTTAACGGCTGAGCCGAACCGGCCAGGGCAAGTGTACTTCTTTTAGAACAGGGTGTTCCCCTCCTCCTCCAATAATTAACTATAGGACTTCTCTCCCAAAGCAAGAGAAAAGAGCTCATTTTGACAAAGAAAGCTTCCTGTGACAAATTTTCCAACTCTAACTTTGCAGAAGAAAAGTTCTCAGATGATGAAGAAGTTTAATCAGGCAAAAAGACATTTTTATTTGCCGACATAGGCCCTTTAGAGGGAGGCAATTATTTATTGCTGATGTGAAAAACTGGTATACCTGAATTCACTGGGTAAACCTCATTTAAAAGAGGAAGGTTATTCTTGTTATTCTGTTGAAGGGGAAAAAAAATGGTGCTGAATTGTCACTGAATTTATGTTGAAGAAATATGCTTTTATACTTTAACGCACTCCATAGGGATATATACTGGTTTAACCAAAGAAAATGAATTTAAGATTTGAATTAAAATCTATTAAAGACACCAGTGTGCAGCCTGAGAGGACGGACTGTGCTTGCTGCATGTAGTCTATTTAAAATATTCCATAAAAAAGAATCTCTCTTAGTTTTGGTTCTTCCATCTGTCTATGTAAGAGTCTTCATATTTTTTCTTGAGAAAACAGTGCTTTTGTTACATGTTGAACAGAAAATGAAATTTCACTGTTTTAAAACCTTGTTTATCATCAACATAAATAATGTAAACCATTTCTACGAGAGAGTATTTAGTAGTGACTTTTAAATTCACACCAGAGCCCAGCTGGTGTGGCTCAGTGGTTGAGTGTCGACCCATGCACCAAGAGGTCACCAGTTCAATTCTTGGTCAGGGCACATGCCCAGGTTGTGGGCCTGATCCCCTGTGCAGGAGGCGGCCAGTCGATGTTCTCTCTCATCGATGTTTCTATCTCTCTCTCCCTCTCCCTTCCTCTCTCTCTAAAACCAATAAAGAAAAAAAAAGTTCACGCCAGAAATGATATTGAAGATGCTTGTGGCAGGCAAGGGCGCGTTAGACCTGGTCCTTTCTCAGAAGTTGGCCCCCTGCCTTCATCCTTTGACATGGATGATTGCCTTTAAAAAAGTTATTTTAAAATACAGTTTAAATCCCCTGTTTCTTTAAATCTAATATATCTCCCTATGCCTCTCTTAAAGGGATATTGTCCAACTGGGTCTCTTGTTGGATCTCTTTCCATCTGGTATGTGTATATATTTCTAGATCAGTCTACCTGCCGATCACCTGGGGTTCTTAAAACGCAGATTCTGCCTGGAGTGGACCTAAGAATCTGCATTTCTTCATTCCCAGGAGCAGCAGGTGGCTGCTGGTTCATAGACCACACTGTAACAAGAGTAGTAAGGCTCTATTTCATTTAAATGTATCACACATTGGCTCAGTGTGTTATACAGACACCTGGAAAGGCCACCTAAATTCCTGAATTAAAAAAGATCGAGGATAAGGTACCTCTCTTCTTTGGATGAGGTTAGCCATTTTATTTAATCTCGCTCTGTTGTGTTTTCGTCTTTGTTCAATCACAACATCTCCTATAAGCTGATCGTGTGGAATTGAGGTATTGTGTAGATTTTGAAAAGGTAGAGAGCCTGTTGAAATCCTAGGAGATGATCTCTATTGAAATATCTGTCACCATCTTGTATTACAGTGTTATCTTCTTTGTAACACTACTGTGGAGACAGGTGTTGGATGCTGATTTTGACAAATAAACTGATACACGGTTGCCGTAGGCTTAGGACTTGAATAGATGCCTTAACTGAGTCTCTGTAGTCAGCGCCTTTATTAGTTTGTACGTTTGTCAAACAATCCCTTGTCAGGAAGTTTGGCTCACAGTGCATGAAGGCTTTATAAATTGTAAGGAGGCAGCAAAACATGTGTTGGGTAGCTGAGAGTGGGAACCTGAAAGCTTTATTAATGATATGGAGGCACTGGGTGATGCTATTGGGTGAAAGTATCTACATAGAATTAGAACTGTTTGGGCCCTTCTGATTTTTTTTAACCTGGGACAGTGAGCCTTTGGGCACTTTAGGGGAATTTCTGAATGAGTGAATGCCCTATATATCTGAAAATGTACATTCCTATTTAATAAAAAATGTTTTTAAAGAATGCATTCTAAAATGAGTTATAATTATTCCTTTCTTTTGAAAATACTGTACTGTGGTCTGGCTGGTGTGGCTCAGTGGATTGAGCATCGTCCCGTGGACTGAGAGGTCCCAGTTCCATTCCTGGTTGGGGCACATGCCCGGGTTATGGGCTTGATCCCCAGTAGGGGGTGTGCAGGAGGCAGCCGATTAATGTTTCTCACATTGATGCTTCTATCTCTCTCTCCCTTCCTTTCTCTCCCTAAAAAAAAAAAAAAAAAATCAATAAAAACATTTAAAAAATTAAATAAAATACTGTACTGTGTCCTAGAAACAGTTTTGTAAACAAACGTTAGGCCAAGATAGAAGACTGGAGTTTTAGTCTTGGAGTTAACACTTTGCTAGCTAAGGACTCACGTCCTTCCTCTTTCTAAAACTCGGTCTTATAATTGTTTAGGAAGTGAAAATAACACTAATAATTGCCAACCACAAAGTGAGGAGCAAATAAAGTGTTCTCTGTGTGTTTTACAAAGCTGCATGGCTACAGATGCAGATGTATAGCGTTGGACCAGACGGTCAGTGGCTCAGTACATTAGCATCTGACTGTCTGCCCCGAGAATGGAGCTGTGTTCTGCTCCATGTTATTTCTAACTTTTTCACTCAAGTCAGTGGTTGAACTGCTACTGTCCCAGCTTCTATTGCCAACCCCACACTGCAACTCTGCTTCTAATCTTCAAAGTCTCACTGCATAAACAGTCCTTCCTCTCCTCTTTTTCTTTTCTGTTGCTTTCCCTACGTTTCTTGTCTCTTGTCTCTGTGTGAAGGCTTATTTTGAATAGATATTCTGGCCAATCTGAGTCTTTCCTTTTGTAGGGTAAAAGCACCAATTACAGTGCATCGGGTGTAAGTAATCTTTGGTACTTGGTTCTGCTTGGCAGGGTGTAATCATGGTCTCCCTCTTCAGTGACAACCTTTTTCTTTGAGGAGTGTGTTCAGATTCAGAGCAGTTCTGGTAGCTCGGTGATTAGAAAAGCAATATATCAGATAAACTGTTTTTTCCTCCATTGAAGTGTTTGTGTTAACCAGTCCTGTATTGAGAATTTGGAGTAAGTATGCTTAGCACATGTACTAGATGGCAATATCCAGTACCTAACCTTGGTGGTACATTTTTGTAAGTAATTAGAAAATATTTCTTAATTTTAGACCTTTTCAATCAACAGAGTGGCAAAAAGTAAAAAGACCACAGACTTTTGGAATCAGATAATCTAGAGATCTAATCCCAGAACCAATCCTTGCTTATTGTGTAATTTTGATTGTGTTACTCAAACTCTTTTAGCCCCTGTTCCAAGTTGTATAGAATGGGGATAATAAGACATACTTAATATGTTGGGAGAATTGAATGAGATAAATTACATAAAGTGCCTGGTCAAGTGTCTGGTGTCTAGGATAATTATTACATGTTTCTGTTAATTAAGAAATTGTTTATTAACTCTATTGCTGATAGCTTAAAATCACTATACAATAACATCTGAAAGTATTATAGAGCATTTAGGGATTTTTCTTAAAAGCCAATATTCAAAATATAAACTTATTTCTAATAATATTTAAATTAGTAGTTCAGATATATTTAGGATACCTGAAAGGGGTTAGTGAACTCTAAACTACTAATTTTTAAATTTAATTTTTATCTTGAGTTGTGTTTGCAGAAACGATGTTGAAACTTGGCCATTATACACACACACATGCATGCACACACACAAGCATTTTGCCAATAAAATGTTTGCAGTGTACACTCAATGAAAAGTACGAATTAGGGGACTTCCAATGAAGATGGGGGTAAACGCGGTACTCGCCTCCTCCCACAACCACATCAAAATTACAACTGAACTATAGAACAACCATCATTCAAAACTGCCTGAAATCGAGCTGAATGGAACTAAGGGTATAAAGAAGCTACAATGAGACTGGTAGGTGGGGCGGAGGTGTAGAATGGCTGGTCCCACCCATGTGTGGTGGATAAAAATCAGGAGGATACCTCAGCTGTAAATGTCCCCTCTGAGGAGCAAGGGGTCCCCTTCCCACATCAGGCCCTCTAGCTCAGGGTTCCAGTGCCAGGAAGAGAAGTCCCCACAACTTCTGACTGTAAAAAAACCAGTGGTAATTGAGGTTGAGGGAGGCTGAGGTTTCTGGAGTCCCAGGCAGCTCCTATTAAAGGGCCTGTGCATGGACTTATTGGACTTGCTTCGTCTGGGCTCCAGTGTGTGGGAGGCAGTTTGAAAGCCACCAGAGACATGGGGAACTACTTAGTTGTTTTGCACTGGGGCAAGAGCTGGAGAGGCAGCTTTCTCCAGGAAAGATATGCTGGTGGAAGCCTTTGTTCCTTTGGTGAGCCCTTCCCCCAAGGGGCCAGCAGATGGGCACCATATCTGGGACTCTAGCAACCTGGCTCACACTGTTTGCCCCACCCTGGTGACTCCCTCAGACCCTTCCCCATCCAACTTTTGGGCCCATCCAATCTGTTTCCAGTGGCTTTACCATAGGAATGGCCTGTCTGGGCTCATGCTTCGGATTTTCCTAAAATTTCTCAAACAAGTAGCATCCAGCCTTAGCGAGGTCCGTACCTCTCACTAAGTGACCCCAGGCCTGCAACTAGCAGCAGCTGACCTTGGTTCACAGCTTTGCCTTGCCTGGGCACCTTCAAGCTCTGCACAAGAAGCAGTATCTGCAGATCACTTTGTAGTTTATTCCTAGTGGCCCCAGGTAGAACACAGGCAGTAACTGACCTTGGCCTCTGCCTCCTGGGAGGCCCCAGAGCCAGCGTACCCAGTGGACAGCTTCAGATCACATTGAAGCACCACCACCCAGACAATTCCACAAGTGACACACTCAAGGGGTGGATTCAGTGGGTACCAGAGCCCTACTGAAGTAAGTC
Source organism: Tadarida brasiliensis (assembly GCA_030848825.1). NCBI lineage: Eukaryota > Metazoa > Chordata > Mammalia > Chiroptera > Molossidae > Tadarida > Tadarida brasiliensis. The sequence goes on along the minus strand of CM061263.1, from coordinate 110,932,723 downwards.
TTGCTTTGTGTGGTGGGACGCTGCATAGTTGATCCTCCAGGGTGGTCAGGTCAGTGGTCAGTGGTCACTGCCAGTTCTTGCAGCTGATCAGGCTGATTAAATCCCTCCCATTGATGTGCCAACAGCAATTGAGACTCAATTACAACTGAAAGGTGCACAGTCCACACAGGGGGTGCACTTCGAGTGCCCAGCTGGGGTGATCAGGGAGGCTGTGCCACCAGACCCTACAGGATCTTACTATAGTAGGTCACCCTACCAAGCCTAGGAGATGTAGCAGCTCTGTCTTACACATAGACGCAAACACAAGGAGGCAGCCAAAATGAGATGAAGAAACATGTCCCAAATGAAAGAACAGAACGAAACTCCAGGAAAAGAATGAAATAAAGTGGAAATAGGCAATCTAACAGATACAGAATTCAAAACACTGGTTATAAGGATGCTCAAGGAACTTAGTCAGGACCTTAAAAGCATGAAAAAGGATGAGTCAGAAATGAAGGAGGCACTAACTGAAATAAAGAATAATTTACAGGGAATCAATAGAGTAGGTAAAGCCAAGAAGCAAACCATCGATTTGTAATATAAGGAAGCAAAAAGCAATCACAACAGCAAGAAGAAAAAAGGATCCCAAAAAATGAGGATAGTGTAAGGATCCTCTAGGACAACTTCAAGCATACAAACATTTGCATCATGGGAGTATTGGAAGGAGAAGAGAGAGAAATGGAAAACCTATTTGAAACAATAATGACAGAAAACTTCCCTAACTTGGTGAAGGAAACAGACATACAAGTCCAGGAAGCACAGAGAGTCCCAAACAAGATGAACCAAAGAGGCCCACACCAAGACACATCATCATTAAAATGCAAAAGATAAGACAAAGAGAGAATCTTAAAAACAGCAAGAGAAAAGCAGTTAGTTACTTACAAGGGAGTTCCCATAAGACTGTCAGCTGATTTTGCAAAAAAAAAAAAAAAACTTTGCAGGCCAGAAGGGAGTGGAAAGAAATAATTAAAGTGATGAAAAGCAAGGACTTACAACCATGATTACTCTATCCTGCAAAGCTATCATTTAGAATAAGAGGACATATAAAGGGCTTCCCAGACAAGAAAAAGCTAAAGGAGTTCATCACCACCAAACCAGTATTATATGAAATGTTGAAGAGTCTTCTTAAAGAAGATAAAAAATATGAACAATAAAATGGCAATAAATACATATCTACACTAATCGAATCTACAAACAAAATGAACAAGCAGAACAGAAACATTCTCATAGATACAGAGAACTTTTTGTTGGTTGCTAGATGGGAGGAGAGTTGGGGGAATGGGGGAAAAAGGTGAAGGGATAAGTACAGATTGGTTGTTAGACTGACAGACCTCAGAGGGAAGGGAGGAGAAGGGCAGGAAGAGGTAAACCAAAGAACTTATATGCATATATGCATAACCAGTGGACACAGACACTAGTGTGGGGAAGGCAGAATGTGGGTGGAGGGGGTAAATGGGTGAAAAATGGGGGGACATCTGTAATACTTTCAACAATAAAGATACATTTTAAAAAAGGGCCCGGCCAGTGTGGCTCAGTGGTTGAGTGTTGACCCATGCACCAAGAAGTTGCAAGTTTGATTCCCGGTCAGGGCACATGCTCAGGTTGTGGGCCATATTCCCAGTGGGGGGCATGCAGGAGGCGGCCAGTCGATGTTCTCTCTCATTGATGTTTCTCTCTCTCTCCCTTTCCCTTTATCTCTAAAATGAATAAAGAAACAATAAAATAAAATAAAAAAATAAAAATAAAGGTACATATGAGAAACAGAACTAGGATATCTTCTCTCTTCACTATAATTGACTTTCTTTGATTAGTTGATACTGCATAGCAGCATATGCAAAATTATGATTTCTTAGTATCTTGTAAGAATTGTTTCACTTTATCAAGTGTATCTAGACAATGAAAAAGCTTAAACAATGAAAATCCAGAGTTTTTGTTGATGGCGAGAACAGCACCAGGTGTTAGACCAGTTCAGTCAGGCTGCACCTCAGTTCAGCAAACTTGGTACTGGAGTTCTGGCTAAGAAAGAAATCAGAGTCAAGACTCAAACTACAAGAGAAAGTTTATTTAGAAAGTCACAGAGGTAGAATAAGTAAATTGTAGAAAAAAAGGGCTCAGGAAACAAATTACAGAGGCAGAAGAAAGGCCCTTGGGGCTTAGGAGAGAGAAAGGTAAAGATAATGTGCCTGAGGGTGGGGGTGAATAGAGAGTGATGGGAAGAGAGGCAGAGCTACAGAGCTGGGTCCTCCACCCTAAGGGCTTTTAAGTGTGTGACTTTAGGGGAGGTACCAGGAGAGGATCTCAATAGAATATTCAGTAGTGGTTTCCACTGGTTGGTGGGCATCAGGTGGGTCATTAGTCAATGCAGCTGGTCCTGATGTCAGTGATGGTATTGCTTGTCTGATTTTGCTGCTTTTCTGGGTCTGGAGCTGAAATACAACTGAGACCTAGATGTTATCTTATCCCCAGGGGTTAATGCTTAAGGGAGTGGTCATATAAGGGCCTGCATGGGAGTTGCATGAGGCCACTCTTCGCCCTTATTCCTCCTCTAAGGGGGTCTGCCACGTGACTAGCGACATGTGAGGGGAGGTTCTGAACCGCATGACCAGCAATAGAAAGGTTAGAGGCTCCAACCCACTTCACCAGTGTTATGCTAGGGGAGGAAAGGTTATGCTTGGGGGATGTCCTAGTTTTTCTAGTTTTGCTGGGCACCCGGGCCTTTCCCCACTGGTGACCTCTGTACTTGGCCCATCATCCTTGCTTTGCTAATGTCTGTCTAACTGCCGACCAAATTTTCAGTTATATTGTGAAAGGTTATATTGAATTAAGAGTTAGCCCAAATCCCAGGAATACTTTTATGTACCTTCTATTTCACAGTGGGCAAAACTGGTACAGAAGCTCTGTTTGTTCTTTGAAACCTTTTCTGGGAAGCTTGTTATTTTCTCTCATTAACTCACACTCTCACCAGGACTGGCAACTTGCATTAATTTATTTATGGGTAGTTCTGCATTTAAGAATATTGATCTCCTAATTCAAACAGATCTTTCACATGTTGACTTGTCATTTTTCTAGGGATTCCCTATACAAAGAAAAAAATGTATAACCTTCTACCTCGAACACTTCTTGCTTTCCATTTTTATCCTCCCAGAAGAAGAAAAACTTTTCTCCCCCAAAGTACAGGTAAGTTAAGTGTGTTGAAGGTCTACCATATTGATAACTCAGCTTTTTCTTTCAAGTCGGGGCTTGGCTCTTGTGATTTCCCCAAGGCTGCTGCCAGCTTAAAATAGGTCACGATTTTAGGGAAATGGATTTGGGTTTATTTGCTTAAGAAATAGAGTTGAAATTTTGAGGGCAACTAATAATGTTTTAGGTAAAACATTGGCCTTATTGCCACACATACAATGGAAAAGGAGGTTCGTTAACACAAACCGTATGAACTAAAGATGTTTTATCTCAGTCACTATCATCGTTTTATGTCTTACGTTACCTTATTCTCAGTTGAAATGTTTACTCTGTTCCTATTGATAACTAAATTCTAACAGCAAGTGGCAGCTCCTAAAAAGGAGAACACTTTTGGTTCTCGTTGGATCACAGCCTAGTTTTCTCCAGTGCACATCTGTTCCTTGGAACATTTTGAGAATATTCAGGTGAAATTTCTCCCAGGATTTTAATAAACCAGATTCTGTTACTGATGGGTTTTAGAAAAATCAATCACGTTCTTTTTAATTTAGCAAAGGAAAACAATACATGGTTTTTGCAGGATAGCGCTCATCTCTCTGGAATTACTTTAAATTAGTACAAGAAACCAGTAATTTAGGACCTTATAAAACATCCCCCAACAATTGATATTTAGAACTAAACAAAAGGCTAGCCATTGGATTTCTCTAGGGTGAGGGATTGGATGGGAAGGGTGAGCATGAGATAGATCCCTGTAAAGTGAACTTGGGTGAAATCGAGAGAAGTTGACTTAAAGATTTTACCCCTTTCTTGCCTATGAAACAGTGTTTTTATGAGATGGAGGAGGGATGATTATGCAGAAATTTGGAAGAACTTTGAGGGGGGTGGGTGGAAACAGAGGCACTGCAGTGAAGGATGGGTAGTTTTGTTGGATATCTTTGTGAGTTGGAACCAGAGCAGCAAACGATTGTCAGCTTCTAGTGGGGAAATCATTGTTAGAATGGAAGTCTGCTGAATTCAACTCTGTTTGTCGTAGTAGCTCTTTAGTGTTTAAAAAAAATTCTTCAATATATTTTGATTGCGTGCTGAATTTTTGGTGTGTATTATAAAATAGCAGCTTGCTTGTATTTTTTAAAAAAAGACTATCATCATAATAAATACCCATATGCTCATCGTTGTGTACTTGGAATTTGAATTCTGAGGATTTATTATTTTGGGGGTGGGGATTGGTTTTATTTTTCCAACTGAAGCCTGGAAGACTTGGTGACTTTATGTTAAATTGGACAGTTTATTCATATACCATTGACCTTATAGATTAGACCATGGATGTCATTTGAAACTTAAATTTGTTCTTAATATTAAGCATAATCTTAAGTTAAATTTTTCATTTTTTATTTTTCTTTGTCTCATCATTGTTTATGAAAAGTAGTTGAGAATGAAGTTCAAAGATTTCCTGTAAATCAATAGACTTGATAAGAACACTATTTAGGCTTTTTCTCTAAACCTGAATAAAAACGTAAACACAAACCAGTACTTAGCCCAATTGCTTTTTCTTTGAGCATCTTATATAAAAACAGAGTAAATGTTTTGCATGCAGCTTACCTACTGCATTTGAAGGAATTCTTTTGTGTATGCCTGCAAGCTGTTTGTGTGTTCAGAAAGAGTTTACCAGAATAGACCGAAATTGGTAGAAATAGGCCAAAGCTGTAACTGAAAACTGGAATGGTGTTGTCTCTCAAACTTTTGAGTAAGTGGAAACTAATCATGGATTTATTTTGTAAAATATTGTTGGTTTTCATTTACTTAAAGAAAATTATTTGTATTTTAAGGATTCCTCACCCCCCCCCCCCCAAGGAAACCACCCTCAGTTGCTGCTAATTCACTGGCATTTTTCACAAACTAACTTTTATTCTTTGTCAACCTTGATACTAGACAAAGGAGATGAATGCGAATTAAGAAAGCAATGAAAATTATAATTACGTAATTGTCCTTAGACACATGTCAATCAAAAGTTTTAGCAGTTACATTGTGAATTGTTTTGTTGTGTATTCTGAGCACTTACCTTCAAGGCCCCAAATGACTGTTGTTACTAGAAGTGATGGGAAGAAAGGAAAAGCAAGGGTATGTTTACTGTTTAAGTATTGTCTGATTTCTGCACATTTTAGTGTAAAAATATGATAATTCTATTCAGAGTTTGGGAGAAAGATTTGAATATGGTTTATTTTAAATTCTGGAAATTAGCTCAAATAGGCATTGGCCTTTGATTTAAAAGTGTGAAGCCATTCTTATCTAGAAATGTTCTATCTTACCAGAAAGCATCATGGTGGGATACTTTCAGCTCATATCATGACCTGTATTCTGGTAAGAAGCATATGTAAATGTTTAGCTGTGTCAGGAACCATGTTAAATATAGGGGGTGCCCACCCAGAAGAAGATGTAGTCCACAATATTAAGGAGTTTAGAGTCTTGTGGGGAGACCAAGTAAACAGTTTGTCCTTGGAACCCATGATGTCTACTTCCAGTCTATGACAGTTTGAGTAGTACTCTTTGGTGCCAACTTGATCATTAATGCAATCTCAGAAGTCATGTGGCCTTACGAGGTGGTCACCCATATGAAGTGGAACATTTATATAGTCGTGTGTGTGTGTATTTGTGTGTAATTTCTATTATCATCCAGAATGGGAGTAGGCTCTATAGTCTGTGGCCCAAATCTACCTTCTAGCTTGTGTTTTAAACAGCTATACCTATTTATGTATGTATTGTCTATGGCTGCTTTCTCCAGTGGCTGAAGTTGTATGGTTCCAACAGGGACTTGGAGCTTGTGAAACCTAAAATATTTACTCTCTGGCCCTTAACTGAAAAGGTTTGCCACCCCCTGATCTAAATGGAAAAATACACTTTTAGAACTCTTCTAGCAATCTTATGGAGATTGCTAAGACCGTATCTGGGCACTCTCAGAGGTTCCTGACATTAGATGGGAAATACAGGTCTAAGGGGGAATTAAGGAGTTAAAGCTCAAGGTCAGACTTACAAATGTAAAATTTTACCCACTTCCCTCTTGGACAGCACTACAGTGAGCGCTGTCCCGTGGTTTTCTGTAGAACTTGGCAAACTTGCTGCCTGGAAGTCTAGGATAGCAGTTAGTGACTAGGTAGCACGGACCCCACACCTCTGTGAGCATTACATGAGCATTACATGTTTTGTCCTAACTAGTCCCTGGATCCTGAGCTGGCTGGTGAGGAGTGAGTTTCCTGCAACAGTAGGTCTTTATGTGTTTGTGCCGTTGGCCCCAGCCACGCGGCCCTGGCAGTCACGTTTGGCCTGCAGGAAGTGCCTGCTGCTTCATCTCCGAGTGGCGGCCTCCGGGATGCTTGTGTAGCTGTTTGTGAACCTGGCCCCCCCTGCCTCTGTAGCCACAAGCCTGTGTTTCCAAGCAGTTGTTGCCCAGCTGTCTGCTGCTTTGTTACATTGTTTCAGGCTCTGGTTCAATGTGCTCTCCAAGTGTTTTGCTTGACCTCCCGGTGGGTATCTGCCTTGCTTTAGCTCAGCTCTAAGCAGCTGTTTGGTATTCTTCTGGTATCCATTTTCTCTTGTGGTCTGCCCACTGGTCTTCATTTTTCTGGGATTGAGGTTTTGACACCTGCGAGGTGACTCTGCGTCACTGCTTGTTGTTGACAGCCTCGTCTGGATGCTTTTTTGTTCTTTGGGCTCCCCAGGAGGCACCCTTGCTAAAATGCGCTCAATAATGTACTGCGGTGATACCACTTTTTTTCTGATTGGCAAGGAAAAAGGCCGCATGTTTCTGCTTTGAACTGGATTGCCATGTTCTACACACTTTGAGAGTCCTCATTTGTCGAACGGCTGCAGTTTGTCCTCAGGTAGAAAAGTCAGTGTCAGGGCCAAGATTGCCTACTGCACAATCCTGTGTGATTCTTATGCTTGTAAGAATGTTGTTGACTTAATGAGGCTAGAGGTGTGGGGACAGAACAGTAGTACCTGGCTTTTCAAAATTTGTAGCTCAAAGATTGGTTTGCAGATTTAAAGTAATATGTAGATTAATCCTTATTGAGGAAAATGCTGCCTTTGATATTATTTTCAATAGCAAATTTGAAAAAATAACTGATTATTTATGCATATGAATCTGAATGAAACTGGCTTTCAAAGCAGCCTTTTTTTGGTCATGCATTTTTTGGCTATCTGATGTAACCTATGGGCTTCTTCCCCCAAAATGGTCTTAAATGCATAAAACAAAAAATATAGAAGCCAAAAAATGGAAATATATTTGTCAAAATACTAAAACCCCCAAGTCATTGTGTCATCATAGATACCTTTCTTTATTGATCCATTAAATAACAAAACCAAGTGGCAGATCCATTAACTGCCATGGTATTGAAAGAGTGTAAACAATTTTTTGAAAAATTTGCAATAGCTGTACTGTGATAGGAAGCATATATGATTCCTACTGGTAATAAAGGCATGACCATGGTTTTTCAGCTTTATTCATAATTAAAGGCAATGCTAAATTTCCTTAGAATCAGTGAAAACTAAGATGTCCTCTCTTTTCCATCCAAGTTCATGGATTCCTTAAATTCTCTGTGCATCACAGAATGAGAACCCCTGGTAGGACAAGGAGACAATTATTAAGATCCTGTGAAGGAAATAAGGAACATCAAGAATATAGCAGTATAAGATTGCTTGGTGTTTCACCTCTCTAAACTTGAGGGGTTTGGCTATAGTCAGTAGCTGATGCCCAGAAAGGACATGGAAATTCACAGAGTCCATCACTAACTTCCATTAAAACCTCAAAGCTTACAGTTATCCAATACAGTGTCACATAGGCTAACAAAATGTTGAGATTATGTTTGTTTTGTCTTGGGTTTTAATCAGTAATTGTATACATTCAAGGGTCTTAGCATTGCATAGCTTATATTGATCAGAAAAATCTGATTGCTAGTCTTGACTTTTGATGAATAAAATGGGAACATAAATTGTGAAAAGACTAGGCATAGAAACTATTTGAAAGCCAGGCCTTGGGTCATTGGAGAAAATGTTGGAAACCACTGATTTGGATAATCTCTAATATTTCTTTTAACTCTGATCCTTTTACCCACATATCCTTGATCCTTATGGCATATTGAAATAAGTCTAGTTTTCCATAGATTCTGATGAAAGAAAAGAAAAAAATGAAAACAGATGGAAAACCTGAAAAGTAACTCTTGGTTGATTGACAGTAAACGTGGAGAATGCTTTAGAAAGGAAATGAAATGTTGTCTCCAGCAGATGGAAGTGTGTAAATTTTTCCTCCACTTTAGTGCTAGAATCACTGTGAGTGGTAGTGTTTGAGAAACAAAAGAGTAGAAAGAAAAACTGTGTGATTATCTGCACAGGTAGGAGCAAAAGAAAGTGTTCACATTTTTATTAAAGACTCATGCCCCAAAGAAAAGTCTCTCCGTAGAGAAGTGGGTTATACCCCTTCCTATTCTCTGTCATGCTTTGTCCCCAGCACACTTTATCTTTATCTTCTATTTTCCCTCCTTCTTTCCTGCCCTTTCATATCCTCTCCCAGCTTCCTCTCTCTATTTCTCCTTCCCTCACCACTCATCTCCCTCCCTGCTCCATTCTTTCCCTTCCCCCCCCTTCACCAAGTTCAAGTGATGCTGAACTTGGGCTCAACAAGAGCGATATCATTGAGTTGATGGCACTGTGACAGCATCTTTTTATATATTATCTCATTCAGCACTAGATAGAGGAGGCACCTCCAAATATGATAGGTGGTCCAGGGAATGTAATAAAACGATCCTTGAGCTAAGACTTGGGAAAGGCAAATGGCAGTCTTGGAGGTGCTGGAAATTGACCAGCTTCCCTGAAGCCCTAAGACTCACACATTCAGAAAAGTGCAGGCTGTTTAGAATGACCAGTACCAAGGGTGTATTCTGGAGACTAGCGAGAGATTGGAAATATAGAAGTAGATAGAAATCAGGTTCTGATGGGCCCTGGGTGACAAGCTGAGGAGCTAAATTGAAAGCTGGGTGGGGGGTAGGGAATCTTTGAAGGAAAGAGAAATGATCACAGGTACATTTGAAGAGAGAAATCCTCTGACTGAAGCAGGATGGCTAGATTAGAGGAAAACCTAGTTGAAGGTAGAGAGAATAGGCAGGAAGTTTTTATACTAAGTCAGGACAAAAAAAAATTGAGAGCTGTAACTAAAGCTGAGGGCATTAAGGGAAAGGCAAATTCAGGGGAGTCAAGAGGGCTTTGGAACTTGCTGGCTGGATGTGAGAATGGGTAGGAAAGAGTTTAAGACTTTTCTGAAGTTTCTGATGACTGGATTCAGTATTCTCATGGGAAGGGAGGGACATAGAAGGAAAGGAGCTTTGAAGGGAGAGAAAGGGAGTTCAGTTTGGGCCATACTGAATCTGAGGCTCCACTGGCATGGAAACTGTAGTAGAATGACAAAGAGACAGTAGTAGGGTCTTAACAGCTTCACAATTAGTGTATTGTGCATGTGATATGTGTCAACCAGTGTTCTAAGCATTTCCTATGGTTTATCTCATTGATCCCTTATAATAGCTCTGTGAGATGTAGGTAAAATTATTGTGAGGAAAATGAGAGATGGCCAAGTGAAATGGTTTCACTCAAGTTACATATTTCAAAGGTGGTGAAGTATCCTCTGATTCCATTTATATCCAAGGCCCAGCAAAGGCACATCTCTATGGAAAAGGGAAAGTCAATTAGTGGTTGCCTGGGAGTGGGAATTGGATTTGTGTAAATAAACATCAGAAATCTTATTAGGGTCATGAACATATTCCCACAATGATTTAAGGTGATGGTTGCACCACTCAGTAAACTTAACTGAAAATAATCGAATTGTGCACTTGAAATGGGTGAATGTCACGATATAAAGTAAAACTCAAAGTTGTAAAAAAAAAAATAAAAGTGGTTGGAGTTGGATCATTATAAATACTTTATTTACGCTGTTTTCACTGGCCTGTTGTAGAAGAATGTACTTCAAGGTATCAGGAGATGTCAAGAATGGTTCAGAATTGATGTCCTCAAAATTGTGCCTGTACTGAAGAAAAGAAAAAGACAAAACAAAACAGTGTTGGTCTTTCAGCTGTTGCTTGATTACTATCTGTGAACCATCTTCCTGTTGTCTCTGGTAACTTGCTGTTTCTGATCTCCTTTGGGGATAAGGTTGTTGGCTAAGGTGGCTGCTGCCTCTCTCCTGCTCTTCTTTGCTCCCTCTCTTCCTTCTATATTCACAAATTGTGTTAGGGACTAGGAATGTAAAGATAAAAGAGGATAATTAAAATATTCTCCATAATTCTGCCCGGCTGGTGTGGCTCAGTGGTTGAGCATCGACCCAGTTTGAGTTGTGGTCAGGGCACGTGCTCAGGTTGTGGGCCCAATCCCTAGTGGGGGGCATGCAGAAGGCTGCCAATCCATGTTCTCTCTCATCGATGTTTCCCTCTCTCTCTCTCTCTCTCTCTCTCTCCCCCCCCCCTTCTTCTCTCTCTGAAATCAAGAAGGAAAAAAAAGTTCTCATTAATTCTGAAACAATCCTCAAATAATTCTAAAACATTCTCCTGGCATTCTACAGTTAGATATTAAAAATGACTCAGTGGGCCCAGCCAGTGTGCCTCAGTAGATTGAGCATCGCCCCAGGACTGAAAGGTCCTGGTTCGATTCCTGGTCAGGGCACATGCCCGGGTTATGGGCTCGATCCCCAGTAGGGGGTGTGCAGAAGGCAGCCGACTGATGTTTCTCTCTCACATCTATGTTGTCTCTCTCTCTCCCTTCCTCTCTTCCTAAAAAAATCAATAAAAATATATTTAAAAAAACACACACAAAAAAACGACTCAGTGACAGCCCTGGCCCAGTAGCTCAGTTGGTTAGAGCATCAAACGAATACGGGTTTGATTCCTGGTCAGGGCACATACAAGAAGCAACCAGTGAATGCATAAATAAGTGGAACAACACATTTATGTTTTTCTCTCTTTCTCCCTTCCTCTCTCTCTAAAAATCAATTAAAAAAAAATGTCTCAGTGGCTCAGAGTCTTCCCTCATAGAGACAAAGAAGGTCTTTACAGGATTGTTCCTCTGCTTATTGGTCTTGGTTTGTTTTTTGGTTCATGGAACTTGAACATAGAAAGTTCACATTTTATTATAGTCAATGAAAAGGGTTCCCTGTAATGGTATTAACTCTGAAACTTCTAAAGGCCAGATAGTGACAACAGAAGCAATTACTTCCTTCTCTTCTCCTCCCCGGTTGCACCTCCCAAATCCTGTCACATTATCATCATTTATTTTTTATTTATTTTTTTCTTATCAAGTTGTATGATAAATTATCCAATGTTATATAAAATTTAATAGAAAATGAATAACAGGTGTTTTGATTCTTGTGCCTTATTTGTTTTTGGAAAATCTGGTGTTTAGATCATTTTTTTCTTTTTCTCTTTTTTGTGTCAAATGAATCCAATTTTGAATGCAATAGACTTTTCTGGTAAATATTTGGCAAATCTGATGCATCTTTGGGCAAAATATCAACTTGATGTATTAGTTTAAATATTGTGTTCTCAGCAGCAAGCTTTTATTTCTAATGATCTTTAGCTTATTAGTGCCAAGTAAGAATAGCACAAAATAGAGGTGGTAGAATTAAAAATGATAATGATGCTATTATCAGAATTAGTGGACATTTGTCACATGATAGTGGTGTACTCATATTTGGATACTTTGGGATATTTGGTGAGTTGTTTCTATGAGAGCTCATTAAATGTGGGGGCAGACATTCGGATTTATCACTGAATATAAGTAGAGTGTCTTTAAGGCTGTGCATCACTGATCGTGTAGAAAATGATAAGGATGATGCATGAAACTAAGATTTAGTTATTGAAATGCCCATGAGCCTTTTCTGCATCTCACATAGAAGCATTGCTCTGTACGTGATTTGTTGAGAGACGGGGCTGAGGGAAGGAAATGTATGTACAGGGGAGATAACATTTACCTGGTTCTGCAGAACAGAAATGTCCTCACATTTAAAGGTTCACAAATCTAAGGGTGGAAGAGGAGAGGGTGATTTAGATGGCTGCGAGGTACGTGACCATGAGGAGTATATCATCTCCGCCCTCCTGGGTCTGGAAGTTGAGGTCCTTCAGCAGCTCAGTGATAAAATTCTTCACCACGTTGTGAACCTGCCCCCAAGACAAATTTATTGTGTGTCGGCTGATTTTACTCATGGGAGAAACAGGTGAAGGATCACTTTTATGTTGTGTACTTTAAGAGACTTATTTTATGCACCTAATTTGAAGAAATAAAAATCAGCTCTTTAAAAATATTGGCAACAATCAGAAAATACAAAGCAGGAAATGAACTATACAAAATACTTTGAAATCTTCAAGTGACCTCTGTTAATTATCCAGAGGGTGTTCATTCAGTAAATTGTTTCGGCTGACAATGTGTCAGGCATGTTTGAAGTTGTAAATTGGTAGCCCAGTTTTTTATTTACCATGATTTGTGTTCGGGAAAAAAGAAAAAAAAAGCACAGAGAAACAGAATAAAAAAAAAATCAGTTAGGTAGCCGTTGCCGCCTAAAGAATTAGGGCACTTGACTCCCTGATTCATATTTACAGCTTTCTTCATTTATAAAGAAATTAAAAAGAATTTGACAACAATGGGCTCATATTCCTGCCAGGAACCAATTAGCAAGAGCAAAAAGGAGTGGCTGCCCCCTCATTAGCAGTTTTATAGATGAGACAACTTAAGGAACACAGTTAGGCAAGCATCCCCAAGGATACAAACTGGTTGGGGTGGAGTTAGATTTCAACCTTCATCTAATCTAATTAAAAAACACAAAAGTTCCTTCTACTCTTTCATTCTGCAGAGTGTTGTGGAGTTTGCAAAGCAAAGCAAGATATAAACTGATATTTCCTACATGTGGAAATCTGTCAAATCTATGAAGCCAGAATTGTACCAGTACATCCCAACAACACATGTAAAAATCCAGGCAGGGGTTTGAGTCCCAGGTTTCAGGAAGGGAAGCTGTGGAGGCTCGGAGCATCGTTTACTCAGGGTCACAAATCTAAGTGACATGTCCATGTTAGAGCCCCCGTCCCTGGCTTCTGGTGCTGGAGCTTTTGCAATGCTGTGAAGTCACGGGTTGGCTAACAATTTGAATATTAAGCCCCAGCTCAGAAAATACGTAATTCTTAAGTGTAGGATGAACCATGTGATAGTGCCGTTTTTGTCTATCAAGAATGGTCAAAGATCAGCAATTTCACGTGGTTTAGTGAGCACTTCTAAGGAGATCTACCCATTCACCAATATGTTTGATTTGTTTTGCTTTATGTTTATAGAGAGTTAACCTTTCATGGGAAAATGGAAATAGGAAGTTGTGAGGTTATTAAATGTATTAAGATACAAAGAGAAGTTGTGGATCCAGATGAGCAGATTAAGCATATAGACCTAGTTTTAGACCCACAAAAGCCACATTTGTGCCCATTCTGGATTCTGGAGGGTTTAATCCTCTTGGTTGCAAATGGGAAGCAGCACTTTTCCATTTTAGCATATATTCAGAATTTTTTGAATGCTAGTATATGGAGCTTATTACATTTTTATGGCTTTTTCATCATCGCATTTTAAATAAACCTGACTCAAAAAATACTGTAACAAGATAAATAAGCAAAAACTGAAAATGAATACAATATTCACGTAAAAAGTTTTAAGAACCATCTCTCTATTTTGCAAATAGTAGACTACCAGGGAATATTTACTTAAGGAATGAGTAAAAATATCATGCAATACAGTACAACAATAATTGGGCAAATGCTTTTTCCTTCTTTATACCTCAGTTACTCATGTAGTAATTTCCTTTGGGCATATGCCTGATAGGGAAAACACAATTCTGTCTTTTTCTTTTCTTTTTTTTTAAATGATGCAATAATGTAGGCGAAAGAGCACAGCTTTGGTGTCAGGTGACCTCGGGGTACATGTTCTGGTTGGTTTTCTAACTGTGTGACCAAAGGCAAGTTATGCATTCTCTTAGACTCTTCCTTAACTACATAATGGAAATAACAATAATTGTATGCTAGGAGGGTCTGTAAAATAATTGCATCCAGGAGAGTGCGCAGAATTCCTGGAAGATGGTATAGGCTGGATAAATTGTAGTTTTCGTGATCATTTATGTTGCTTGTTGATATGATTTGTATAATGATATATTTATAATTAAAGTGATTTCATTTTTGAGCTACATTGATTAGTTTATATGATCTCTAAAATTGCATACTTGTCTCCTCTCCTTATCTTTTTTTTTTTTGCTAATAGCTTTACTGAGATATATAATTTATATATCATATAATTCATCCATATCCTTTAGCTATCACCCCCTGTTCCCTAGTTCCCCTGCCCTATGCAACCATTGATCTTCCTTTTTATATAGATTTGCCAGTTCTGGACTACTCATGCAAACGGAATTATATAACATGTAATCTTTTGTAACTGACTTCTTTCACATAGCAAAATGTTTTCAAGGTTTATCATATTGTAGCATGCGTCAGCACTTCATTCTTTTTTATGGCCAAATACTATTCCACTGTATGGATTCCATGGTATGAATGTACCACATTTTGTTTAGCCATTCATCAGTTGATGGACGTTCAGTGCTCCTATGAATATCCCTATACAAGTTTTTGTTTGAATTTTCAATTCTTTGGGTTATATTCCTAGGAGTAGAATTACTGGTCATAGCATAACTCTATGCTTTACCAACTGAAGAACTGCCAAACTTTTCCAAAGTGGACCATTCTATAGTCCTGCTAGTAGTTTATGAGTGTTCCATTTTCTCCACATCCTTATCAACACTTGTTACTATCTGTTTTTTTTTCATTTTTGTCATTCTAGTGGGTGTGAAATACTCTCATTTTGGTTTTGATTTGCATTTTCTTGATGACTGGAGCTGTTGAACATCTTTTCATATGTCTCCTTGTCAATTATGACTTTTAAATAAAGCAAAAAGCTCTAAATTGTTGTCTTACTTGTGTTGTCCAGTTGCCCATATTCAGGATTTGGGTGTGTGGGGGGAGATTTATTTATTTATTTATTTATTTATTTATTTATTTACATATAAGTTCTTTGGTTTATTTCTTCCCAGGCAGTTTTGAATGATGGTTGTTCTGTAGTTTAGTTGTAACTTTGATGTGGTTGTGGGAGGACGCGATACCGTGTTTACCTACGCTGCCATCTTGACCGGAAGTCCCCGGGGGAGATTTATTTAGATCTAGGAAGCTTAGCAAAAGATTATTTGATAACTGTTTCTCACCTCTACTGTATTTTAGCTGTAAGTAGAGCAGGAAAGGAAAGCAAGAATAAGACTAATTGCTCATCAAGAGAGAAGTAACAAATACAAGTGGTTCTGATAGACATTTAAATTAGATTACATTTAATGAGGGTTTTTATAAATGGAGTTAATTTGAAAGGACACACAAGTCAATGGGTTGAATCTGTGTATCTTCCAGTAAAATAGCTGTACCCCTCCTCCCCCGTCCATTTTCTAGTAAATGAAAGTTACTGGTCAGAAGAGCATTCTACTTGTTCCCCATGCTGTCTCTGAATGGCAACTGCTGTGTGGATTCAACAGTGTGTGCCACCAGGTTAGGGAAGAAACTCACCCTCGTTCAGTTTTCGTATGGACCAGTGGGCATTTTGACAAAGGAACAGGGAAAGTTTAAAGATTTTCCATTTGTTTTTGCCCTCATAATAGCTTATATTGTGTTTTTTTTTTCCTCTCTTTTCTGAATTAAAAAAAGACTATGTTGGTCACTGTCAGTATTAAAGTTTAAAAACCAAGAAATAAGACTTCTTTATTATAGTTTCCTACTGAATAGGGACTATGTCTATAAATACGCAGTGATCCTATTGTCTAAAAAAGACCTTCTGCATTCAGATGGACTCTCTGAGATAATTTCTAAAAATAATAGAGTAAGAAGACAACTGACTGATTTAGCAAACTCCTTAAAAAAAAATTCCAAGTTAATTTTGGTAAGAGAAGACAGAAATAGGGATTAAAATATGCAAGCTATTTAAACATTTATAGAAAAGTCAATGTCTTGCCCTGACCAAATCTCTAAGATTTCCATAATGAGGAAATGTGACCATTATGTAGGATGTGATATTTTTCCAAAGTGCTTTCCCGTGTCCAGTATTTCATGTGCCTCCTCATGAGGGCTATGTGATATAAATAGAGTACACAGTATTATCCTTCCTTTAGAATGGAAGAAACTGAGGTCTTGAGGTAACAGTGACCTACCCAAAGCTGTCTTCTGGTTACTCATAGAGCAAGGCATAGAATGAGGGTCTCCTCATATCATCAGTGCTTTCTCTCATACACTCTTAGCTGTTTCAATTTTTCTGGATTGCATCTGGAAGAACTGTAAGGTTTTCCTTTGTGTGTTTTGCAAATTGTTCACTAGCTCTCCCATTCCTGCCATTCTAAAGACTCTCCTAATGAATTATGCATCAGCAATTGACTTAAAAAAAAAAGAAAAATCAAAGGACTTGGATTTAAGGAGTGTGCTCACATGGAAACATACTACTACTTACTAGCTTTTCTTTTCCCTTAAAGTTGTTTGTGAAAGAATGATTTAAATACTAATGTGAAACCTCATAGAATGTTTCCACCTCAAGAATGTGATTTACTAAACTGTGGAATCTAGTTTTAAAGGAAATTAGCTTCAGAGGCATTAAAAGAGTTCTTGTTCTTTCCCCCCAGTTTATGAAATTGCACTGAATGTCAATAAAATGCATCCTACGAAACAAAGTGGATTTTGACCGACAGCTCTCCCATTTTGCCTGACGTTAGTTATAACATTTGGATATAACATTCTCCATCTCACGCATCTGTAAGAGGTTTTTATGGCAAGTATTTATTAATCACATCCTCATTGTGTGTAACATAGAGCTAGACACATAGTAGGCACTCATTAAATACATAATGAATGAATTAGGATTCATTTGCTCGTCATCTGATGTGAAGGAGGGACACCGCCACAGAACTGAAGAGAAATTTATAACTCTAATAATTATTAGAACTCAGGTCTCATAATTTAGTGCAGAAGCAGGTTAGAGTATGAGAGGGCAATTCACCTACTCAGAAGCAGGGATTCTGCTGGTGAGGGGAAAGCCTGAGGTGTGGAGGTTTCCCTTGGCTCCAATTTAGGAACTCCCACTGCAGTTTTCTGCTCCCTGTTGTGGTTAGACCAGGCATTCTGACAGATGGGATTTAATATATCCTTTTCTTCATTCCCAAACCCCAGCATAGGTTAGCGTGCATTACAAAGCGTCCTAGGACTTCTGCAAAAACACACCTGGCCTGCTGTGTGGCCTGAGAGGTGGAGTGGAGGCTTTCTGGCCAAATAAACACTTGAGTGCCAGCCTTACCTTGTCTCCCTGGATAAGTCACTTAATTTCTCTGAGCTCTGATTTCCTCATCAGCAAAAGGAGGATGCAAAGAACTCCTGGACTCGTAAGAATTGATTATTCCTATAGTTTGTTATAAGAATTCGTCATAATATAGGTTGAATGCCCCGGGGAAAGAAAATCTTGCCCAGTTTCCTTCTGACATAGCTCAAGTTTAAGCATAGAACTTTGAGACCATTCTAGAAATTCAGAAATACTCATGTGTTACTTTTGGAGTCTAAGTGCCATGGTGTACCTTACCTCAGGAGGAGTAAAGGGAGGCTGTTTAGTCAGAGCCTCTCTCTCGCCTGTCATAAACAGGAGGGACATAACCAGTATGCTACTGGTGAGACTTGAGGGAAATGGAAATTGTTAGCTGGAAACGTGGAAAGAGGCTGGTAGGCAGTTGTCAGGCTTATGCTCCATCATAAATCTTTTAGAGATGGACTGCTGTGACTCTCTGAGATCCTATGGTCATTCTTGAGTGATGTCTCCTATTTTGTTTCTTGTAGATAGCAGTATCAACTTATACTTCGCTAGGCAGAGTATTGAGTGACTTCATGACCTTTGACAATATTCATGCTTGCATGACAAATGCCTCTCTGCTCTTGGTGTGGAGGGTGATACATGCAGACCACAGAGCATCAGGAAGTCAGGAAGGTCAAGGTCATCGTAAGCTGATCACCTCGAATTTTTGAGAACTCCTACGGTTAATTATCTAGAATTTCAGAGTATTTTTTTCTAGCAGTAGGAGAGCAGGAAGGGAAATTATAAACTAGATTTAGAGAAGAGGACTTTCCTTTTTTTAAAAAAAAGTGAATAAAATGTCCTCTGAAAAAAACCAAAACACCATCAGTAGTGGATATTTTTTGGAAGGCATCCAGATTTGGAAGTGGGGTTAGGGGAGAAATATTCTTTAAAAGATCTTTTAATTTGTATAAATAAAGTGAGTTTTCTCTTTTACCAGTCACTTTTCTAAACTTTTATATTTTCTGTCAGCTTCCGAATACCTGCAGGTGTTTTCAATAAGTGTGAATTTATTTGTTCTGAATATTAGTTTTCTTTTGAACAGGCTGCTGTAGTAGAAAGCTGAAATTATGATTTATGGATAATATTTTGGGGAATGGGTAGTTCACCACATTTTTATTCCCATTAATACTTTGATACCATGTCAAGAAAAATGGTTCTGGGTCTCTTAGTTGTTCATAGTGCACACAGATTGAGATGAAAACACAGGAGAACCATAGATAAGTGAATAGTATGCCTGAAGCATACCTACCAGGTGATGGTAGTGAGGTGGTAATGTCACCTGTGGTTCTTTTCCCCACGAAAAAATTATTTTTTGAATTTTTCCTATGAGCCAGGTATTGGCTTAGGCACTTGGCATACACTGTCTCCCCATAGACTTCTCAATGGCTCTGTTATTACCTGTATTTTAGATAAGGAAACCAAAGCCTCCAGATGTTATGTAATTTGCCCAAGGTCACATAGCTGAAAAGTGGCAGAGATCAGATTTGAGCTCAAATAGCATACATTTAACCAATTATACCTGTTACTGAATTGCTGTGTATCCTTCAGAAAGCCCCGTAACTTTCCTGATGCACAGTTGTTAAAGAAGGACACTGATGTTTTCTATGTTCCCCTTCTAATTCTGACCTTTTGTGTTGGCTTTCTTAAAATAATTTAAAAATAAAAAAGACTTTTTAACATTTGCTTTTCTCCCGTTATAATGTTTATTATAGAAATTGGAAAATAAGAGAGGAATTAAACTGTAGTTCTGCCAGTTTAGGGATGTAATCAGTTTTCACTCTTTGTTACATTTTCTTCTAATCCTTTTCCTTGTATGTTTTGATTTATTTCTTCTACTGAGGTTAAACTACAGTACTTATCCATGGCCATTTGCATTCTGCTTGTTGGGCCTTTGGATTTTCAACTTGATTCTTTTTTATTGGTGTGACTGAATCTTCTCCAGAGATGCCTGGCATCTTAGTCCTAACACAGGGGATCCACAACTTTAAAAAAAAAACATGGGGATCCACAACTTTAAAAAAAATGTATTTATTTTTAATTTAAGCCTTGACCCGGAAACCTAAGAAATGGAGGAAGAGATCAGTCCATAACACAGCTCCGCTCGAAAGCACACAAGGGGCAAAAAATGTCAACAAATAAAAAAAGAAAAGAAAAAGAGACAAGAAAATGTCATAATAGTAAATGGCTGAACAAGCTTTGGCTGTTAAGTGCCTTCATGTCTGTTATTTTGTTGTCTCCTTTTAACACTCCTGGGGTAGAGTGTCGAGAGCCCACATCAGGGCAGTGAAAATCCACACTTAGTGGAAGAGCCTAAGGATGCCGTCTCTTCTCCTCTTGACTGTTCTGCTGCGCACACCAGGCAGTCTCCAGCATTTGCTACACACTCATTGGAATAGCTGGGAATGCCAGGCCCCTGCCCCCGCTGGCCCCCAGCATCACTTGTAATTGGAGGGCCTGGTTCTCTGCTGGCCCTCTGGTTGTGAGAACTTTGGTAATAGAGATGAAGTCCTGTTCTGTATTTGATTTTGTGTATCCCCAGAGCCTGTTATATAGGAGGAACTTTATTACTTAAAATTGATTTGAGATTATTGGACTTTTCCTAATTCTTATACAAAGTTTGGTTTTATTAAAAAGTAATCCTTCTGCCCTGGCTGGTTGGCTCATTTGGTTGGAGCATCATCCTGTACACCAACAGGTTGTGGGTTTGATTCCCGGTCAGGGCACATACCTAGGTGGCAGGTTTAGTCCCGGGTCTGGGCTCGTACAGGAGGCAACTGATCTCTCTCTCTCTCTCTCTCTCTCTCTCTCTCTTTCTCTCTTTCTCGTCCTCTCTCTCTAAAATCAAAGAAGAAAGACATATCCTCAGGTGAGGATTTAAAAAAAAGTAATCCTAATTTGAAAAGTCAGAAGTACAATAAGGTTTTTAATGAAAAACATCCTGCTTCGCCTACTCTCTTAAGAGTTCTGTTTCCCCAAAGCAACCACTTTCATCTCTTTTGAGTTTTTCTTCTGCTATGAAAAGTGTGTATTGGACTGATAAGAGCACCCTCTTATTAGGCCACCTCAAGGCCGCTTATGAGTTGTGTGCCCTGAGAAAAGAAGTGCTGGTACCCAGCCCACAACTCTGCCAGCTTTGAACAACATTGACTTTTGTGGAGACAGATTGTTGGGTCCCCAATAGATGTTTGTGACCATTAACCATTCTCTTTAACCCATGTCCACTGCAGAGATTAATACCCTTCGCACATTGTTTTGTACAGCTGTGTAGCACATAAAAATTCTTTAGTGACAGCATTAATTTAAGAGTGAGGTGGTTAAGTAATCTCAGAAATAGTGGAATGAGAAATAAAATTTAATGGCGCCAATCTGAAAAGAAAGCTGTTGCCCTATGGGTCAGGACCCTTGGCCTTATTATAGGCACCTATGCCTTTTGAGTTCTGATGGGCACACTTGAAAAGCAAGATCTAAAGCAGATTCTTTAGAATCTGTAGAATAAAATTTCCTAGGGTGGTAAAATGAAGAAGTGAGAAGATGTTTTAGCCGCCTTCAAAATAAATGCTGACTATAATGTTAACCCAATAGTACATTGAAATAAAAATGTGGGGGATCAATTAGAAATTTGATTGTAAGTGCCCTATTTTCTAGTTTGGCAGCTTTCCTTTTATTTTTAGGCAGAATGGCCAAGTTGTGTTTCTCCAAATAAATTTAGGTGAGCTAATATTGCCCAACTGAAATAATTATATCCTGAAGACATGTTTCTATAGTACTTAATGGGCATAGATGAATTAGAAGCATGAAATTAAAAGTAAAACTGCTTTTTCTTCCACCTCCCCCCAAAAGAAGTGAGGCACATAGGTATCTTTTCAAGTAAGTTGTTCTGATTAATGTGTGCACATGGAAAACTAGTGCATTCAGAGGAGCTAGCAGCTATTTCTAGTAGCTTGTGGAGAAGCAGACATCTCCAATAAGGTAATTATTTTAAGTGCATCTGTAGCTATGTAATGCACACATGTGTTTGTAATCACAGTTGGCGAATTTAGAATCAAGTGCCAGATTTATCGGTGTTTATATATTCAGCGAATGAAAAAAAAAAACACCTATTTAATATTGGCTGCTACCTTTACAAATGTGCATTGTTTCAGAGTGTGCAACACACAACACTTGATAGTTGTCACCACCTCACTTTGCTGTGTAATGTGTAGCACAAAAGATTGTGGCTGGGAACCTAACGGGCTTATCGCTGAACTGAGCAAATGTTACTTCTTAGGTTGCCAGCGTGGGGCTCCAGAGTGTCTGGCCCTGTGGTGGTAAGACTTGGCATGTATGAGTTCAGGGTTTTTCCTGATCTTTAAAAGAAAGAAAATTATACGTTAGTGAGTACAGTAATATTTTCAGTAAGTAGAAATAACATGCTGTCAGGACATAATTTATGAGAAGTATTTAGTAGGCTATATACAAATTTTAGAACAGTGGGAATTTGGGGCTAGAACTTTATAGCTGTTTGCTCTTAACAAAAGTGTGTGCATCAGAGGCCTGCCTTTACATACTTGACGTGTATATTAATTTATCAGTTCATTGAAACTTTTAGGCTTTGTAAATAATACTCTTTATTTTTTGGCAAAGTCAAGATTCACATCAAATGTGAGATTTAGCAAAAGGAATGTCTCGGTTTAGTTACGTGTACGTACCGCAATTAGTTTTGCTGTGTAATCAGGAACTGGTAAACCAAATAAGTGTTTAGCTGGCAAGGTTCTATTTTGTGAGGAGTGGTTTATGTCATAAATGGCTAAACGGCTCAGTTTTAGTTCTTGGATCATGCTAATATATGCAAAAACAACATACAGCCAATTCTTGATTAATAGGAAGTTTACCTAATTTGTAAGTCATGAGGGCTTTCCCCTCGTTCATTACCTCCTCCCCTTCCCCCTCATTTTCATGTCAATCTGGGGTGATGTTTAGAAAGATTTAGGGTGAGGGAGTGATGAGAATTTACTTGATAGTGATTTTGGCTGGTGTTTTTGGAAGCTAAGATTTGTTAAAATGTTTTGCTGGTGTTAAATTTAAGAATTATTTATGTATTTAAACAATTATCCAGCTTTCTTTATCAAAGGCAATTTCAAGTTAACCCTAGCTGTGTACTATTGGTTCAGGATGTTACAAATTCTATATCATGCTTTACTACTGATTTTTACACAGATTCTTGTCAGAGTAAACATTTCAGTGAGGCTTATTTAAAAAAAGGTTTTTTTTTTTTTTTTTAAAAAAAAGTCTGGTTACTGTTTTATTGAAGAAAAGCTATAACCTCTCTACATTTTGAATTTCATGATCTTGTAAGGCTTGGTAAAGAGTTGGACATGGTGGTTATACACAGACAGAGGGGAACTAATTTAGGTTTCCAGCTTTGTGGAAGCCTTGGTTTATCTGTATTTCTGTAGGCCACACAATTAAGTAACTTTATAGTTCTAATTTGGAATCTTCTAGCACCTATCTAAAACACTGTTAGCTGGAGCTTAGAATATGGTAAAACATAAAATTCGTCTTGGGTACCGTAGAAATAGGGTTGCTTGCCCTACGAGGACCTGTTTTAAGGGAGTTCCAAAGCATGGATGTTACTAATACCAGAGTCATTCTAAGATGTTAGTGGGCTGTATTTATATAATTATAGCAACAATTTATATAATTGTCACATTGATGAATATACAATAAAGCTTTAAGAATATTTTGAATTTAATTGTTCTCAGAGATCATCTCTTTATTTTCTTCATTTTACTCTCTACTTATGAAGTACTTTCCATAGTCATTATGCCTACACAAGTACAGTTAAGAAAGCAAGTTGAGCCCGGCCAGTGTGGCTCAGTGGATGGACCATCATCCCATGGACTGAGAGGTCCCAGTTCGATTCCCGGTCAGGGCACCTGCCTGGGTTGTGCACTGGATCCCCATTTGGGGGCATGCAGGAGGCAGCCGATCGATGTATCTCTCTCACGTCGATGTTTCTATCTCTCCCTTCCTGTCTCTCTAAAGAATCAATAAAAACATTAAAAAAAAAAAAGCAAGTTGAATAATAAAAACGATGCAGTTAAGAAATGGTGAATATTAGGAAACATTATTTATTTTAAGCCTGCTGAATAATAACTAGTGAATTTATTGTGAGGTGAGGGTAGCATATATGTTTAAGGATACCAGAAATCATTACAGATTCCAAAGCTATTTTTGTTCTATAAACGTGCATTGAATACCTACTATGTTACCAGGTAGTATGATACGTGTTTGGGATTCAAAGATGAATAAATACACGGTGTGTATGCCAGCTCCCTCCTTGTGCAGAATTCAGGGTTATGGATGGAGGTCAACATTAAGGAGCTACTTCAGTGATTTCAGTTTTCTTTTTTTGAGTGAGTTTGGGGTGTACCTTTCTAAGAACTGTTTATGGGCAGTCAGTCTACGAGATTAGTTTTACTTCATGTTCTTTCTTCTTGTGGATGACATGCCTTTGAATAGTCCCCTCTTAGAAGGTCAAGGCCGTTTTGAGGGAAGATTTTTAGAGATTATGATTTCGGTTATATGACAGCAAAGAAGAAGCTGTAAAATGGGGCATTTAGAGTCAAGAGAAGTAAGGAACGTGGTGACATTAGGGATATTTTGCAAGCTTCTTTGTGGGGACACAATGCAAAAGCAATTCTATATCTAAACTTGTGTAGTTTTTTGTAGATTATAAAATGAGGCTGAATATCCAAGTAAATATCTCAAGTTTACGTAGTCATGGAACTGGTCCTTGAAAATGTTTATTCCTTCAATTGCAAACCAGTATGCAAATAGCAACATTTAGCTCATGAATATTAATACAGGACCCAGGTTAGATGCTACTTGTTTCTTCCTCCTTACTGTCAATACTGTAAGCATTTATTGAAGAACTAGTGTGTGAATTCATTCATTTCTTCAACATCAACTGTGCACCTATAATGAGTCTAGCCTTGGGCAAGTTGCACCAGGTGTGTGGATATATCCCTAGGCCTAGATAATGAGGAGCTCAGGTGAATAGATAATTGTCATATTTTGTGATATTATGAAGAAGTTATGTGTAGATTGATATATAGGTTTTCTATTGCTGTTTAAACTATTACCATAAATCTGAGTAGGCTCTGCTGCATTCTCTGCTCAGAGTCTAACAAGGGTAAATCTGAGGAGTCAACTGGGCTCTTACCTGGAGATTCTGGGAAAGATCCACTTCCAAGCTCATTCAGGTTGTTGGCTGAGTCTAGTTCCTTGTGGTAGTGCTGGCAGTGGCGAGACTGGCACTGTGTTAGACCAGTGGGTCAGACTGGACCTGGGGTCAGCAACCTTGGGTACATGAGTCCTGGCTAGGAAAGAATTCAGAGCCAAGACTCAAACTGTAAGATGAAGTTTATTTAGAAAGTCACAGAGGTAGAAGAAGTGAACTATAGAAGAAATTGGCTTAGGAAACAAGTTACAGAGGCAAAAGAAGGGTCCTTGGAACTGAGGAGAGAGAAAGGTAAAGGTAACACACCTGGAGGGAAGAGGAGGGGGAGGGGGAGGGGAAAGGCATGTGGGTGCTCCTGGGAGGGAGCGCATACTGGGCCCTCTGTCCTAAAGGCTTTTAAAGGTGGAGATTTTAAGGCAGTTTAGAGGAGGATCTCATCAGCTTTCCATGTGTGTCCTTTCAGGGTCGTGGTCTCCACTGATTGGTCCTTGCCAGGGAATTGTTAGTCCATGCACCTGGTCCTGATGTCAGCCATGGCGTTTCTTGTCTGGTTTTGCTGCTTTTCTGGGTCTGGAGCTGAAACACAACTGAGATGGAGATGTATTTGATTCAGGTCAAAACCTCATTGCCTGGGGCTTAATGCATAAGGGCTATTCCCAGGCCCCCTTGTTTGTTCCCCCTCTAAGGGGAACTAACCTGATTGACTAGTAACATGCCAAGGGAGGAAAGGTCAGGGGAGGGTATGAGCAGTGATATGAAATGTCAGGGGGTCTAAACTGCATGACCAGAGATATGCTAGGGGAACAAAGGTTACCCTGGGGATGAGGTCCTTGTTTACCCAGTTTTGCCCGTTGCTAGGCACCCGAGGCTTTCTGCCCTGGTGACCTTCTGTACCTGACCCATTGTCCTTGCTCTGCTCATGTCTGTCTAACTGCTGACCACAGTTGTAGGTCTGAGGTTCAGGTTTTCTTGGTGGCTACAGCTGGGGCTATGCTCTATTTCCAGAGGGCACCCACTGGCTCCCTCTGTCTTTAAAGCCAGCGGTGGCGTGCCAAGTCCTTCTCATGCTCAGAGCCGTCGTCTGACATGTCTGCCACCACCAGCCAAAGAAAACCCCTTGCTTTTGAAAGCCTCACGTGATTAGATTACTCCCACCCATATAATCACTCTTTTGTCTTGGTCAGAGGCGTGACACCAAGGGGCAAAGATCATGAGGGCCATCCTAATATTCTGCTTATCACAGTTGTTACTGGAAACAGAAGAGAAAACACCAAAATCCAACTGGAGAGGTTTAAAATTGGCTGTCTGGAGTTGGCGCTTGAGAGCTGCAGGGATGGGTTCGAGTCAAGGTCTCTACTTAATTGACGTTGTCATTGTTATCCAACTAATATTTACTGAAGACCTGTGTTAGGAACTAGTCCTTGTTCTGTCAGAGACTCATTTCCCTCAGTCATCAAGCGGGGAGAGTGGTGTTTACTTTGAAGGATTCTTCTGAGAGGTAAATATCAATAAAGTAGCTGACAAAGAGGGGTGCCCATAAATGGAGCTATTAAAAGAGTCTGAGATTTGGTACAGGTGGTAAAGAAGTACTGACATAGGTTAATTCGCACAGGAACTTACTGAGTCCTAAACAGCAGGGCTGACACTAGGAGGAAATGAGGGAGGTATTGCCATGAGCACAGAGGTTTAAGGAGGGAGAACCGTAGCGGCAGAAACTCAGTATAAGATAAATTACATGCTAATGTAATATTTTAAAAATAAGATTAATGCAAAAAATGTATAATGAACCAAATATTAAAATAAAGACAGAATCAGTAACCACTTGTGAGCCATAGTGTGGTCTCAGGCAAAAGGAAAAGTCAGTATACTGATTCTGTCTTTATTTCAACTATTTTTGCATTAACTTTGATTTTAAAGTTTTTTTTTTTAATCTTGATTATTGAGTTTTAAATTTTGGTCCAAAGATTAAAGCCTCCAAATAGAACATAGAAGTTAAATAAATGGTACAAAAATTTGATCAAAGTTATACTTCATTTTGAATGTTATTTTGACTATATTTAAATATTGTTTTAGATTAGCATCCTGACATTCTTCTCAATAGTTCTTCTATTTCCTCATTTATTAAAATAATTATCAATAGTTGTCAAGATAAATAACTTATTTTTTAACAAACATGTCCTGTGTATAAAGAACAGAATTCCCTTTTTTTTTTTTTGGAGTTGCTTTAAACATTTTCCAGTATCAATATAATTCCATTAGAGCATTCATATAATGACTAGTCTGTCACCTTTGACTTTTTTGTTTTAATTCCTCTTTGATGTTGTTGTTGTTTTTTTAGCTATTGCATTCTGTTATTCATGTTTTCCAGTAATGTAAGTAGTTTAGGGCAACTACGCCATTATATCAGCATGACTACTTTTAAATTTTAAATCTTTACTCCATTGTGTTTTCCTTGCATAGTCTTGTCAGAAAAGCTAACATTTCCTATGGTCTGGGCATTGTTCCCATGATAGATATTTAGTCTCATGATTGCTATATTATTGCTTGCATTTTAACATTTCTGAGAAGTACCAACCAAGATTGCCACTTGCTAGTTTGAATGTATTCCAAACAATAGACTTGACCTAAGAATAGATAGTTGGAAAAGAAAACTATTTGTTGCTTCTGGCTAATCCAAGCCGAAATGAAGTCTGTAACTTCAATGAATGTTCTAGTTATACAGCTTTTAAGATCTAGTAGGGACACTTACTGATTTCCCCTTTACCTTACAAAAGAACAAATACTCCGTTTGTATACATACATATACCAATGATTTGAGGCATTCTTCAATCAGAGAAAAAGTAAGCAACTAAGGATCAGTGAGAATTTATGACCATTCCAATGAAGTGTTTATCAGGGGAAGTAGTATTAATTGATCTGAGGGAATGAAATGCCCATTTAGAAATTGTTCTGAATGATTATAAGCATTTAATGACAAATTAGTATTTTTCTTAATAAAATTTGACTAGAAGGGTAAAATTGTGGTATTGCGTAACCTTCATCCTTTCGAGAAACTGAAAACACATTGATGTAATGATAAATTTAAATAACAGTAAATATTTACACTCACTTAGCCAAATAATTTCTTCCTATTTATGTTCAACTGAACAGTCTAACAGCCCCCCCCCACCCCGCCTTTTTGTCTTCCTAATGTCAGGTCTGAAATTTGACATTACTGGGAGAGTACGCTAATAATTAAAATTGTTATGTGCTGCTTAGTTTAGAAATGAATGTGAACCTACACTCAAAGCATCTGCACACTGTGAGACTAGACGATTCTGTTTACTGCTTTAAAGCAACCACTCTGTGGAAACTTTAAAAAATACCCACATCATTAATATATTTATTTAAAATGGCAAGCGGCTCCGTCTACCCCAGGAAAGGCGCAGGAAGTAGATGCCACTTGAAGCAACATAATAGGCTTGCCTCTTGGTTTTGTTTATATACATATTGCAAACAGTTCAGGAAATACAAATGGAGAAATAGAAGTTAAACATTAAAAAAGCACAGGACTCTCCAGCTACAGTTTTGATTGTTTGTAAAGAAATTTGAGGTTGATTTAAATTTGGGCTGCTCAAGCTTCCTGATAGTAAGCCACAAACAGCCAGCCTATTGAGCTTTTTTGTATGCTTTTCAAAGAGGGAATATTTTACGTTTCTAATGACTAAAACACAGTGCCCAAAGGGAGACAATTCCCTGATGTTCTTCAGAGGATCGCATTCAAAATAAAGCATTTCAGGCAATGATGTGGAATAATAAATACATGTTGGGAAAAGACAAGAAAGTCCATTGGTGTGGAAAGTAAGCTTTAAATTCTCAGCTTTTTTTTTTTTCTTTTACTTTTTCCCCAATGAATTTTATAATATATTGAAATAACATAATGACTTTCTACAAAATTTAATGACTTTTACCTATATTGATATTGATTCTATATCATATATTACAGAAGAATGAATAAATACCACTCAGAACTAGAACTTGATTAGCAGATAACAATAATCGTACGTTTTATATGTTAGGTTCTATTCTAAGACATCTCGTATACACACGTAATGCTATGTGTACATACTACACATACTAATTTAATCTTCACTGCAGTCCCTGTAGGTTCTGTTATCATTCCTATTTTACAGATGAAAAGCAGGCTAAGAAATGGGTTAAGTAACTTGTCTAGCTGAAGTGAGGATTACAAGAAATACTGCATGAAGCTGAAAGCATTATGTAGGTGTGTATTGAGGCCTTCATTTTGCCCTGATACACAGCTAATGTTATGGATTTGCAATGATTTTGGAATAAGGAGTTCACAGAAGATGTCCCATGGCATCTAAGTTTCCCAAGGTTTTTATTTATCTGGGGTTTCTCTGTGGATTTTGAATAGCACTGTAGATAAGGAAACATATATAATCACTATAACAGTATTTCTTCCTTGCTGACCAACACTGGTATTTTTATTTTTCCGCTCTTAGACATTTGTAATAGTTCCATGTTAAACAAGTCATTTGATCTGGTATAATTAGTGTTTTTTTGTCTTTTCATTTGCAAGTTTGGAAAGACCAAATGACAGATGATTATTGTGTTCCCTTACACTAGTATGTCAGGGGACAAACCTATATCATCTTTAGTAAGAAAATGAAAGTGTCTTCATTATTCATAAAACTACATCTTTACCAGTGGTGAGTTGTCAGAGTGGGTGTCATGGAGGAACTGGTTCTCAGTCTTTGCTTTTAGCTACTTTATCAGACTTTTTACCTTTCAGTTAACCTATGAGCCTATGCCTTGTAATTTTGATTATGAAGAGTGATCTGTTACTTTTTAAATTTTGTGACCACTTACTGAGTGACAGAGACCTTTGCATTCCAAATGAGTGCACAAGAGTTGTTAATAGTTACTGGTTTTCCCTCTCAAATAGACACAAACAAAAGATTGGCTCTGGTCTTCATTTTAGTTTCATAGTGTTTTTCAAGTTTCAATGCTGTGTGATGAGTTTTATTTCAGACAAGGGAGCATTTTCCTCAGAGTCGCTTGGAGTAAATTATCTGTTGACCTAGTTAGAAAACATAATAGTTGAAAATACTCTCATTCATATGGAGTGAAAATTCCAGATCATTTACCACCAAATATTTAAACATTTCGAGGCGATTCTGGCAAAGCAGAACCAGCTCTTTTTGTTAGTTATTTTAATATCATTGGTACCAGTTTTGATCAGTGATGAAAAAAATGAATAAAATTATCTTTAGTAAGTCCTCTCTTTAGTTAATTAGAAATGATACATAGAAAGGTGTTTGAGATATGCTTGACCTGTGAATGAATGTGGCAGTGATTGTGAGTATTCATAGTGGCCAGTGTTTTAAACTGTGCCAGGTACGTTTAGAACACTTGAAGACTGGCCACTTCATGGTTAGGTGTGGCCATACAATTTAGTTCTGGACAGCAGAATGTAGGGAGAAGAGACATGTATAACTTGATAGGCACCATTTCCTTTCCTGTTTCCTGCTGGCTGGAATGTAGGTGTCATGGTGGGACCAAGATGGGTCAAAAAACAGATGCCATGAGTCAAAAATAGCAGAGCCAAAAGATAAGAGTCTGTCTGGGTCCCATGTTACCAGGGACCCGCCATTTCCAGTACTGGAGTATATATTTAAGTTGATGATTTGAAATCCCATCTTGTTTATGCACTATTATTTTGAGATTTCTGTTTAGTTTTGATGAACTTAATCCTGTATTAAAATCTGAGACAAATTTCGTAATCATTAATCAGGAAGCCAGTAGGCTAAATGAATTGTAATAATAGATGAAAGGGCCATCTGTTAGAAATAGCTGAGGTGTGCCTTGCCTGTTTGGCTTAGTGAATAGGGCATTGGCCCATGGACTGAAGGGTTGTGGGTTTGACTCCCAGTCAAGGGCACGTACCTGGGTTGCAGGTTTGATTCCTGGCTCTGATTGGGGTTGTGTGGGAGGCAACCAATTGATGTGTCTCTCTCACGTAGATGTTTTTTTCTCTCTCCCTCCCTCCCTTCTACTCTATCTAAAAATCAATGAAAAAATATCCTCGGGTGAAGATTAACCAAAGAAAAGAAAATAAAAAAAAATAGCTGGGGTGTAATTAAGGAAAGAATCTAATTTTATCTATTTTCATGTGGATAGGAGATGCTAGATAGGAATCAGGAAGACAGACTCAGAAAAACTAGAGGACAACACGGAGGTATATTGGAAAGAGTATTAGAGTTGGCTTTGCACACCTGTATTATAGAAACAGTACTGTTGCTTACTATTCAGTGAGCCCCGATTCTTTAAACTACGAAAGTGTGATTGATTGCTATAATGATGAAATGGAACATGTATGCTAAATTGCTTTGTAAACCATATCCTGGGCAATTAGCACATTAAACAGGCACAACTCATGGGTTGAAATCATAATGCAAATTTAAACTGTGCTTCCTACTAGCTATTTAAAATATGTTCAGAGGGTCAGGTTTATCTCCATTAATGAAAATTCTAGCAAGTCTTCCAACTTTGCTCTGGTACTCGAAAGCCTTTTAATCCCTTTAAATTGCAATCCTAGTCTCATGTGGGAAGTAAATCTTTGCCTCTGGGGGACCTTGTTGAGAAGGGAAAATGAACTCTGGGAAGGGGTTGTGTGTGTGACCGGCTTTCATTCATTGAACAACCACCGTTTGAACACTCACTGTGTAGGAGGCATAGTTCAGTCTGGGAAATACAGCAAGACACAAGAGAGAGGGAAACTGTTGCCTCGTGGAGTATACTTCTAGTGGCTACTTCTTTCTTGTTTATTCTTTTTTCTCCTATTTACCAGCGCTGTCATGGACCCTGCTGAACTCTTAAGAGTAGTGTAAAGGTCCACAGGAGAGTTCTTTTTTTGTGTTGTGGATTCACACTGGCTTTGACTACTTTGCATTGAGCAGATATTCAGAGCTGACTCATTATTTCGTGAGTGTGTCTCCAAATCCATCAGAGCCTTCCCTGCCGGGACCCTCTGACCACAGCTTCCCTGGACTGTTTTGTTTTCCCCCAGGCTGACACCTTCCCCTCAGCCCTTGTTTTTTGGTGCTTCATGCCACAGTCTTTCTCTATCAGGGACCCTCCCAGATGGGCTTCTTAGGAGGGACCCAGATGCCTCAAAGCCGACTCTTCTTTCTCCAGACCCACTGCTAATCCACAGGGAGCGTTGGCCCATCTTTGACCTGTTGGAAGGAAAAACATCAGGTGCTTCCCAGACACAGAGCTCTGTCATGCTGCCCTAGGCCACCTGCTATATCTCAGGGTAGGGACCCCAGCAAATGGTGACTTCCAACTCCTGGACAGCATCGCAAGCTCTCAATGTGACCTTGAGATTCCTCTCTCTTGAGGTGAAGGAGGTAGCACTCTTGTTCCTGTTCTCGGTCTCTATTACCTGACACTTTTGCTCCCACTAGATCGACAAGTGCAACCTGTGATGCCCACTTTGAAATTTGCATTTCAGTTTTACCTCCCTGTGTATCTGATATTTATCATCTGAGGCCTCGAACAAAACTCTTATTTTAATATCTGGTTACACATGCTTTTCAAATACAAAAGTTGTTTATTTGTGTTCTCTCTCAAGAGGGCTTTCCTGGGGTAGCATTGATATTTCTGAATACCAATGCTTGGCTAAATTTATTAAGCTTGGCCCAGATGTGCAGAAAAAGTGGAGCTCCCTTATTACTCCGTTAACTGATCTGACCTTCCTTGCTTCCTGGATATTAGGGAAGGGACCCACTACATAGTCACATAGAAGAAACGTAGTCTAACATAATTAAATTGTAACTTTAGGTAAAATGGGGAGGCTCTAGGGTTTGCCTTCCTATCTGCACCCCTTCCAGAAGTCATCTGGGTATATGAGGGAGGAAGTGGGACATTGGAGAGGGAGGTGGGAGTCCTTAGCTCTGCATGGAGCCCTTGGGATTCTCATTTGTTTCTGTTGCTGCTATTATGTGATCAGGACAAGTGGTTGCTGAGATGCAGGCAGTTCTGTCTCTATTGAGAGAATCTGGACAAATCCCTTTGTTTGGATTCCAGTTCTCTTATTACATACATATATTTTTTATCATTTGTATTTCCCCTCCTGGGTAACATAAAATTCGGGGACCACTGTATACTGTTTGGCAGCCATTGTGAATCTAGTACGGTTGAAGATGGTTGTCATTACCCCTAATATTTTAGGGCTCCTCCTGAAGCAGATCCCTTCCCTGGTGAGTACAAGACCACAGTACTTGACCTTTGTGAACCATTCTGTGTTCTGCATCCTTATGACCAATATCCTCTAAGATAGACAGATGTATGCTTTCTGTTTAAACATTTTTTTAAATTTATTGATTTTAGAGAGCAAGGGGAGGGGGGGAGAGAGAGAGAGGGAGAGAGAAAGAGAGAGAGACACACACACACAATTTCATTGTTCCACTGACTTATGCACCCAACTGGTTGACTCCTACATGTGCCCTGACCTGGGATTGAACCCACAACCCCAGCATATCAGGACGGCACTCAACCCAGCTGAGCTACCCAGCCAGGGTGACAGACACTTGCTTTCATTTATTTTTTCTGAAGCCTCCCCTATTTCATGGCATCCTTGTTGGTATCTTCAGCTTCATGGCCAAACCTAAATGAGACAAGGGGATCTAACCAGGAGCTTTCACAACTATTGTGATACCTGCATTATGCACATTATTTGTCATCACCGTATAGTAGATAGGAATAGGAGAAACATTTAAATGAGAAGAAATAAGAATTGAGAAATAGCTGTCTTCTGAAGAAGGTAATTTATCCCGTAGATTCTTCGTTCCCTAGATCTAATCCATTTTCATTGCCGCCACCTCACCGTCCATTGCAGACCTGTCACCCCCTTGCCTCCCGGCCTTACCCACTCTGTTGCATTGTGATTGTTCCATATGTAGACAGTTTCCTTTCTGTAACAATTTTGATTGTATCTGTACCTATGAGCCATCTTTATTATGAATTTTCTTCTGCAGCTACGAGTCGCTGTGTGGCTTTAGGCAGGCTACTTATTCTCTGAACCTTGGTATACCCCTCGGTAAACAAGGATAACAATACTTGCTTCATATGATTATTGTAAGGATTCTATGAAAGAGCAGATGTCTAGCATCCAGCACCGGGCCAGGCAGGCGAGGTCTATTGGCAGTCCAAAAATGGCTGTTTTTGTTATTATCCTTTTCATCGTTCCCAGCACAAGCCTTCCCTTTCAGCTAGGATGTGTCCTTACTTCCTAAACATGCCATGTCCAAGTTCCGTCCTGGTTCTTACATCTGGCTTTTATGCTACTGTCTTTGAGTTCCTTTGTCCATCCGCCTTGTCTACCTAAGTCCTATCCATCCTTTCGAATCCATCACAAGCCCTGTTTGTTTTACAGGTGAGTTCTTGATAGCTTTGTTTTCTACTGATCTGCCCTTTCTTTTAACTCCCTTAACACTCCAGAAAATATAACTCTCATAGCACCATAGAAAATCTTACTCCCTGGTCAGTGTCTTTCAAGTAGATAGTTTGTATTTTTTCTCAGTGTTTCCCATTGTTTTTCTGTTATTTATTCGTTTATTTTTAGAGTTTCCCTTAGCTTCTTCAGCTAGATAGGTTGCTCCTGGAGAAAATGATTTTGTTGTCTTTTTGCCCCCCCCCTTTTTTTTTTATAAACAAGCATATATTACGTGTTCAGTAGCCAGTTGTTACATAGATATAAAACTTTGACTACTGTTGACCAGTAATCACGATTCAGTTACTTGTATTTGACTTCCATAAACTTCTCATGGCATTGTCTGTCAAAAGCATTTTGTTTTTGTGTGTTCGAGAAAAATATCAGCGAATATTACGGAAATCTTTTGAAATTTGAACTTTCATCAAAGAGAATAAGACTCAAGTGCTGTTTCAGTTAGAAATGCTTTTGTTTGCAAATAACAGGAAACCTTGTCCCTGGAGACTTTAAACAAACAAGGGTTTATTTTCTTCTCAAATAACAGTACGTTCAGAAGCCAGCAGTCTCGGTCTCTCGTCATCACAGACCAGGGCCTTGCTCTCGCCTCTGTCATCCTGGGCATGTTGACTTGCACCTTCGTACGTGCTGCTTCGTCCTTGCCTGGTGGTCGCTACACTTCTTAGCATCAGGTCCTCGTTCTGGGCAGAGGGCAGTGGCAGAGACTAAGTGTAGAAAGGGGCACATTTGCCTTTAAACTTTTTTTCTTTATAGAGGCAACATAAACTTTTATGGAACTCTCACCAGCAAACCTCTCCTTATATCTCCTTGCATGGAATAGCCCTACACGGTGACCTCTCTCTGGAGGGTGGCTGGGAGCAGGGGCCGGTGAGGGCTGGGAAAGACAGGCTGCCCCACAAACATGAAGCAACAGCTCAAAGAGCTATTTTCCTAACTGAAGCCCCACTCTGAAAGGGTCCATCAGCTACCTATCTCTCAGAAAAAAATAACTCTTTGGGCTAATGAAACTATTTAACTTTCAGAAGACAAGTTTCTACTTTTCTGAGTAGATGCATATTGGCTTTTCCTTTTGTTGTGAAATGCAAAGCCATTGCTCTCTCAGGTTTGGATCGAAGAACTCAGAATCTAAATCCTTGTTTTATTACTGCAAAGAAAATAAAAAAGAATAAGGCATCAGTGATCCTCTTGAAAGACACAACAGGGATTTGTTTTCCCTTCTGTTCCTGTGTGCGCCCTTTAATTTTTTTCGTTCCTCAAGCAGAGCAGGCAACCCCAAATTAAAGCAGCTCATGCCTGGAGCACGTGATGATTAAATCTTATCTGGCTGTTCTGGAGACAGACAGGTAATAGTTGTTGTAGAAAACCTTTTGTAGTATCTGAAAAGAAAACTGTCACAAAGAATGCTGTACCTCTGCGCTACAAGATAAAGTTAAATTACATCAGCTGAGGGTTTTTTTGCAGGTAGCAATTCCTTTAATAGTATTTGAAGTGTGTTGACTGAACAGAAATAGTGTCCTAAGTAAAGTTTCATTATCTGTGGGAGCCTGTTGTAAATACCACAGTGTTGTGATGTATGTTTAGCTAATTTCATGTTCTTTGGAAGCTGCTCTCCAGTAGCTTAAAATGCTTATTACTAGTAAACATTGTATATTAGCACACAAGAGCCTAGAGAAAACACCACTTACCCTTTGGTAATGGACAAATAGAGAATAGCAGAAGATGGGAATTATCTTTATGCAGATGTCACATCAGCCTGTAATAGAACAAGATTATTTATACTTTGGAAAAAAGACCATGTTGTTTTTATGAAGATCAGAGCAGGCAAATAGCTGCTAAAGAATAAATTATTTGAATTGATATTCAGTGGCTCATTCAAAGCATCTAGGAATACAGTGCATACTTTTAACCCCCTTATCTTTTTTTTTTTTAATTCAAGAAGTACTGCAGAATGCTTCAGCCTTCTGAATTAGGAACTGTGGCAGAATGATTTGTTTCTTTTGTTCTGCTCTTTATATGGACAGTCTGTTTGCTTGTTGGCACTGTTCAAGGTGCTGATCCTAAATTGTAACTTATTGGCCCTGGCTGGAGAGACATTGTTTGCCCGCGTTACTGTGCTGCTGAAGCATTATAGAACACATTTAAGAATTCTTATATAGAGGCCTTTCTTTGTATTAGAATTTTCCTCTAGTGATACACAAAGCTTTTGTAGCTGTTAGGAAAAGGTATGGGACACTAGAGTTTTTGGAATAATCCAGAACTATATGTGTAATTTTTCTTGCTGGTTCAATTATTTAGCTTTTGATTCTCTCTGGCATTTTCCTGTTGAAACAACTAACATCATCAACATTTTATCAATGGGACTAATAAAGTGTATGCTTTGAAGCAGGTACACTGTATTTCTATCTCATCTTGAGTGACAGGGCTCATTTAATAATAGCATTTAGCACTGTGTGTGTCAACTGATGGTCCTTGGTACCAGTTCACCACCAACAGGACTCTGCAATAAGGAGTGTAGTGAAGAAGGAAACTTGATTCATTGTAACAGGTCAGTTTTGATACAGCATGGTGGTGGAATAACCTGGTAGTGTTACAGCTTAATTATGAAACAGCATGGCTTTGAGGAGGCCCTGGGGCAAGGTGGCCCTGAGGTGAGGCTCCTCTCCTGCTATACAGCCCTGCTCTGCTCCACCTGCTCCAGTCAGCTCAGCTCTGTCCTGAGCATGTTCTCTCCACTTTGCTCCTGGGAGGTCTCTCCAGTGTTTCAACTCCATCCAGGAAAACCCAGTCTTCAGTGAAAATGGAAAGTGCTCTCCCCTAACCAGAGAGGAGCTACTTCTATAGACCCCCACCTAGGGTCTCTTATGGGTTCATCCTCATGCAAATGAAGACTCCTAAATTCTCACAGTTTGATTGGTCTAAAAAGCACTGATTGGTCAGAATGGAGCCCCTATGATTGGTTGATAAAGATGCTCATGTTGGATATAGTTGTGCAGCCCCCATTGGATGGGGAAGGCCTTAGTCCTGTTGGTTGAAATACAATCCCAGGAACTTCTTTATAAGGGCTGGCTCCAGTGGCAGGGACACAGTGCCGGCAGGCAGCTCAGTGCAGGCGTCTCCCTGAAGCACAGTGTGTCAGAGGCCCCTGTGTGGAAATGGCTGCTAGCTCTGTTTTTAAAATTTGAGCCCAGTGAGCCACCAGGAGCCCTTCTCCATAGGTGTTTTCTTTCTCAGCCTCCACATGTGTTTTTGTCTACTGGGTAGTATTTTGTTGAATTTGAACAGATATATAGAGGACACATCTTATTTCAGCACTTATGTGCAAAGTGTAATGGAGATACAAAAAATGACTATGACACCAGCTTTGTGAAGGGCCACACAGTGTGCGCGCGTGCGCACACACACGCACACACACACACACTCACTCACTCTAGTCATAATTCTCATGATGTCCTCCCCAAAGTTTCCCATCCCCTGGCTATTCAATCAAATACAAATCCAGAACATTTTGGGAAGGGATTTTGCAGATATAGTTAAAGTCCCAAATCAGTTGACCTTAAGATACAGAGATGATGCAAATGGACCTGACCCCAAAAGGTGAGATCTTTAAAAGCAGAGACTGTTCTCTAGTTGTGGCGAAAGGGAACGTCAGAGAGATTCAAGGCCTGAGAAGGGACCGTACTCACCTGGCCATTGTTGGTTTGAAGATGGGGGGATGTAACATGGAATGTGAGGGACTCTAGAAGCTTGGAGTGAGCAGCTTGTAGCTGACAGGCAGCAAGGAAACGGTGCCCTCAGTCTTAGCATAATAAGGAACCAGATTTCATCAGCAATCAGCATGAGCACAGAAGTGCATTCTACCCTAGGTCCTCCCGAGAAGAGACCAGTGTGGCCATCACCTTGATTTCAGCTTTGTGTGAAACCCTAAGCAGAAAACCAGCAGAGTCGTGCTCAACTTCTTTCTTATAGAACTGTGAGGTCATAAATTTGTCTTCTTATACGTTTCTACATTTGTGATAATTTATAAAGCAACAATAGAAAACTAATGTACACATATACATAGACAGGTTTGTCATTTCCCCTATGACAGGAAATATTAGTGACACTGAATTAATTTCAATTCTTAGGACCCCCTCCAAAGAGTTGGATAACATTAACAGAATTTTAGACTTACCATATATATACATCCTAATTGTACACATAAGAAAATAGCAGTCCAGAGAAGTTAAGATTTTGTCCAAGGTTTTGGAGCTAACCAGTGGCAGAGCTTGGATAGGAGCGTGTATTCTGATTCAAGGTTCAGGGTTGTTTCATTATATCTCACTGTGGTGCTTAATGAGTTCCAGATTTAAATTGGAACCAAAGTATAAAGCCAAGTAATGGCAGTTTCTCTGTCATAATGTCAAATGTAAGGAAGCAAAGGAATAAGTAAAAGTAATTTCAGGAGAGCATTATTATTTTTTACCTAAAGATTCTAAGGCATGGCCCTGGCCGGGTAGCTCAGTTGTTTAGAGCATTGTCTCGATACGCCAAGGTTGTGGGTTTGACCCCTAGTCAGGGAACATACAAGAATCAGCCAATAAATGCGTAAATAAGTGGAACAATAAATCAATGTTTCTCTCTCTCTAAAATCAATCAATAAAAATTTATTAAAAAAGATTCTAAAGCATGGAATGACGTGTGGTGTGCATTGCTGCGACTGGTTTGTTAGCCGTCATAAAAACATTGCACATTCAGTGCAGTAATGTTCCCTTCCAAGTGGAGCCATGGCTGAGTTCTTTGAATGATCCCTCTGTTATCTGGCATTTTATTAGAATAGATTTTTTACTTTACACACATTTAACACTTTATTTTGAGCATTCTCAGTGATGGCAGGTATTTGAGCCTTGAGGGTTAATTTTATATTGTTTCCAAATAGCTTTTGGATAGTTGTAATATGACACATCAGATTTGGTAATCAGTCTGAATAAAATAATAAAAATCAGTCTGCGTAATATAAGAGAAAATTGGTCCGGGTAATACAATAAAAAGAAAATGCTGTTCATGTAGTACTGTGGCCTTTTCTGTATTTTTCCCCCCCCTAAATTAAATCTGACCATAGTTTTAATAAAAAGTTTCGAAGTCATTTGGAACAAGGCATGACTAAAGTAAGTACCTATCTCTTCTGGCAAGCAGTTCAACAGAACATGTGCTTTTGGAGAGAGTGGAATCCTGTCTTGACAACTTTCTAGTTGTACGGCCGTGGCAGAGTTACTTAGCCTCTGCAGACCTTGATATTGGAAGGTGTAAAATGGAGACTAAAAGCATTAACTTTATGTCTGTCACACAGGAGTTACTCAATAAATGAATGAAATAAGTGAACTCAATGATGTAAGTGTGTAAAGCTCTTACATGTCAATGCAGTACATAGTTTGTGCTTAAACATAGTTTGTTTTTAAATATTATTTTTAGTGGTAGTTAAATGATATGTTCAGGTTTGATGAATAAGGATAGCTTGTTGTTTTACTTGAACCCAAGAAATAGAATTTCCCAGTGCATTCCACTTTTGCCTGTTTTCACAGTAAGTCTGTGTACAGCCTCCTTGGTCATGGCCCACAGTGCCTGCTGACTGCAGCAGGAGATGAGTGGGTGGTTCGGTTCTCTTTTCCTGCCCAGAAGATCCATGTTACCACCGAGTCACTCTGGCTTCTCTGGAGTATGCCACACCCTTTTACTTTAGAAACTAATATTTATTCATACGTTTGTATTCACACACTGAGAAAAAGACATCTTGTCTCCTTGACTTATATTCTAGTAAGAGCAGCAGACAACTTTTAAAAAAAAAATCACAATTTACCTGCCTGGCCTTCTACCTGAGTCTAAAAATGTGTGCACAGCTGCACCTTGTAGACGTGTATGTAGTAGCTGAACTCCTGTCTGCGAGGCCCAGCGTCAGCACAAAGAACCCAGTATCTTTGTCCTTTTGGTCCAAGTGGGCTCCAGTTCTCTTGATCTCATCAGCAGCCTCTGATGTTCTACTTAGGCCTTAGAACAGATATAAGCAGTAGCAAGGCTAGTGCTTCGGCAAAGAGGATTAAGATTGTGCTAACAGATAGAAACTGTTTATTTTAAAGAAGTTTTTGATGCAAAAGAAAATAGTTCTCACAGGAAAACATACAGGAGGCCAATTCAGATGTTGTGTGATGGCATGCTGTGTATGTCTGTGTAGTTTTTGGCCTTCCCCTCAATCATATTTACTTCATCCAGGTATGAAGTGCCTCCTAAGTTTAATATCATTGAGTTCTGAAGGTCACAGCCATTTTTTAATTGATTTTAGAGAGAGAGGAAGGGAGAGAGAGGGAGAGAGAGAAATCAGTGTGAAAGGGAACTCTGATCGGCTGTCTCTTGTATGCCCCCTACTGGGGATCAAGCCTGCAACCCAGGGCATGTGCCCTGACCAGGAATCGAACCAGTGACCTTCTGGTGCATGGAACAATGCTCAATCACTGAGCCACACCGTCCAGTACAACCATTTACAATAAAAAAAGAATGATGGATGTTAAAATTTCCTGTAATGTTGACCGAATGAGGCTTGTGTTGGACACCAGCATGCATGATTAAGATGAAGGGACGAGGTGGTTCTTGACATCTTTTCCTCATGCTTTTGAGAGGTGACCTGAAACAGCATGCTGTGTGCAATTTCTTAAAGCATGTAAAATATCTTACTGGCATTCTTCACTCCACTGTCCTCACCCACCACCCCCATTGAATAGAGATTCCATCAGAAATAATCATAATGTTAATTATTTTAATAATCATAGCTAATATGTGGAGAGATTTTTTTAAACCCGAGGCTAAGTGCTTTTGTATGAACATAGCTTATTTGATTTTCATAGCAATCCTGTGACATAATTATAGCTGTCATGGGTCCTGTGAGATAATAGCTGTTATCAGTCCTGTGACTTTATACTCTTGTCTTTGCGTGTATCCTGTGTCAGACAGTGCAGAGTGCTTTACAGTGATGCGCCACAGAACGGCGTTTTGGTCAACCACAGACCGCATATGTGACAGTGGTCACGTAAGATTATAATGAAAGAAAAGGCTGGACCCCACTCCAATGTCGAATTTGCCGCTAGCTCTGGGGGGTTTAAATGGACAAGGAGGTTTAATATGCTGTCCTGGAGCCTGGGAACGCACCCCCCACCTTTGCTCATTTTCACACGCAAACACACGCGTGTGCACAAACATACTTCCCTTCCCTCCCCTTCTCTTTCCTCTCAGTCCTGTTTCTTTCCCTCTCCCTTTTATTATTTCTCACCTGTGTGGGTCTCTTTTGAGGACTCTGTCCTTTCTTTCTTCCTTCTTCTTCCTGATATGTACTCTCTTTCCCATGGCGCCTTCTTCTGCCTCCCCAAGACACATGCACACATACTTTATCCTCTATACCTTATTTTTACTCTATCATTTCTATGTTTAGATACACAAATACTTACCACTGTGCTACAGTTCCCTCCAGTATTCAGTAGTACGTGCTGTTATAGATTGGTAGCCCAGGGACAATAAATAGGCTGTACCATCCAGGTCTGTGTAAGTACAAGGATGAAAATGCCTAACGACCTATTTCTAAAAACCCTGTTGTTATGTGCTGAGTTATTTTTATTTATTATTTTTCTAATTCCTCACCACAGTCTTATGAGATACTAGCCTGTCAGCATAAGCCTGGTGAAGGCAGTGACTTTTTTTCCTTCTGGGCTGAATTCCTTGCATGGCAGCTATTATAGTGCCTGGTGTCTTGTAGGTGCTTAGTTACTGAATGAACACGTTTCTGGTTTTTGGATAAGGAGACTGTTAAACACAGAAAAGTTCAAATCAGTTGCTCAAGGTGTAAGGGTGAGGCTGAGATTTACACCCAGGCAGTGTGACTTCAGAGCCTGTAATCTTCACCTATATGCTGTGGGAGGTTTTTGGTAACAGATTTCTGGGATAATGTTAAATTCTGAGTCAGAATGATGTTGAATCCTAGGTTTCTGAAATAAAAAGTATAAAGTTATTTTGGAAACTGTTCAAAAAGTTATTTTGAAACTGTTGTAAATCATCTCTTAATGGAAAAGCTATGGGTTTAGAGTGCCCAATCTTGAAGAAATCATGGATTATGTGAGTATTGCTTATTTATGAGAAAATACGAATATATATGAATATAATAGTATGTATGGGGCTATATATGAATGTATTAAGATTCTGTGACACATGCAATAATGTTTTTACACCTTTTAGAGAAGGAAAAATGAAAGATACAGCTTTAGCAAATTTGCCACTGTTCTTCATAAAATATAATACATGATTAAAATAGGGGTTTTAAAAATTCTTGATATTAGCTCCTGCTATTAATATTTCCTAATACTTTTTTCCTTTTACAAAAAGTATTTGGAGTTAGGAACATGTATGTTGTACGAAGTCTGAAATATGTTTTTGATACTTAAACAAATTTAGGATGTTTCCAGTTAAACAGTTTTGTGTTAAAGGGATGAACAGAATTCCAGAGTATTTCAAAAAGGGCTGTACCCCTTTTTACTGCCTCCAGAACATTGCAAACATGTACTGTATTCCAACCAATTTTATTGGCTCATAGTTTCCAAAATTATTTTAATTTTTATAGAGGAAAAGGGGCATTCTATTTTAACTTGCAGTCTGTATTTTTGGTGAAGTTAAACATTTTTCCAAATGGTTATTAACTAGATATACTCCCCTATGGACTGTCAATTTTTTCATTTATTTGAAGTTTCTTCCCTCTAGCTGGTTCAAGAATCTCATGGTGGGGGTTATTTTGAGTTGTTCTAATTGGCAAGCTGTCTGTATTCTTAGAAGCATAACCTAGGGATCAGCTAGCCACTCTTGGATGTATTTGTTTAAAGATTTTACAAAGACCAACCACTACCTCCCCCAAATTGAATATGTGACTCCGTAACATGATCATATACCTTGGTAGACATGAGTAAGCATTTAGGATGTAGAACTTTAAAGAAAATAAATGTAACAACAAGACTTTGCTTTAAATAGGAGCATGAACTTCATAAATACAAACCTAAGACGTTTTGGGATTTTAGCTCTATATTAAGGTACATCCTTCTGTCTCCTTTTTCTCCCTACTCGTTGCTGTGCTGTGGGGTAGCCCAGCTAGCTCTGAAATCTCTCCTAGCAGGTGTTACTATCTTGCTTTCATTAGGCACTCAGTTCCATCACCTAGGTCAGTTGTTTCTGCTGCCCTTGAGGCTGCTGCAGTGAGTGTCTCTTTCTGACACTTTTTTTC
This sequence comes from Tadarida brasiliensis, assembly GCA_030848825.1. Taxonomy (NCBI): domain Eukaryota; kingdom Metazoa; phylum Chordata; class Mammalia; order Chiroptera; family Molossidae; genus Tadarida; species Tadarida brasiliensis. The sequence continues at coordinate 110,889,010 of CM061263.1, read as the reverse complement.
ATCATCTCTTTGAATGAGTACTGCTCTCTTAAGCCAACAAGATATATGCGTATACCTTGTTGACCTCGCTGGACAAATACCAGATACACAGTTGGTCCTGTAGGCTGCTTATTTTTTTTTTTTACTCATCACTCTTGCCCTGCTACACTCAGGAGACACGTAATCTCCATAGATGAACTGTGTACGTTTTATGTCATTGTTTTTAAGTACCAGGAGAAAATAATTTTGCTGCAGAATTGATATTATCATGCCAGTTTGATTGCTGAAAACAAAATGTCATTTTTTTTTAAATGAAGGAAGACGTTTGTATAAAATCAAAAAGACTGACCATATGTAAATATTCTTTACATGATTTCCTCATTTGTGGCTTCACGATCTGGAGGGTTGAAGTTTAAAAGTCAACACAGTGTTCTTATAATACAGGTTTATTACCAACTAATTTCTTATATTGCCAGTGTTTTATATATAGCTTGATAATTTTAACATGAGGAAACTGACTAGGAAAATAGTTATTTTTGTTTGCTGAATTGAGAAGAATGTATAAAAAAGAAAACTTCAGCCCAGTCGGTGTGGCTTAGTAGTTGAGTCTGGACCCATGCACCAAGAGGTTGCCGGCTCGATTCCTGGTCAGGGCACATGCCCAGGTTGTGGGCCCAATCCCCAGTAGGGGACATGCAGGAGGCGGCCATTTGATGTTCTCTCTCATTGATGTTTCTATCTCTCTCTCCCTCTCCCTTCCTCTTTCTAAAATCAATAAAGAAAAAAAAAAGAAAATTTCAGAAGCTCATTTCTTTCAAAGAAGGTATGAAAACATTACACATAACTTCTCTCTTGTGAGAGAGCTAGAGCATAATAAGTTCCTGGGAGACCCAGTTGATTAATGTATAAAGCTGTTTTCATTTTCAAAGATCTTCTAAAATCCATTTCCAGGTTTCTAATGGAAAAGTTAATTGATTTCAAATGTCAGCCTGTGTCTTATGGTGATGAAGGTGATAGGCCCTCCTAGGTAAAATACATCGTACCATATTAATGAGGAAAGCTGTATAGAGTTAGCCATCATTGAGCAGAGTCTTTAGGGAGTCTTAGGTCATGTTTTGCTGGGCATTGGGGCATTCTGGGAGTGTACAGTCACATCTGTGAAGGGACACATGAATGTGTCACCAGAATCAGGAGATTGCGATTTATGCCCTGGAGTCCACCTGTTTCTCCAGGAGATACCCCAATATGACATCTGCTCCTATTTCCATTATTTTACCTTTTGAAACAAGTTGAGAGAAGACTGAGAAATGAAGGCATTTCTTAGAGAACAATAATCAAGAATAATTGCACTGTTTTAAATGCATTCCTTTCTTAGTGGCTTCTAGAAACAAATATTCTGTTATTGATTTTTCTCACCAACAGTTTAATTCACAGAGTTAAGAAACCTTTTTAAAACAAAAACAGAAACTAAAACCCATGGGATGATAGGCTTAACAACTTTGTATTGTAAGAAGTAGACAGCCTTTACCTAATAAAATAGGCTCTGCTAATTTATTTGTAGAACATAACCTTGTGAATTAAATATTTGGATTGTACCAAAGGTCCTTGCTTTTAAAAAGTACTTCAGCTGAGTCAGTACAGGCAGCACTGTATCATTTTTGGAAATTGGGTTTTCTTATATTTGATTTTTCTCCCAACAAGTACAACTGCACTCATCTCCTTATGAACAGGAGTGTTTGACGGTGGGTTAAATGAGCTGTAAAAAGCATCTCAGGAAGAGGTGTCATGTAAGGAATAATTATTTTCCAAGTACTATCTGAGAAGCTTTCACAATTCAAAGCTTCCTCAAAATAGAGATTAACAGTCAAAGTTCATCTGTGTACTCTTGTATTTGGATTGCCTGCCACGATGCCAACTCACCGTCACTTGGAGGGAAAAAATGTTCAGATTCATCAGTGTTGTAGGCAGATGTAATGTATATTCAGCGTAGTGGGAGCCTGAATAGAGAAGAGGCAATGGGCCCGTGAGCTGAGTCTGCTTTCCTTTGTTCTTCTAAGGTACCCAGCAGTAGCTGGTTATGGTGAGTGTCTCTTGTACGTGCTCGTCTGGCATCGGCCCTCCTTTTCTTCTCCTCTAGCGTCTAGAATTTCTCTTAGGAAACCTATTCTGTATTCTTAGCCTGTCTAGTCGAGGGGGGACTCCTCTTGCTGTAATGGACACAGAACCATTTTCTGCCCGTAGGGAGTAACTGGTGGCTAAGTAACCGACAGTGGTCAAGTGAGACTCCGTTCTTGGCATTTTCCTTGGAATTCTTGGAAAGGAACCTTAACTTTTCCCCCTGAAATTTCTCAGTGAGTAGTAAGCAAGACGACCTAGTGTCAGTGGGAGCTCTTACCATGCCTGAGAGGATGTCAGAGCTTGAGCTGGAAATCCAGAATCCCTGTCAGCTAATCTGAATACCTCATCAGTTGAGAGAGCGAGTGAGTCCTTTTTTTTTTTTTAAATTTCATTTATTTATTCAAATTTACCTTTATTGTTGAAAATATTACAGATGTCCCTCTCTTTTCCCCCGCATTAACACCCTTCTCCCCAGCCTTCACCGCACTGTTGTCTGTGTCTCTTGGTTATGCATATGTGCATATACGTTCTCCGGTTTATCTCTTTCCAAGACCCGGCCCCCCTTCCTCTGAGGTTTGTCAGTCTGTTCCCTAGTTCCGTGTCTCTGGATCTAATTTGTTCCTCAGCATATTTTGTTCATGATATTCCACAAATAAGTGAGATCATGTTGTACTTGTCTTTCTCCGACTGGCTTATTTCGCTCAGCATAATCGTAGTCCTCCCTTTTTGTATAACCCAGTTTGAGATGGGTCTCTGTCACTGAGATACACTTGACTGACACACTCTTACTAGTTTAGTGTTGGATTTTCCTTCACTCTCAAAGCTGACTTTTGGTGTATGTACCATTAATTCTTTTTGCCAGTAATTTAATTTTTCTTGTTTTTTTTTTTTTTTAACCACACACACACACACACACACACAAAGTAAATAACTACTGAGTATAAATGGTACAATAGAACAAGCAAACAAACAAAACTCGTAACATCCATGTTTACAAGTGACATTAGTCTGCCCTTGTCTAGCTTTAGAGTGAGGGTCGGTGGCTCATAAAAAGAGTCAAGGGAACATTTTTTTTTTCCTATTCTGTGAATGTATTCGTGTAAGTATAGAAAGATCTGTTCTTTGAATGTATAAGATTATTTGTAAAACTAGTCATTCCATATATATATATTTATATACCCCAGCCCCTAGTGCTTTTCCCATCTGTAATTTACACTTTTCCCATGCAGCAATGTCAGAACTTGGAGGTACTGTGTATGAAACACTTCCAAGGACAGATAAATCCTTGATAGCAGAGTAGCCAGGTTATTATGGTCTGTGTCATAGACTTGAGGGGAAAGCATGCATTTTCTTTGCAACAGAAGAGGTAGGGTGTGCTTGGGAGCAATCATTCTGCCAGCAAAGCTACGTGAAGACTTCACCTTACTGATGTGGCCTCGCTGCTTTGGCAGGTATTACTGCTTCCAGATTTGGTCACAGCGTGGGACAAAGGAATATACAGACCTCCTTCCTGCCTTTGAACAATTAGCGTCAGCATAGTATCCTGAACAGTGATGAGATATAAACAAAGCAAACAGACAGAGAACCTGGAAAGATTTGGCCTTGGGGAATTACTTAGCAATAATCACCAGCTTTGTTGAATGTGGAGGCATTTGTGGATTTTGACAGCATTTACTTTTTTTGAAGGGAATTTACCACATAGTGGAAGTGATGGCCTTACTGGTTGTACACACAGATGGGCAACTACCAATCCAAATATCACACTGCTACAGGAAGATGTGCCCAGATGGTTCTAACTGAGCCCTATGCCTTGAGGGCCTTTTTCTTCTTGTGAAGAAAATGTGAATCAGTGCACTAGCAGTGATAATAAAAATTTTGCTATTTTAAAAGTACCTCACCTCTTGTATTTTTGGTCCATGTTCTGTTCCTAAAATAAAACCCCTATTTCCAGGCATAAAAAGAAAACACATGACAAACCTCAAATATTCTCAATTTTGGGATGGCTGTAGATGGCCCTAATATTTAATAGTTATGTTTCTATTAAGGTGAAATTAAGTGGATCCTATTTCCAACATAAAGAACTTGCCATTTAAATAATTCTCCTGGGACCCTATTAGAAAGTAAATGAGAACCTCCTCTAGCGATCTTTGGGAAAGGCTTAGTGAATGAAATATTTCTGTATTATTTGTTGTGATGTGCTATGTTCATTTGGCTCTAAGTCAAAATAAATATTGCTTCATTTGTGTAACTGCTTTCTCTGAAATTTTCTCATGAATGAAGTCTCTTTAAAATATTAACATTTGATTAAATGTACTTAAATTTTTACAGCTTTTTGTAAATTTTTTTTCTTTTCTTTCCCCAAATGTGTTTTATTAATTTTTTAGAGAGAAAGGAAGGGAGAGGGAGAGATGGCAACATCCATGTGAAAGAGAAACATCAATCGGCCACCTCTTGCATGCCCCCTACTGGGGATAGAGCCCGAAACCCAGGCATGTGCCCTGACCGGAAATTGAACCGAGACCTCTCAGTCCATGGGACAACACTCAGTCCACTGAGCCACACTGGCCGGGCTCTTACCTTTTTAATAGCAGTGTTGAAGGCTAGTGGTCGCCGTCAGACAGGGCATTGAAGAGTAATCCGAGGCTCTATGTAGGCTTGGAAATGTCCTTACTGCTTAGGAATCCCATGGGTTTAGAAAAGTATAGAAACTTTCAGTGCCTATCATCACAGTTCTGCAGTTATGAGTTTGCTCTCAAAAATAAGAAAATACATCTTCGTGATTTGCTAGCTTACTCCTTATTGGTGTATCTCTCTCTGCTTAGTTCTACCATTATCTCCTCCCCTCTTTGTCTTCGAGTTCGTAGTCTCTTGCTGTCTTCTGTAAACATTTCAAAATCACAGGAAAATACAATGCAAGATGCATAAATCTAATTGGACATCTTGCAAAGGATGAAGGTGCCCATGGAGTCAGTGGAAGCAGCTCAGTAAGATCTGAGTTAACAACACATAAACCCAGAGACAAATGGGGGCATATCAGCAATGGATCAGGCAGTCGTCACTATAGATAATCATTAAGAGAGACCCTTCAATAGAGTATGATTGAAGTATTAAAGGATTAGGTGAGACTCTCAGGAAGATCAAGATTCTTGACTATTTTGGCAGAAATAATGTTTTTAAATTTTACTGTAATGTGAAGCAAAGACTTGTATGGTGTGGTTATCACTTTAAAAATACAAATTTTAGCCCTGGCCAGTTTGCCTCAGTGGTGAGAGCATCGGCCTGCAGACTAAAGAGCCGCAGGTTCAGTCCCTGGCCCTGGTTGGAGTTGTGCAGGAGGCAATCAATCTATGTGTCTCTCTCACATTGGTGTTTCTCTATCTCTTCCTCCCACTCTATCTGAAGATAAATGGAAACATATCCTCAGGTGAGGATTAAAAAAATATATAAATATTAGCCCAGGCCAGTTTGGCTCAGTGGATAGAGCGTCGGTGTGTGGATCAAAGCCAAAGGGTTCGGTTCGATTCCCAGTCTAGGGCACATTCCTGGGTTTCGAGTTAGATTGCAGGCTCTGGTTGGGGTTGTGGGGGAGGCAACCAATCGATGTGTCTGTCTCACATCGATGTTTCTCTCTCTCTCTCTCTTTCTCTCTCCCCCCACACACACTCCCTTCCTCCCTTCCACTCTATCTGAAAATCAATGGAAAAAATATCCTCAGGTGAGGATTAACAACAAAATACAAATTTTACATTATTTTATACTTATAAAAGAATATTTGTAACATAAATGTCTAAATACTTTCCCCAAATGTCATATTTCTGTTTTAACTGGGAAAAAACACCATCCAGAATTTTGTGTTTATTTTTCCCCTAGGTTTTTTTTTTTTTACAAGTAATTTTACCATAAATGTGTGTGTTTGCACGTGTGCGTGTGTGCGCGCGCGCACGCACACACAGACACACACACACACACACACACTCGTCTGGTTCTGAGCTTTATAAAATGGTATTTAGGTCTGTGAAACCTTTATCATTTACTCTCTAAAAACTCAGTTCAATGTTTTAAAAACTCATCCTTGTTGTGGTATATAGCTCTATCTTATTTATACTGTTGTATAATATTCTACAGTATTACTGATATTACCAAGAGTTGATATAGACCAATGGGAATTCTTATATACTATTGTGTATATGAGTGTAAATTATTATGAAACTTTGAATAACAGCTTAGCATTAACTTATAAAGCTGTCTGTACAGTTTTATTCCTAGTCAAAGATCCTAGATCTAGAAAGATAAATTTGAATTAATAAATTTTACAAAATTATCCATGACTGTTTATTTTATAAGTGTAGTATAGACGGGTAGATGTATGACTTGTAGCTAATACCACTGATCTGAAAGCAAAGCTGTGGGATAATCATTTGCCATTAAACATCCATTTAAATACAAAGTGTTTTATATCTCATAGTATGAATAGGTATTAACCATAATAAAAACCCTGAAGATATCGTAGAGTAATTTTGGGTAATTTAGTGCCATTTGATGGAAGTATATATCCGGTGAGAGCTTCCCATTTGTTAAACATTTAACATGAACTTGATTTGAGAAATGCAAATCACTGTGTTAAGGTGTCACTGTAGGAAGCAGGGCAGCGATAAGGGAAGATTCTTGAGTTGGTCTGTCAAGAAGTGGGATCTACCTCTCAAGCCTCATCTGATCTTAATCTCTGAACATCGGTTTCACCCCAGGTAAAATAGGGATAATGATATCAGACTTGCTTCCATGACTGTTTGCCAATTAAGTGAAATAGAATATGGGAAAATACTTTTCAATGATAAAGTGTGTAAGGGAGGGTTTACTATTATTGTTACCATCACCGTTGTTTGAAGAACCCTGCTCTAGTAAGCAAATCCCAATCACATCTTCTGAACATTTATATGGAGAGAATGTGTCTCAGTGCCCAGTGTATATTGGAACAGTCTTTTTGAAGAACGCCTCGAACACTGCCTAATATCCAAACTGGCTTTTATTTCGTTACATAAAATGATGAAGAAGTTGTCCTAAGAATTTAAAGTAACTTGTCCTCCTTCAAATGGCTTGTCTGAAACTTATCTTAAAAGAGAGATAAGATTCTATTTATAAACTTTGAATGCTTCTTTTGTTCTTTATGGAAACATTCCCAAGAATGATACAAAAGCACTGTTATGTGATGAAATGCCCTGTGACACTGAGGTCTTGATCCCATGTATCCAGTAGCTATCACATGTGATTAATATGTAAGTTCGAGCTCAAGTACTGACAGAATTCTAGTACTTGACTGGTATATTATAAACTTTATTAGTAATAATTTAAAAATCTTGTGTGGGAAAAGCTGGAAGTCTAAAAGGTTAAAAAATAATAATTGACAATTTTTCCAAGCTCTGGTAACAAATAGAAGCCATATCCTTTTATAGATGACAGCCCAGAGTCTTGTTGATAAATTGTAAATAAATTGTATATATTCCCCGAGTTGATGCTTGGATGAATTAATGCCTCTGAGTCAGAAATCTGGAAGTTGATGTATAAAGTGACCTGGATAAACGCGACCGTGTTGTTTAAACGTTTGGTATTCCTCTAAGCTAAATGGGAACAGTATTACTGTAACAGATTTTGGGTTATCTCAATCTCATTTTTAACTATGTGGTGAATTGTGATGCCACTGGATTCTTTCCTGTGTTTTGTCTTTCCCTCATTTTTAATTTCTTCTTTATTTAAGTCTCTTACTTCTGTCCAAAATGGTGTATCAGGAATAAAAATAGAAACGAACCAAGTAAATTTTGGAAGTAACTAATTTATATAAAGAAAATAACTAGCTTTTTAAGTACATTTTTATTTTTAAATGTGCAGTCAGCCTTTTTGAGGAGTCTCTTTTAGTTGAATCTCTACAAATATATTTGTATCTTTCTAGCAAAAATTCTGACAGTTCTTTGGCTATATAGTTATAATTATAGCCAGTATAAAAAAGCAGACAAAAGCATACATAGGCTTAGATTTTCATCCAATGACTATATTTTCTTAGCTTTAGGAGACTATTAAATCATTTACTAAAATTATTCCTTATTGGGCGTTAGCTCAAGGGAGAGCCTTCAGTGTGGTAAGTGGCCAGTTAGAAGCTAAGCATTCACCTATAGAAAGGGACACTTTCGCTTGAGGATGCGGTAGCCTGAACAGTACGGAGTGTGAGGTTTTGTGTCAAGAGGGGAGTTAGGTTTATATCCTTGCCACTCAGCAGTAGTGTGACCTTGATCAAGTCTGTTAACTTCTTTGAGTGTCCGTCTTCTCGGACATAATGGAGTATATTTTTCATTGAACTAAATGTTAAAGGAGGTAAGTGATAGAAAGAGCTTGCCTGGTAGGTCATGATGCTTGCTTAATGGTTCACGGCTTGTTATCAATGAGGTGTGCTCCTGATCAGGTAGGAGAGATAGAGCAGTGAGGGTTGGGAGAAGTCTCGTGTTGCTTGGAACAGACACAGGTCCACAGGGAGACACATGCAATCCAAGCCATGGCCACCCAGTCCTCAGGAGATCGAAAGTATTAGATTGAAGTTCTGTCCCACATATGTTGGAATTCCCTGTGACCTTACTATCTGTAGGGGTTCATAGCAGGCTGCCAGATTTTCCTCACCACTGCTCACTCCTAAGATTTTGCTTTGCTGAGGTCTGGATCTGTTACACATGTATCTCCTGCTTGGCTGAAGTGACCTCTTTGTTTCCAAGAGCCCCACTGATGTTAGTGCTGTGTACCCAGACTTTAATGAAGGCTTGATGTAAGCGAGGGGTTTAGGTGTAACATAGCAACGGCTTAAAATGGACCCTTAGCAATCTCAGTCTTTAAATGTCTCTGCTATTACTGCTCTGGGGAGTGTTCACTGGTTGCTTTTTTTCTACTCTCTACTCAGGCACTGCCCTTCTGCCACATGGCTGGGCATCTTCTCGTTCCTGTTTACCTTGTTCATCCTCATTGTCCCAAATGTGGGTGCCGTGCTACCGCAGAGCTATTTTAGTGCCTGGTCCGGAAGCCGTCTGGTCACCACCACATACTCACGCCAGCCTAGCCCCAAACACTGCTCTTCCTTAGACGGGTGCTGTGGCCACTCAGCCTCACCCCCTCCCTGTTAATCAAGGCATTGTTTCCTTTGATAAGACTTGAGAGATTGAACATAAGGGATGAAGAAGAATCAACAAGTCCCAAATTTCTAGAGAGTGAGACAAAGAATAGTGCTGCCTACAATGCATATGGGATCATTGGTCAAGGAAATTGGCATGGTGACGGAGGGGACAATAGTCTGAATATTCAGGAACTCTGCCATATCTGACAGTTTCATCAGGCTAGACAGAATCATGATTTTTATAAAGAAGGAGGCTAAAAAAGGCAATTGTGGAAGGGCAGGTAGCAGCAAAACCCTTGACTGTGCCTTGGGGTTCCTCTAAGGAAGAGGAAGTAAAGTGAGGAACTAGTTGAAACAAGGTAGCCAGTGATCAGTCACCAGGCATGTTTGTCCACTCTTCTGGGCTTAGGGAAAGATCATCGCAGGGGAGGCCCCGAGGCCACACCATCTTCTTTGGTGGGTTTAGTTGATGAAAAGAGGAAGCTAGGAGAGACATCGTAACTTAGTTCTTTGGGATTCTTCCCAGGAATGTGAGAATGTGTAGTCACAGACGAGAGTACACACACTTGTTATGATGTTCTAGGAAATGGACAGTGAAAACTGTGCAGCCTGAAGGCAGAAGGAGGGGGCCAGTTAAAATCTGAAGCGTACCCAGCCCTCTGATGTTGGAAATAGGTACAAGGCATTTTCTGAGCCAGCATTGAAAGCCCAGACACAGAGAAACTTCTAAGCCTTGATGATCCAAAGCAGCAAGAGGTTTTTAACTGTGAAGCTGTCATCAAGTTCCAGGCCAGCAGAGCCTGAGCCAGGACCAAAAGCTGGTTCACTGAGGCTTACAGAGTCAGTATGCACCCTAAGTCAGTGGCACCCCCCAGTAATCCTTGTATGGTGTGTGCTTAAGGATGTTGAGACCCACTGAGTTCTTGAACATTTTTTTTTTTAATTAAAAGTCCTGTTTGATAATCTATCCCTTTTTGGACTACTCTTTTTAAATAGATTCTTTCTTCCTTTTCTTTCATTCTTTATGTTTTTGGACACAATTTTTTTGAACCCCAGTGATCTGACCGGGATGAGAAATTGGGGAATGCCATGACAGGGTACCTAGTTTAGAGAGCTGGTAACCTCCTTGGAGGAAGGAGAGAAGTTAAGAACACCTAACATACTGGCTGACACAGACTGAATTGCAATATATATTTATGTAGTGCGTGATTAAATGCTATGATACAAAAAGATGCTGAGTGTACGGGCAAAATTTAGTAGTCTTTCGACAAAGTGTCCTTGAGCATTTATGCCCCTTAAAAAAAATCCCTTCACTGAGGTTCATTGTCCTAAAAAAAAAAAAACAAAAACAAAAAAACAAACAAAACCCAAGCCAGTGTTTTACCAGTGGAATGAATTTGAGAACAGCCAAGAAAAACTACAGGCAAGTGCAACAAACAAAGGAGAGGAACATTACTTTATGAGGATAAGGAGGAAGTTGAGAGGGTTGTTTTGAATGAATGTCCATGGAGGAATGTGAGAGTTCAGGGTGGTGAGGGTTTCTTATTGACTGAGTTGCTTGGCAAGGGAGGAATTTTCCTTCCTCCTGCCAGAGCAGTAAAGTAGTATGACTAGCAAGATGCATCTCTTCCTGTTGGGGTCCTTAATTGACAGTTCTTCCTGTTGGGGTCCTTAACTGACAGTTCTTCCTGTTGGGGTCCTTAACTGATAGTTCTTCCTGTTGGGTCTGTAACTGATGTTCAGTGGTAGTGTGTGAGGGCTCCCCCTTCTGTCTTCCTAACATTATTTTAAATGAGGTTTCCCATTATTAATTTTCATGTTTCACTGAGGTTTTGAGACAGCAGCGGAAATATGTGTTTTCACTCTGCTGTCTTTCACAGATGACTTTTATCATTCGTATATATGTATATTTACCCATTTGTTTTTCTGCCTTCACATACTGATGTGAAGAATTACACTAATAATTTTGCTGTAACTAAATGCATATTGCACCTGTGAATAAAGCCAATATAAATTCAGGGTGATATGTTAATATATTGCTAGAGTATATTTGCAAGTAGTTTATTTTTGTACTTGTTTCCATGAGTGAGATTGGGCTGTGGTTTTCTTTTTTTAAGCTGTATTTGTCAAGGTTATGCTAGCATCATAAAATTATTTGGGAAGCTTTTATGTTCTCTGAAACATTTTATTTGACACTAATATCTGTCCCTTGGGTTTGTAGGACTTTTTCTATGTAATCATATCAGCCTGGCTCTCTTCAGAAGGTATTTCATTGACAACTTTTTATTGCTTTTGTGGCTATTCATCTGTTCAGTTTTATTTTTCCTTTTTAAGCATTCTTTTTCTTCTTCTGGGGAGTAATTTATGTCTTTGAGTATTTAAAATTTATTAGGATAAAATGGTGAATAGTGTTTTCTTATAACTTGAAAAATCTTTGTCATATTTTTGTCCCTTTATTATTGAGTTCTTTTATTTGTTTATCTTTAATAGACTTGAGCTGGGTATAAAACATTTTCTCAAGCTCTCAGAGGGCTGTCCTTAGACCACAGGTATCAGAACCACTCAGGTAGTAGTTTAAAGCAGTGAGTCCTGGACACCATCCCCTGCTGTTGAGTCAGTATGTTTTTAATAATTTCCCTGAGTAATCTGTAAGTACAGTGAGAACTACTGATCTAGAAGGTTCTCTTCTTCATATACTTTTATTTCATAACACTTGTTCTTGGATGTTTTTATCAGTTTTAGTGTTTGTTTTTTTTCTATCTTCTAATCAATTTCTAACTTGATTTTTATCTTTTTTTCTTATGTTTCTAACTTATGTATTTAAATGCTTATGTAACTATTTTTTTTACTTTTTAGTCCTTAGAAATAAAAGCGTTTTGTTATACATTTGCCTCTCAGTACTACTTGGCAACAGGGCATGCGTGTTAATTTTATCATTATTTCAAATGTTTTCTATTTTTAGTTTTAATTTATTTTTATTATTTAATAAAGTAATATTTAACCTACAAAATTTTATTTATACATTTACAATTTATAGTTTAACTTCACTGTGATAAAATAAAAGCTTCCTTTTAAAATGCGCTCAAGTTTTTTTCTTTTTGTTATAATACAGAATTATTTTAAAAAGTACTCCCTAACAATGAATGATGTACCTTTTAGAGAGTGTAGAACTTAATACAGGGTGGGGCAAAAGTAGGTTTACAGTTGTTTGTATGGATAATAATACAATAATTAATAATAATACAAAGATAAACTGTTGCCCTGGCTGGTTGCTCAGTGGTTAGAGCAAAACCTCAGTGGAGGACCAGAGTCTCGGGTTCAATTCCCAGTCAAGGGCACATATGTCAGTTTCGGGTTTGATACCTGGCCCCAGTCGGGGTCATGCGGGAGGCAACCAGTTGATGTGTCTTACATCAATGTTTCTCTCTCCCTCCTTCAGTCCCTCCCACTCTATGTAAAAAAAAAAAAAAAAAGAATAAACTATATTTTGCATACTCACAACTGGAAGCACACTTTTGCCCCACCCTATATATATTCATTAAAGCAACCTTATTAGTTGTAATATTCAAATTCTTTGAATATCCATTTCTTTTTCCTATTTAAATGGAAAAAGAGTAAATGTCAATATTTTCTACTCTATTATATTTCTACAGTTATTTCTTTTATTATATATATATTTTTTAAAATATATTTTTATTGATTTTTTTTTTTGAGAGGAAGGGAGAGAGAGATAGAAACATCCATGTGAGAGAGCTACATCCATTGGCTGCCTCCTGCACGCCCCCTTCTGGGGATCGAGCCTGCAACCCTGGCATGTGCCCTCACTGGCAATTGAACTGGGACCTCTCAGTCCATGGGACGATGCTCAGTCCACTGAGCCACACTGGCTGGGCTATAATATATTTTTAATTTATTTTTTGCTATATGAAACCTCTAATTTGCAAATTTTTCACTTACAATATAGAGGTAATTCCTACTCCACAGATTTTGGAAGCTCAAATGTCATATGTAGACATTCTTGCCACAGTCCTTACCATTGCTCATATTATAGATATGAGCCTTCCTCTCTCCCCACCTCTGTACAAACACACCACTATATTCTGTCTGTGTTTGTATTTTCATTTGTATTTTATCTTTTCATTCTAAGACACTGTCTTTAAATGTAGCAGTATAAGTCACATATACTGCCTTGGCTGAAATATTTGTATCTTTTTCTCTCATGTAGTTGGCTGCTGCTGATGGATTTATTTTTTTAAGTTATTTGAGAGGAATGCATCTTTTTTAGTTCCAGTAATACCTACCTTACGTTTTTAAAGAACACGAACATATATTTTCCTATTAATTTATTCATTAAAAATACATCGATATCCTTTTTTAAAATTGACAATAGTTACAATATCCCTTTTATTACTCTTCTTCCTCTATTTCTTTTTGGCATATTATTATTGCTTCTGTTTATGCTTTCATAAATTCATATTTTTTCTTTACAAATTGCTTGTGCCTTTTACATTCTTTCATGACAGCATTTAGAATAGCTACTTATTTATTTCCTCTTTATATTGGCTCTGTATGTGTATGCATATTGTCTTCTCATACACATATGTGAGCGCCCTTGCACACCTGTCACTGTTTTCTGTTGTCAGTCATGAATGAACAACTTGTCAGGGTATGTTATTGAGTCACAGAATTGCTTCTTTGGCTTCTGGGAAAGTTTGAATTCAGTTTGATGTTCTCCTTTGTGGTTTTTAAATTTAATGTCTTGATGACTTTAGGAGTTTTTTAAAACAGTCTTACACTTGAAAGATGAACTAGAAGACGGGCAGACTTTTTAATACTTTTGCCTGTTACTGAGTGTTATCTGGTCTTGTGTCCTTCAGTTGTTGTTGTTTTTTAATCAGCTTGTGAAAGTATCTTCCCTACAGATGTGTGATATTTTCTTCCTTTCATTTTTCTGTCCCTTGTAAGGTCACCTGGAGACTGATATCTGTTCTTGCTATTTCACACATAGCTTTTCTTTCTTCTTCATCTGGGTTTTCTTTGTTTTTTCCTTGGGATGGAGGAAGTTCGTTTTGTACTGATGGATTCTACTGTATATTTCTTCTTGTGAGGATTTAAATTCTGCTATTGAATTTTCAGTTTCAGGAAACTGTTTCCTCAAGAAATCCAGCTACCTTTAAATACTGCTCCTTCCTCAGCAATTCCTTCCTTTTCTTTACAAAATCCCATTCTATTCTCAGACCTTGTTTCTCAGAGGCCATGTTTACTCAGGTTCTGGGACTACAGTGGCGAATTTAATCATTTTTCAAGAATACGTTTATCTTCATATTGTGTTTTAAAATTACTTCACATATAGGTTTTTCTTTTTCTTTTTCTTTTCTTTTCTATGTCATCTTTGCAAACCAAGAGGGCTGTCCAGTGCTGGAGTGCTAGTTGATAAAAATCAGCTGTACAGGTTGAAGGTTCTAGAAGTTAAAGGGGGAAGCCTGGAGGAAGGGGGAGCTCTCCAAAGTCGAGCAGGGGTTTTATGTCTGCTCTCTGCCCCTCTGCCATTTGATGTACCTGTGGTGCCAGAATTCACACTTTCTGGCAGGGTTTTTGCTTTGACCTCAGCGCCAGGCTTGTGCGGTGGCCACGGCTAACCCCCTTTCTGGTACTTCAGCTTCTTCCAGCAGGAACAGGCCCCAGCACACTTGTTTTCTGCACGTTGTGGAGGCTGTGGGCCTTCTAGCACAGCTGCTCTGAATTACGCTAAACAGCGTGTGCCCCGTCTCCCACGGCCTGTCCACACTTCCAGCTCCCAACCCTGCACGTTAAGATGCATTCGTGGAATCCTGCCAGATACGTTTTGTTTACTTCCTAAAATACTGTGTAATTTTCTGGTAGTGTGGCCAGTTTTTCAGGCCCTTCGTGTCTTTTTAATTAGGTTACACGTGCAGTAGATCCAGGAACTTCCTTCGTTTCTGGCATCTTGATAGGTGTGCTTCCTTAGTTTGCAGGGTTGATGCGGGGATTTCTGCAGTTATATATTTATTGCTCATTACAGTTGAGGTTCTGGGAGCTATAGTTTTTTTATGTGTGTATCTAGGATCAGAACCAAGTGAGAGAGAGAGAGGACAGGAATCAAAGATTACTCTCTGCTGATAAAGCTGTTTTGAATGTGGCATAGATTGTGACAATTGGGAGTGCTAATACATTTTTCTTAATAAGATGTCCGCATCCAGCCACAGGCAGCATGGGCAATCAGGGACCTTCTCTTGCAAGGACAGAGTCGGCCTAGCTGCTGTGTGGCCTAGAGAACATTCCAAAATATATAATCTCTGCTAGTAGGTAGATCTCAAAGAGCGCCCAGGAGGGCCTAGCAACCCCTACCCAGCTCAGTCCCCAGGCCACCATCCAGCAGTCTCTCTCTTCCTCCCAGGAGGACCAGGGAGGGTCTTTGTGAGTCTGGCAGTGTTACCCTACCAGCAACGTGATGTGCAGAGGTTAAGTATAAGGACTGTATAGTGAGGATGATGACCTAGACGTTGCATATGGTCAAACCATCATCTTCCCTATATGTTTTTGGAGCATGAAAGTGAGAAATGATCTAAGAAACACTTCTTTTTCATGGGTTTCTGAGTTTTGTTTTCTTTTAATACAGTTCTCTCAAAACCCGAAGAACCAAGATGCCTATATTTTGACAATTTATTGAAAAATATATGTGTTACCCTAAGTATACAATTCTACCACTAGAATTTAATTTTGTGTGTTGATGTGAATCCCATTAGTATTTATATCCTTGAGTAATTTGTTATTATACCCTTAATAAAATGCCTAACTGCACGTCAAATTGTGACTTTTACTTGTGTTTCCTAGGGAAGAATAAGCTTTCCAGTGTGAAATTTAGTATCCCATTTAATATAAGTGTAGTAAATGATTAGGCAATGAAATTTCTTAAGCATATGCATTTGATGAATTAATTTGCTTCTAGCACCTCTGGGCCAGTTGTTTATAAGGGTATCTGAGAGACTCAGGGTTTCAGATTTTCAGATGTTTATTTTGATTACAGAATGTTGGGAATGGAGTCCTCTAGGTCAGCAGAATTTTTCTGTCTGAGGGTTCAATAATGTCCTTCCATAGGGTCTAGCCTACAAAGAGGATGTGTTAATCTTCAAAGTAAGGTACATAAATACAACCACTGACCTCCGAAATAGCCACCCCTGAGCCTTCCCTAGAGGTAATTCTTTCATTTGTGTAAGAAAAAAACCAAGGGTGACATTGATTTGCCCTGAGCACTTGATCCCATCTCTCTCTGATCACTCTGCTGACTTTAGATGGAACCATTGTAATTGTCTAAAATTACCTTATTCATTCGTTTTCTTTTTATTATCTGTCTGCTCTATCAACATATAAGTGGTTCCAGAGCAAGGATCTTAAATGTCTTGTTCACCAAAGTATTCCTAGCTGGGTGCACAGTGAAGGATGGTTGGATGCAAAAAATACCTAGAGAGTGTATCCTTTAGGGCAGAGATCAGAAATCTTTCTGCAGGATCTTGCCAGAATATATTTGTTTGATATATTCGGTATCTTTTATTTTCCTCTTAATTGAATAAGTTGAATAAATTCAGTTTCAAATAAAAACCTGAGTTCTTGGCTTCCCTTGAAAACTTGAAAGAGCTGGCAACCCTGGCCCCATGTCACCTTGCCGCATTAGCAGCAGGAACTGAGTAATGGCTGTCACACATTAGGACACCTTTAATGATAGATAGATTGATTGATTTTAAACCTTCTTGGTCACTGAGGGCTTTTGAGTTTGTACCCTTGTTTTCAAATGTAATCGTATCATGAATAAGAGAAAAATAACGGTATAGCTTAAATGTAATGCTTTTGCTTTTGACAACAGTGCACATTATAGTGACATATGGGTAAGACAAAGATAAATAATTGAGTAGGACAGAGAGGTTAGGCATTCAATAACTGATGAACAATAATAGAAAGTGATAAGTGCAATTTTAGTGGAATTCCATCATACCTTTAATTTACATGAATTGAACTATCTAAGATGGCTGTAAAAGACAGAGAGGATGGCTGGACAGGAAGTAGGTAGCTAAGGAAGAAAGGTAAGTTGGGTAAGGGGAAACAGGACAGAAGGAAAGAGAAACAGGTGCTGTTACCTGGGTCCCACCTACACCACATCCATGCTTTCATCAGAATGAATGTTATATGGTCGTAAGCGCATCTTCTGTTTCTGCTGTTGGTCTCACTTCTTTTGTGCTTCTCCTTCTGTTGTCCATTGGATATTTAGATGTGAGTTTTTCTTCCATCCTGACCACATCTGCTACTGCACTGGTATTTAATGAGCAAACAGTAATTTGTTTCCAACTTGGGAGAAAAATTTGGCTAGATTCAACTTAGGAATTACTGATCTTCTTTATAAGGTAATATTAAGAGCAATTTTGATGAAATTAAATTTTTACCTTATGTGCTGACCTAATCCCACGCAGCTTTGCTGTGTATAGTTGAATTGCTGTGGCATACCAGCGGAAAGAGGTCTCACTTCCAGCCTGTGGGACCTGGAAATGTTTCCTAGAGGAGAGAGCGGTTGAGTGGACCCTTCAGAGGTGGAGGAAGTCGGGCACCATCTAGACCTGTTATCCAATGTGACAGCTTCCAGCCACACATGACAATTAAAATTAAAGTAGAATAAAACAAGAAATTCAGTCCTCAAGTGCAGTAGCCGCATTTCCAGAGCTTGTAAATTATCTTGACTAGTGGCTCTCAAGTGCAGAATATTTCTATCATTGCAGAAAGTTTCCTGTCTACTGATGGTAGACATGTGAAGTCGTTTATGCCATTGCAGGAGGTAGATACACTTTGACTTCTGTTGAGGTGTACAGTGAATAGTTAACAAAGTATTTTCTGTCTCTCCTTCCTATCCCCGGTACATTTATTCCTCCCCCACCCAGTATCAAAAGCTAAGCCAAATAATGCTAATTTCCTAAGAAATTTTGGGATTTTGCCATCATGCAAATTCTGTACTGGTTTCTTGTTTTTGTTAATGATCTGTGGAATCATTCAGCTGTTGATACAACCTGGATGCCAGTGTTGGTATAGGCAGAGATTTCTTTCCCAGGTATAAAAGAGAGAGGCAAGATAATTGCTAATTCCTTTAGAAAGTTATTCTCGCATTTTTTATTGACAAAGATTTGAAAGAAGGTGTTTTGTTTTTTTTTAAATTTTTTATTTTCAAGTGTGGTTTGTTATTTCAATGTATATGCAGTTTATATTTTTTCTTCCTGTAATTTATATGCCGTGTTGTTTTTTTGACGGGAAAATTGAGCTCAAGTGAAAGTGTTATATGTTGCTTTGCTGCATCCAAACTTTCTCCCACCTTTCTTCTCTCAGTTATTCCTTAGTTAGTTATATTGGTTGTCACCAGGGACTACCAGCTTCTATGTCTTTTTGGCAGTTTTAGTCTTGTTTCGAGTTATATACAGTCATAAACTTGACAGTGATTTGTTACTGCTCAACCTAATGCTCTTTTGATTGCATTGCAGTCTGTGATAAAGTATCTGTTGATTTGTGATAAATAATTAATATTGTTAGGACTATTGGAGTTTCCTAGGTAGTAGTTATGTCCTGAGGACTAAAGAAAATTTGTCTAGTATGAAATTTATCTATAGCAAAATGAGGAGGGCTATTTCTTTATCCAGGATATTAACGTTTGAGTCTTAAAGTGGCCCCTGGAGACCTTTCCTCCCATTTTCTTAAAGCAGATGTTACCCTTTTTTTTTTTTTTTTTTTTCCTGGCAGTTTTAGAGATTGGAATTGTAAGGAAGATTTTTCTGTGCCAGAATGAAAAGAGTGATCCGTCGTTGCATTATAAGCTATGTCCATGTATTTTTTTAAAATGAAAGAATTGCCCTGCCAATGGTTAGGAGGAATACCTCTTTCATCCAGGATATTTTTAACTTGTTTTCTGTTATTATTTTATCTAAGAAATGAAGACCAATGAAGAGAAACAAAGAGGAGAAATAGATGTATTCGTCAATTTATAGGTTGATGCTGCCATAAAAAAGGAACACCCAAAATAACAATGGCCTCAATATAATAGAAGTTTATTTTTCTTTCACATAAAAATTCCTGTCTAGGGCTGAGAGAGCTCCTTAAGGACTGGACTTTCATCTTATGTCTTAAGTGGCTGCCATGCCTTCCAGCTTTATGTCTTCATTCTGGGCAGTGCTGGGAATGAAGGTCAGTACCTGGAAGGTGTCCTGTCACTTCTCCTGGGTCCCATTTGCTGGAATTTCATCAGATGGCCCCAGCTAGCTAGCAGGGAGGCCGAGAAATAGTCTTTGAGTGTTCATGTCCTCTGCCCACACTGAGTGTTCTCGTCTAGAGGAAGGAGAGGAAAAGTCTATCAGGGAAGAAGTTGCTTCTGCCACCAGCCAACTACTTGGTCTGCATTCAGCTTTCAAATAATTGTGAATCTTGCCTTTGGTAAGACTGCCATCAAAATGCCATCAGTAAAGGGGATTTTGTTTGAGGGTTTATCTTGCTACTAATAAGAAAATCTTAATCACAAGGAAAAAATTAAAGCAGGGCCTGCCTATTTGGTAGGGCCAACCTTAAATAAACTCAGGAGGCATGGGTGAGGCCTGGGAGAGGCAGCCCTGTGCCGATGCTAATGAAAGGAAAGGGAAGAGAGGATGGTAACCTAACTCCAGCTGACTTGAGACCTCGTACATGGCATTCTAGGTAACTAATAATGGTCACTGAAATTTTTCACAATCTCAAAAAGAAAAATATTTTTACTGGAGAATAAAAACGTTCAGCTTGAGGCCAGCCTTCGTCTGTAGCAGCAGTAAAAGCCTGTGATATATAATGATGCTCATATTTCTTCCTTTTTCAGTAGCACTGTGGTAGGGAATGTAAATGTACCCAGTCGTATCTAGTGGAAGGAGACAAAATTCAGCTTGGTTTCCTTTTAGGCTTGGTTTGCTTTTTCTCTGACACATTTATAATCTTTCACTTTCTTTAGCCTCTAATTGAAGGCTTGGCAGATTTTCATTCTTGGAGAGTATTGTGTTCTTTTTTTTTTTTTTAAAGGGGAAACATAATCAAGAAAAAGTAGAAATGGGTTGTCTGTATGTGTGAGCATAGAACCCAATTTCAGGTTCTACCTGGAGAATCAAGTGTGTATGTGTATAGGGTATCCCATTGAATTGAACCAACTTTTATTGAATTTCCAGTGGTACATACATAAATATCAATATTAGCTAATGTGTGTTAGCAGTGTCTTTGCTTATTCATGTTAGCATTTCCAATAGTGCCTTTATATTTAGATCTTTTTTAAAAGCCTGGCCAGTGTGGCTCAGTGGTTGAGTGTCGACCCATGCACCAAGAGGTCACCAGTTCGATTCCGGGTCAGGGCACATGCCCAGGTTGTGGGCCCGATCCCCAGTGGGGGGCGTGCAGGAGGTGGCCAATCGATGTTCTCTCTCATTGATGTTCTATCTCTCTCTCCTCTCTCTCTAAAATCAATAAAAGAAAAAAATAAAAATAAAATAAAAAACATATATATGCTAAACAAACATAACATGGAGCACAGAGAGAAAAGTGCCAGCGAAGGCCTTCCTGATGGTCGCTGGGCATCGCCTGATTGCGTGGCGCCCTGACTGGTCCCGGGGAGTGGTAGCGCAGCATCCTGTTTCCACGCTGGGTGTGTGCTGGGCTGGGGATCACCTGCACATTTAATTTCTGCTCATTTCCTGCTGGGGATTTAATTTGGACAAGAAAATCTGTTGGACAAATGTGTGTCATGTCAAATAATAAAAAGTATGCCTTAAACTTCCTAGGAAGCAGGAGCCAGTCAACATGCGTTGATCCTCCTCTGTGTTGCACAACTCTCGGGGTGCCGTGTTCATGCGTTTCAGTGTGAGGGGTTCCCCCTCGGGCTGTATAACACATCTCTGGTAACAGAGAAAGTGCTATGTTCATTGTAGTGTGTTACAGCTAGAATGACTTTATCATTTGTTGTCCAAACTAGAATATTTCTGAGAGTGAAAGGGGACCTAATTTATAACTACACACATTGACTTGTATTTTCCTGGGAAAAGGGACACTTGTGGTCCTTCTACTTGTAGCAGTCAACGTACCACCTGGTTGTTTATTGGATTAGGTTAAGTAAGTTTTTTCTATTTAAAACATTTCTGTTTTTTTTTTTTACAGCCAGGCAGGGAAACAAAGGCATCAACGTGAAATACCCTAAGAATGATTTCTTCCTTCCCTACTGTGCATTTTCTGAAAGAAATCTTTAGAGGCTGCATTTACTTTTTGTTCTGTGGCCATCTTTACACAGGATTCAGCATGTTCCACTCTTCTGTGGCCAAGTCCAAGTTTCTTCAGCTGCTAAACTGTTAATCTTACATTGAATCCTACTGAGGATTTTCCAATAAAGTGTTCTGGAGAGTATTATTTAAAACGTCTCTCGTGAGTTCTTTAAAGCTGATGTTGACTTGCTCACAGACGGCCAGTTGCAAATTTTTATATGCTGTCTCATTCCAAATGCCTTTTCTTGAGTTTGCATCTCTTTACAAATTGCATCCAGTTCCCACTCCCCAGCTGAGTGCTTTGCTCCTGCATGTCCATCTTTTCACTGTCTCTTAAACTTGATCTTCATACTGTATTCATTGTTTTTCAGTGGAAATACTTTGTTGTTTTCTGTCTTTCTCCCTATCCAAATCCTTTCTGTTCTTCAAAACGTACAGAAGGCCCCTTTCTCTGTGGGGGTTGTACCGTATAAGAGAAAAGTGAAGTGATGATGAGTTACAGTAAAGTCCCAGATCCGTCATTAGGAAGAACTATATACCTGGGACTCAATTTTCTTTTCTAAATTTATTTTTATTGTTGAGAGTATTACAGATGTCCCCCCTGTACCCTCTCCACCTAGCTCCCACCCAACTCCATGCCTTTGCTGTCAATTTAATTATTAATAAATTGGGTGTAATATATATCACTTTTCCACCCAGATACAAGGATTACATTTGGTAATAGATGGAAATTACTTTATAAATTATAAAATAATATATACATTTTTATTATTATTATTTTAGTCTCTTATTTTTAGTCAGGCTTTGTGTCTTCTACTTATTTTGTGTACAGTAGTCTTACCACCCCAACAAAATCCTACATAGCTTAAGAGCAAAAATGAAATCTTAAAATGTTTCATTATCCCCCCAGCTATTCCTAGAGAGCTGTGATGGGCACATTATTAAATATTGAGCATTCTAGGTCTATTCAAAAAATTTTCTCTTCATCCTTCTGAAGAAGTTTGAAATAAGACTTGCTAAGTATTAAACTGGAGAGTTCCATTTATAGTGGTTGTCACTTGATTAGGAATTCTTACACCGCCTGACACTTCAAGGCTGAGTAGCTCTCTGAGCAGTGTGGCCGAGAAGGACATCCCAGGCAGAGAGCATACTTAAGGAAGTCTGAGATGCTTACAGAGCTGGATGATGAAGTTGGTAGTGATGGTAGCTGGGGTGGGAAAGATTGGCAAAGGCCAGGTGTATTATAACCTTGCCAACGAGGAGATACCGAAGGATTTTGGCATGAGTTGTTAAGTATCAAATAGCATCTATTAAATATATTATTCTAATGCAGTCACTCATAGAACATAGCAAATAAGAATGTTTTATATGATAAACCTTTCATATGTAACTCACATTTGTTATAGTTTAGAAACTTGATACTCAGGGCACAGCTGTGCCTTGTGAAACCTATCAGGATACGCTTATGATTAATATCGCTGTGATTCAGAAAGGGTATACTAGCAGGTGTAGGTTGTACTGTGATCGAGAAAGTAGAGATGTGATCACAGATAAGATCGTGTAGTAATTTCATTTAGCAGAGCAATTAAATGAAGTAGTCACGTTATGATATTACATGTCGCAGTTCTAGCATTCAGGGCATCTCATCGATTACATTTCTACGTCCACAGTAGGGGTTGTTCCTTTAAAGATGGGTTTTATAGATTTTTTTTTCTGCACCATTTATTTGTAAATATTTAGTTACAGGAAAGAGCATGCTTACTAATTATCTGCTCAGTCTTTTCTGTTTGCCTTTTAGCTCATCCACAGCCACTGTAAGATTGTTAATGAATTGAGCAAAGCACAGTACAGTTGACCCTTGAACAATGTGGTCAGGGGCCCCTGGCGATTGAAAATCGGCTTACAACTTTTGATTTCCCCCAAAACTTAACTACAATAGCCTGTTGTTGAGGGGAAGCCATATTGGCATAAACAGTCAATTAACACATAGTTTGTATGTTATATGTATTATATATTGTATTCTTACAATAAAGTAAGCTAGAGAAAAGAAACTGTTATTAAGAAAACCATAAGGAAGAGAACATACATTAACAGTATTTATTGGAGAAACCAGAAAAACCTCCTTTATATAAGTGGACCCACACAGTTCAAACCCATGTTGTTCAAGGGTCAATTGCATAAGCATTTTGCCAGTATCTGCTTTTTAAACCTTTATGTTAAATATTTAATGCAAAAGGGCTACTTACGTGTGTTCCTTGATCATCTTACAGTGAATGAGACTATCTTGCTCTTTTTTATTAATCAAATGGGTGTAGCTGACCATTGTCACACCTAAGAAAACTAATTTTCTTTTCTCTGGCTTCTAAGAACAGTAAAATGCTTCGTTCCTTTTTTCCCTTTTGTGAGAAATATGGGATAGATGGCTTTGAAATAATTTCCCTAAAATATCAGACTCGGTGATGCTTTTTGACAGTAATCACTACCTCTTTTACTGAATGTTTGTATTATGCAGATCATTAAGTACATGATATAAATTGTGAGGATTGTACTGATACCTTGTGATGTACATATATAAAGAGCCCAAGTGGCATCATATAAAAAAGAATTTCGCCAGTTTAGTTTTCACACTCCGTTACTGTCAAATGGAATGACTGGCTGAGAACAATTAGGAAAGGTGTTTTAAAAAGTCTCTTAGAATTATAAGCGAAAAAAATATTGTTTGCTCCGTGATAAATTTGAACTAACCTTTTCAGCTATGTGGTAAAAAT
The DNA here is from genome assembly GCA_030848825.1 of Tadarida brasiliensis. Classification (NCBI taxonomy): domain Eukaryota; kingdom Metazoa; phylum Chordata; class Mammalia; order Chiroptera; family Molossidae; genus Tadarida; species Tadarida brasiliensis. The sequence continues at coordinate 110,864,687 of CM061263.1, read as the reverse complement.
GTATTTGTGTTCTCAGAGGTAAGTCTTAAAGAATGCCTGGGATGTAAAATGGACTTACGTATTTAAATGTTCTATCTTACCTTTCTTTTTAAATACTGATTTCTCAACCTGTAGGGACGCTTTTTTCTTTTCTTTTTTATTTTATTATTATTTTTTTAAGTACACATTTAATGGGCTTTCTCATCACAAACACTTGTTTTTAAGTTGCTGTCTAGTTGGAGGGTAAAAAGACAACTTTCTACTTTAGAAAGTAGGGTTCAAAAAATGAATGCTGGGTTTTATTTTGAGTTTTCTGAACTTCTATTTCTTTTTGAGTTACCTTGGAAAAAATTTGCCTTTGCAATTATTAATATTTTCTGACCTTAAATAACTTGATTGCTGCTACAGAGTCTCTTGTCATTCAGAGTAGCTGAAAATGTTCCCAAGTTGAATATGAATAAAAGCAGGATTAAACACAAAAACACCCAAATCAAAAAGAGCAGGGGATTTTGGTTGATGATCAGACAGGGGTAATAGGGTTCCAAATGCTGAAAATATCTCTCTCCAAATTTTCCAAATCAAATTTCTGTAGTTATCTTGCAATAATTTGAAGAAGGAAGGGTTTTACTGCTAGAATGGAAAAACCAACAGCCCTATAGTACATTTTGAAAAAAGGGTCCTTTGTCACATTTGAATAGAGTGTGTGTGTGGAATTTGTTCTTTATTATTTTTTTTTCAACAGAAAAAAAAATCAAATTGGCAGTTGGTTGTACAGATTTTCCCTTTGTGGTAGGAATACTGGGATGTTGTGGGAGAAAACCACTGCCCATCCTAACACAGATGCTAATTGTATTCTGTAATTCTTCTTCTTTGCCATTGCTATGTTCTTAGCTGCCTTTTATTTGTTGTTCCTCCGGGACAGAAGTGATTACTAATTAGGAATCACACTGCACTGAAGAAGTGGGCCATTTGGTTTTCCTTTCTTTTGTTCTTTATTTTTTTTAGGAGAGGAGTGTGAAAGGAGTGTTGGAGGTTTTGGTGCTGCTGCTCATCCCCTACATGCCTGGGCTGCTCCCCTAATTTGCATGGGTACCTTGGGCATTGTCCTGTAGGACCGGGTAGCTTGACCTCTTCTTTAGTTTAGTGACCCTTGTCATCTTGCTGTTCATTGGCAGGGCCTGTTTAATGCTAATTAGGCCTTCAACCAGTTGCTGTTTACAATTGTGTGCTTTAGAAAGGAGGGCCCTCTCCAGAGACCACATTGGTGGTCTTAAACAACTAGTATGAGACCCCTGTTCCCAGAGAAAAACCTCTTAACATTTCTATTTATGTAGAAATATGTAGCAAGCACATCATTAACATAAATAAACAGCGAATAACTGAATTTTTTACCTTAATGTTTCAGTGCTGCTTAATGATGCTGGATGGTCCTTAGGACCCAACTGCTTTAATCCTAAACTCTGAGGTCCCCCCCAAATTAATGATTTCAGCAGCCCCCCCCCCAACATTGTCAACTGTGAACTCTGTATAAAGGTTTGGTTAGAATGCAGAAAAAGAGAGGGCAGGTTAAATGAACCCACATTTAGGAAATATTTACAATATTGTTATCTACTGTTTGAAGAAACTAATTGAACCAAGATAAAATTTTGTGGACCTCATGCATGATGTGTTTGTGTGTTTGATCTTGGTAAGTATAGCCCCCAGAATTTATTGGCTCTATTTGATGGACCTGGCTTCTGCATTTCAGCTGAGAGTGCTCTGGGCCCACCTGGTGCTTGGGTGATGGAAGGATCAGGAATGCCTTACAGACCACATTGACCAATAGTAGTGCCTTTTGCCATTCTTTATTGTTGTTGTTAATCCATTGATTTTTTTTTAATAGAGTGCAAGGGAGGGAGGGAAGGTGGGGTGGAGAGAGAGAGAGAGAGACAGACAGACAGACAGATAGACAGACATATTGCATATTGTGCCTCCCGCAGGATCCCAACTGGGACCAGGACAAACCTGCAGCCCAGGTAAGTGTCCTTGACCAGGAATTGAACCTGAGACCCTTCAGTTTGAGGGCCAACACTCTTAACTTCTGAGCCAAATCTGCCAGGGCAACCTTTTGCCATTCTTATCTAAGCCATGGCAAGACCTCACCAGTGATCACTTTGGAGAGTGGGTTACAAGGCCGCTTTTGAAACAGAACCTCTGAGATCAGTGTTTGGCATGGTCACTAAACCACCCTTTTGAAAAGAGGACAATGGAAAGAAATCTGTGTCCTGTGGACATTGATATTCTTTATCCTTCCAAGACTAAGTACAATGTGGATGGCTGTTTAAGGTATTAGGATTCAAGGCCCATGTGATGCACAGTAACTTTGAGTTAACTTCTAAGTAGCCTCTTTATTCCTAATTTTGATAGTGTGACATATTTATTGCAATGAAATTAACAAAAAATATTGAATGTTCCTTCTTGCACAGAAAGAGTATGTGGGGTTTATGGGGGAAATGCTTTCATTTAAGTCTTTCATGGGCACAATAAATCTCATGTTGAAAGGCTACTTACTGGTTTGATAAACTTGTTTATGTAGTTTCTTTTACAATGAAAATGGTGTACATCAGAATTTTAAATTAGAAATGCTTCAATTAAGGGCAAATGAGCTTGGATGCTAAATGGATTTGAATAACTTACTGAATTTGAGAGAAAATTAATAGGTACTAAAAAACAAGTAAAGAAGGTCCTTTAAATAGAAATCCTTAAAACAATCATGGCATTAAAAGATAAAACTATTTTCTTGTTGTTGAGCAGCTTTTAAGTAATTTTTGGTAGCTTTTTGTACAAAACAGTTGTGTGTATGTGTGGTACATGAAGTTGACACACACATACTCACTCACTCTGAGTGGTCCTAAGGTCAACTTAAAAATCCTTCCTTACCTCTTGCCCTCAGTTTTGTCTGAAGGGGATGAATGGAGACAAACCTCCTTCACTGGCATTGACCTGCCTAAGATATCTGTAGGCAGTGAGTGGAAATGTGTCCCCCCTGTGGAACCCTGAGTGTGCCTTTTTCTTTAGTAGGTCATTGATTTTTTCTCTCTAGCTAAGTTGTCATTCTTCTAAGTGAGAGACTAACCTGACTTTTAATCTGGCTGAAAGAATCGTTATGTTGTGAAAATCTGGGAGGCAGGGGCTCACTACCAGGTTGTCATTTCATGAAGAGAGTATCTTGTTGGTTTTATCCACCATTTGAAGGATCCTCAAGGGGGTGGGGGGTGATTTTTTATCTCAAGGATACAAACCTGCAGCAGATAAAGGAAAGCCGTGGAGGAGCAGGCTGGGAAAGGGGACTGAAGCAGCAATCAACATCAGATGTTTCTTTCCAATTCTTGGTTTTCTTTGCTGTTAAAAACTGGGGTTGTACCTCCATCTACTTGCTGTATCATAAGGTTGTGATAAGTCAAAATGCAATGATGTTTATAACAGTACTTTGCAGGTCTTAGAATGGAATGCACAGGGATGATGAGGGTTCTGATTACAAACATATTTGACATTAGTTACCCTTGGCAGACACTAATATGTACAGTAGAGTAGTGTCTGCCTGTATGCTGGGATAGTTATTCTTCCTTTTTTTTTTTTTTCTTTTATCAATTTGCCTTATCATTCCAAAAATCTTGGGAACACATGTCCACTATAAATATTTTAAATATATACTGCATACATATTATACTGGAGTAATATATTTTGTATATTACAAGTCTAAAAAATATTTTAAAAAGATACAGATAAAAACTTCAGTATTTCCTTATACTTCAGTTGATTATCTTGTACCGTATCTCCTCCTGTGGAGTATGAAAACCCCCTTTACTGGCATTGGCGAGGGGAGAGTATCCTGGAGAAGATGGGCTGTGCTATAGGAGGACCTGCATATCTAGAAAGGGGAAGTGGTTCCTGAAGTTGACACCTGTGAGATTTGTAAGTGTATGCCCCAGGTGGATTTGAGTGTTAGGTCTGATGTAATTGCTATGCTCCCATGACTTGATAACATTGGTGTTTCCTTCTGTCTTGTCAGACATTAATAGAGGGCCACAATTTGATCCTGTGCCATGTCTTATGCTTTACGACCAATGGCATGGCTGAACTTAGGGACATTAAATGGAAGCAACACTCCAGCCTTTGTCTCCCTCAAGCATCTTCAGAACCTCTCACTTCTTTCCTCCCTGCAGCTGTAGGTGAAGGCTGACTTCCTCTGAACTTTCATCTGGAAGTTTGAAAGTGGTTAGGAAATGTGGGATTCGCATTTGGCCAGGCAATTCCATGCTTCATTGTTTAGTTTTGGTTTTATAATTGTCCCGGCAAATATTCAGCTGGAGTTAATAGCATATTAATTTCCTTAGTGGAGAACTTCGGCTTTATTACAGAGTTCAGCCCAGGAGCTTTCTGAGCGTCATCGATTTCTAGGGGGGTATGGTGTGTGTGTGTGTGCATGCTGTTCCAGTCACTATAGGTTTTTCTGCAAATAGCCTAGGTTATAATTTTCATTTTGTTTATTTAAATTTTTTTATTTGAAAATGATAAGAATGTTTGTCCTACCTTCCTTACACTTTTTGTTTTTCTTAAGGATACAGTGATGTAGGATTAATCAAGATTCAGGCCAATGGAAAGGATTCAGGTTTACTTTGCAGGCTTTCCTTGGGGCCTGAAGCTACTGGGGAATTTATTGAGCACCAGAACATTGGGGAAGATGTTAAGGGACAAATCCATTTTGCTTTGATTTTGGTCAGAATTGGGAAATGCTACTGAAGGAATTTACCTGTCCTGTGCTTAATCATGAGTACTCTTATTCTGTCTCTTGGTATCAGCTATTTTAATATTTAATCTAAAGCAAAACACCAAACAAAACAAACCAGAAATGTTCTTCCTGCACTGGGATATGAGAATTGAATCTTTCTTTTCTCTGTATCATGTTAATATTATTTGGTTTACCAAGTCACTGGCTCGAAGCTCTTTGTTTTCAAACAGGAAAATACATTTTGTAAAAAAAGACTATTTTGTTCATAGTTTTCTCCCCACCACCATGATTGATTTGTATGAAAAATATTGTGAATTGAAGGAATCTATTCAATATTTTGAAATGTTACTATTTATATTTTATTAATCTCTCTTTTAGAATTTATTGAGTTTGTTCTTATCAATATTATTTCCTGTATGGTTTGCCCATTGATGGACTTTTTAAAACCAATGATTAATTTTGCCAATAAATAAAAAACTCTAGAAAACTTATTATTAGTTTTTTTTTTTTTTTTTTTTGATGAATAGAATTGCCATGTTAACTGTTCCCTCTCTCTAGTTTCCTCAACCCCCTCACTGTTTCCAGATAGAGAGGAGTTGGTTCTGAGATGCAGAATTTAAATTTTATGAGATATACTTGTAGTTGTTTATATTATATACATCCACACGTGTATATATGCGCACCTGTATTCAGTATATATATGTTTATATATGTGTATATATGCATATATACATACTTTAAGCAGACTTCACAAAGATAGGATAGCAACAAAAAGAATGTTTATTACCACATTTATTGTAATATCCCAGATGCCGTAAAGAAAATAGTGACATTGAAGGAAAAAAGGATAGTCATCATCGAACCTGGCTCTCAGGCCTAAAGCTTGGTTCTCTTTGTTACTTTAGGATTCTCTAGTCTTCGTGATTCTAGAGATCAGGACTCAGAGCTGACCCCTGATCCTTGGAGGACATAGTTCATTTCTGCAAGTATTTGGTAAATATCTACTAGGAAGGCCCTGGGTAGAAGTTTGTGTCTGTGTTTCAATCTAAGATGTGAGTAAATGTAGTTGTCCCTCAGTATCCTTGGGGATTGTTCCAGGATGCCTCAATACCAAAATCCAGGGATGCTCAAGTCCTTTATATAAAATGTGTAGTATTTGCATATAATCTATCCACATCCTTCTATATACTTTATATCATCTCTAGATTGCTTATAATACCTAATACAATGTAAACGGTACATAAATAGTTGTCATACTGTATTGTTTAGGGAATAATGATGAGGAAAAAGTCTGAACATGTTCAGTACAGATGCAACCAGCAATCATGTAGTCACATCAGCAACAATGTAACTTGGCCCCTCCAAATATTTTCAATATGGGGTCAGTTGAAATCACAGATATGGAGAGCTTACTATATTAAATTCTGAGGGAGGCAAGACTGCTTTGTAGTACATCCTCTGATTTTAAGTGTCTTCCCAAGTTCTGGTCACTGCAGCGACTACTGTCTTTAAGGTGTTTTTAATGTTTTTGCCTGTAGAATACAGGAAGTTATGCTGCTCTGGTTGTTGTTTTGCTGACATCTTTTTCTTTTCCTGATTTCCCGTGTTCTGTTTACTGAGTTATTTTTTCCGTTATGAAGCAATGGACCAGATCATTTTGCATTTATCTTCAGACAGAGCGGGAGGGAGAGAAGGGGGAAGAGAGAGAGAGAAACATCGATGTGAGAGAGACACATCCAGTGGCTGCCACCCACACGGCCCCAGCCAGGGCCGGGGACAAACTGCAACTGAGGTACGTGCCCTTAGCGGGAACTGAACCCGGGACTCTCTGGTCCGTAGGCCGATGCTCTAACTGCTGAGCCAAACCATCCAGGGTGGACCAGATCATTTTGTATGTATCTTTCTACATGTGTGCAAATGTTAGAGAAAATACAGAGTAATCTAACTTTCAACCTTCCTTCTTCAAAGGAATACAGTCTACTTTGTAAATTGTGACATACACACCTGGAAAGGTAATTATCCCCCCTCTCCAATTTAAAATTTTTTTTCTTTACTGATTTTAGAGAGAGGAAGGGAGAGAGAGAGAGAGAGATTAACATCAATGAGAGAGAACATCGATTGGCTGCCTCCTGCATGCCCCCCACTGGGGATTTGGTCCACAACCTGGGCATGTGCCCTGACCAGGAATCAAACTGGTAACCTCTTGGTGCTGAGCCACACCGGCCCCTCCAATTTAAATAACAGTGTAACCTATAATGGAAAGATGTCACAAGGTGTGGTATATATTGCCCAATAAATTGTCGTGGTTCTCACAGTTCAGAAGTGGGAATTATTTTATTTAAATTTTTCCAATCATTTTATTCATGTTGACACAGAGATCAGTGGTACTGAATTAATTTCTTCCATTTTGTACTTTGAGATTTATTTTCAGCAGCTGGTATTTTTGGGTAGGAAATTAGATCTTTGGTTAAGTTTGAAAGACAAAAAATCGAGCATCTGCCTTTATTTTGAAGTAGCACTGATGAGTTAGTATTTAAATGTAGACTCTGTACACTCTCATTTCCTGAGAATCCCGTGATTAGAGTATTGCCTGTTACATCTCTTTCTTTGTCTCCAGCGATGACCAGGCCTGGTAGCCTTGAGTAAAATGTCTCAAGCCCCTTTGGGCTATTCCTGAGAAATTTCCCTCAGTTTCTGTGAGTACCTTGGAAATGGATCTTGTAGATTTTTTCCCCCCTTTTAAGGACATTTTACCATTCAGTTATGCTGTAGTTGATTTATATATATGACATTTAAAAATGAATTCCTCATGCATACCTATTTTTTTATTACAAGCTGGAGAAAATGAAAAGGGCTTAATTTGTTTTGTCTTTATCACGCTGTAGAAGCTTATGTAACAGCACAGTTTACGTTCTCCCCTAACACTGTTTTGTTTGCTCAGTGAGTTTTCTCAGCCTGTCTCTCTCTAGCATGTTATGTTTTGGTTGAGACAAGGGGTTGCACATTTAATTATCATATCTGGTAAAGATCTTTCTCATATTTATATTTTCTACTAGGCAAAGCAGTTTTTTTTAAAAAAATTTTTTTCTATATCTGTGTGTTTTTTCCTCCCAGAGTTAATTTTAGATGGTGTGAGTAGAAGGAGATAGCTAATGGGTAAAATTTATGAAATGTCATTGGACTTATTTTCTGAACTGAATTTCTACTTTATGTGGAATGGCTTGTTTGCTATTTTAACTATTTTTGAATTGGAAAGAAGATACCATTAAGGAATTGTTTATATTGATGTTTTAGACTTTACTTCATAAAGCGTTTGAATAATACAGAAACCGTCTCTATGTAAATTAATTGATATTTTTTTCCTGTCATGTTAGTATTTGTTACACCTTTCCAGACTGTTGCTCGCCTGATTTGCTTCTTATGCTTGGATCACTTACAGTTATCTTTGACCCTACTCATTTGATCATATTGGCACAGATTGGTATTTACCTTGTTCTCTAGCTGATTAAAAAAAGATATTGAAGATTAAATATCCTTAGACTAACAGTGGGCTAAACTTTTCTTTCCTCACTTCGTGCTGATAAAGTGTTCTATTTTAGAGAAATAATATGTGCTTTCCAAAAATGGCATTTTGCTGTGAGACAGGAGTAGATTCCCCGTGTCCCAGCACTGTTCTAATGATTTCTTTATAAAATGTCTGTCATGAGTTTCCTTAAAAAAAAAAAAAATCTATATTTTACATATGACCTGATTAAAATATTTTTATTATATTATTATGTAACATTTTGGAAACATCCTTTGGGTGAAGTGCTTTTTATTTTGGGGAGAGTTTATTACGGCAATATTATTCAAGTACAAAGGTGACATAGCAGTACCTCTGACCCTTTATATAGATATTTAGAATAAAGGAAATATTTTCCCATAAATTCAATGAAAATAGTAAAAATTCTTACATCATTGCAGGTACCTGTAACTACTAGCAACATTGAGATTAGGTGGTACATATTTGTTGAGGATTATATTTTCATGGTCACATGACTTTTTTTTTTATTGATTTTTTTTTTTTTAAGGGAGAGAGGAAGGGAGAGAGAGAGAGAAAAACACTGATCAACTGGCTCCTGAGTGACCCCCACTGGGAATGGAGCCCGCATGTGCCCTGATCCCCTGACCGGGAATTGAACGTGGACCTCTCAGTCCATGGGACGACATCCAATCCACTGAGCCATACCAGCTGATCAGTTACATGACTTTTTTTCAATAGCAATATTTAGTAGACTAGGAGCAGCAATAAAGCACAAAGTGGGCTGCTTGCGTAGGGGATTGGCAACGCTGGGATTATAATATGTCCCCTTTCCCCTTTGCAGCTACCCACATGAATTCTTATTACATGCTTCTTGTATTTTGTAGGTCTCGTCATCTTTTTATAATTTGTTTAGTTGCAGTCCTCCTAATAGTATGAGAAAAATGTACTGCCTTAGTTTGCTTTCCCTTCTGCTCAGACACTTTGCATGTTTGAGAACGAATAACCCCATCTTTTCCAGCAGACATGTAAGTGTCTCTAGATAATGTGTCATAATGATGTCCCTGATATGTCCTTGCCCTCTCCTTAAGCACTTAGCCGCTCTTCGGTTCTTGGCCTGTTCTGTGTCCTGAAGTTCTAAACCTCTGCCGCCGTTCTCCCTCTTCACTCTCGGGAACAAGAATTTCTGAATTGACTAGTAAAGGGTAGGCTGTCCTGTATTTATGTCTGTCACCAAATGTTCCTACCTCAAGGAGGGGTGCTCCTTTCAAATGATGACGCATTTGTTGCCTTTTGCCAAATTGCTGCCTCTCTCTAGATTTATTCCTTTGTCATTTTGAAACCCGTCCCTGAAACATGGGGTAAACACGAGGTTTTCTAATCCTGTGAATAGCAGGTGTGGGAAGTGGGGCTTCGCCAAACATCAGGATTATCTGAAACAGCCTCCAGGAAACAAGAATTCCAACCTGTGGGCTGTCATTATGTGTATGCTGAATTCCAGAAGTGGTTACTAAAGAGGGAAGAATGAGTAGGTGTAAGTATACTATAATGGTCAACAAACATTTAAAATGAGAAATAGACGCATGGACTCTATAAATCAATATTACTATGATGAATTAAAGGCGTTAGCAATATGAGCACTGAACGGATTAATTAAACAAAGCTTGTCTTTCCATCTGGTAGGAGCAATATTGACTGGAAGTAAAATGCCATGCCTGATTTAAGGTTGTGTAGGGATATTGACCGAGTCAGGCTCTCCTCTGGGACCTGCAAACAATTCCGGTTCTTGATCACCTCCGAGGAAACTGTAGTGATGAAAGAAGCCAGAGGATCTAAAGAAATGTGTGCCATTAATACTACAGAATAAAGGGTCCTGATTGATGGGCATTTGTTTAATCTTGGGTAATCTTGAGTCCATTGTAAGGGCATGATAGGAATAAGTAGAATGAGAGTTTGTGAGACATCATGGTTTTAATTTGCTTTCTATCCTCTGTTGTATTTGCTTTTCACATTTAACCTGTGGAATAGACAAGGCAAGTATTATTAATATTATCCTTCATTTTTACAGAGGAGGAAACTGCCTGGAAAGACGAGTAAACTGCCCAAGGTCATGCTGTTATTACGTCCAGAGACTTGTGCTTTCTGATGCAGAGTCCAGGCTTTGTCACAATTGTGGGGCATGGGTTGGGCCGGGAGCAGTTGGTTTTGTCTCTGGTTGTGGTTTACTGTTCCTGTTTGAACGACTCAAGATTTGAAGTTTCTCTAATACCGATATTTTGATTTGCTCTGGTTTGGAATTGTCATTTGATAGCATTGTTATTTCCTCTGGTGACTTCCCTTTCGAATGGAGATGCTGACTTTGCTAGGGAGAACTAAATGGCTGGACCAGACTTAATGTGTTGGCAAATTATGTCTTCTTTTTCTTCCCTCCCTGCCTTTTTTCTTTCTTTCTTCCTTCCTTCCTTCCTTCCTTCCTTCCTTCCTTCCTTCCTTCCTTCCTTCCTTCCTTCCTTCCTTCCCTCCCTCCCTCCCTCCCTCCCTCCCTCCCTCCCTCCCTCCCTCCCTCCCTCCCTCCTTCCTTCCTTCCTTCCTTCCTTCCTTCCTTCCTTCCTTTCTTTCGAAAAATAATGTGATAATTGCTGGGGTGTTGTAGTGCCGCTCAGCCCCTGCTTAGGAGAGCGGGTCGAAGGAGCTCATCCATCCGCTGGGATGACGAGGTGAGGATGGGCATCACCTCTGGGCGTCTGCATCATAAGATCCAGTGTCCTCTCAGCAGATACTCTGTAAATACAGCCCCATACACAAGTCATCCTGGGTATGTTTTCTTTCTGCCCTAGGCTGGGAAGCCTACTCAAGCATATGTGGTTTAAACTTGAGTAATACAGTTCTGTTCTTACCCATTCAGTGAAAGAGCTGAAGTCTAAATAGATTTTTCTGATGAGGAAGAACTTACAAGGGGAGACCCAGGCCTGTGCTGTGGAGAGAAGCCCTAGCCCTGGCAAAGTTATCCTGCAGTGCAGTTGCTAATGCCTTCCCTTCTGAAGTTGGTATTTATTAGGAAGAAAAGCTTTTTTACTACTTTTTTTTTTTTATGATAAGCCTCATAACTCCCACTTGTGTTAGTAGTGTGTCTGATTTCTTATTTTTGAGACTAGGTGCCTGTCTTAATTTAACCATTAGCTCCGTAACACAGCCTAGAAAACCTGTCTCATCTCTGACTATTCTTTCTACACGATTTACTCTCTAATTAGTCATTTCCATAAAGTCTGTTCTCATAATGTGTAATTCCCATTCTGGAGCTTCTTAACTTTCCACATTGCTAGGGTGTTTTATTTATTTTTTATTAATATAGCTATAACTCATGAGTATCCTTACCTCTGAACCATTTTGCTGTTTTCCCAGTACAAGTTTTCATTGTTGTTTACTTTGAATATTTTGATAACCTCTTAAACCAGTCTTAAATTAAAAAAAAAATAGATATATGCATATTAAAAACCCACTTATGCAATCAGAGTTTCTTAAATTATGGTCACAAGACCAGCAGCATCAACATTTCTGGGAACTTGTTAGAAATGCAGATTCTCAGATCCCACCTTAGACCAAGTGAGTCAGAAACCTCTTTTATGAAGGCTTCCGGGGATTCTGATACACCCCACAGTTTGAGAGCTGCTGCTGTAGGTCCTGGGACAAAACGACCAGGTATGTAGGACCTTCGACAGGCGTATGCCTCGGTGTAATAGCCACTGCTCTAAGGTTTGTCTTCATCAACCACCTGCCCCAGCTGCCACTGTTCTAGACTTTTTGTCATTTTCAGAACATGACATATGCTTCCATGCCCTGTGCTTTCCTAAGCTGTTCTGACGTGATCAAACGGGTTATTTCTCACCCCCTGCCCCCACCTTGTCATGCTTGGTGAAGTCTCACAGATGCGAGATACAGTGAAAAGAGGATGAACAAGCTTAATTTAAAATCTGTCTACTGTCATTTAGTAGATACGTGTCCACTTTCAGCCTAGCTTTTCTTATCTAAAAATAGGGATAATGATAGGTTAGCATCATTATAAAGATGGAACGAGGGATGTTCTGTGTAACCTATCATATTTTTAATCAAAGAGTTCAATACTACAATATCCTTGAGGTGAAATAGACATAACATAAAATTAACCATTTGAAAATGTACAAGTCAGTGGCTTTTAATACATTCACAATGATGAGCAACCATCACCTCTGTCAAGTTTCAAAACATCTCAATACCCCCAGAGGAGACCTTACATCCATTAAAGAGTCACTCCCTTGCCCTCCACCCCGCAATGTTCCCTTTACATATTCTTTACACATGGTAGATGGATTGGGGGATGAATATTATCATATACACCTTTGATTTTATAAAGATTCAGAATGCTTTGCCAGGTCATATGTGTATAATTTATATTTTAATTACGGCCAATTAAAATATGCCAATTATCTAACTGGACCACAACACATGGTCAGTTTTTGCTGAAAATTAGTTTATGATGTACAGTTGTTATAGTGATTTCCTGAAGTGTGCTGTATTTTTATCTTTACTTTATCAGGACACCTCTTGATAGAATGGGCACACACATACATCTACACGCACAGCCATTTCAGTGTTTAATTGCGCAGTAGTCATTTGGTTAATTATTCTGAGTAGTTTCCAGCATGTCTTCACAGACTTAACTGTTGGTGATATAAGGATAGAACATTACATTCTTCTTTAGAAACCTCACTCTTTCGAAAGAACCGCCTAGGTCTTGGGTTCTTAAGCTCTCAAAAGAATATTTAACATTTATGAAGGACTTTGTATTCTATGCCATTCTTTCATTTACATGTCTCATGTAATCTTTATCCCAGGATAATAAAATAATTAACTCGTTCTTAATTTTTTTTCAAATGAAAACATATCTTCAGTTCTAAATTTAGGTACAGATTTACTTTGAAAACAATAACTTCTAAAAGCATATTTGATGTTGACTGAGTTCTCCAATGAAATTGTATAAATCCAATTTATCCCTAATATTTTCTGTACAGAAGAACACATGCTTTCATTCTGTGTGACTAAATTAGTGTTACTATCTCAAATGACACTTGGTTTCACTTTAAAAATATTAATTGTAGTCAGGAATTAGCAGCATGAGGATTTGAAAAACTCTTATATGCCTTCTTCCTCTGCCAGTCAAAGTGACTTAGGAGTTGGTGATACGGGGTAAGGGTGGGAATGGGAGTTTTTCCAGTTGGAACACTGGAGCTCATTAGCATCTTTCAAACCCTCATACTGTTTAGTCTCGGATAGATTTATTACACTGTGTCTCTCACCAATTCACTGCAGTGTGTGAAGGCTGAGTTGGAACAAACAAAAGCGATATATAACCCCTGAACCAATTAGCATAGCTTACAATGTTCTTAATAGGCTTATCTACTGTATATGAGACTTGGGAAAATGACTTCACTTTTATGCTTCCTTGATCTTTAGGGAAGTTTTTCAGCATCAGCTGCTTTGTACCCACAATGTAAACTTTGAGTATTTGATTTTCAGCTTTTGGATAGAAAACCTTCTTTACAATCTGGGGGCTGCAGGGGGCCGTAGTCCCTTACTTGCGGCTATTCAGTTATTTGCACAGGGTCTGTTGATGTGTGAGAAGAGGGCACATGTGACTTCGTCCTAGGGCAGCTCATCGCCCTTGGCTGGCATGGGGGACAGGGCACAGGCCTGCAATTTGTTCAGCTAGTGCCGCCTCCTGGGGCTGGAGCCTTCTCTCTCGCTCCTCCCGCCAGCCTTTGTCGTCTCTCTTTTTACCGCTTGTCATTGAGCTTTGGGTCCTCTTTTGTTCCTGAGAGGTATAAATGGTGCCCATTTCCCCTCTTCCACTTCATCTACCCACTCACACACAAAAAGGGTTTCTGTTGGGGGAGATAAATTGAGGTATATTGTCAGTGACATTTCAGAGACTTGGCCAGGCTCGGCCTTACCTAGAGGACGAGGATTCCAAGAACAAGCAGAGGACTGTACCTCTGGTGAATTTAGCTGTTGCACATTTTAAGTAAAAGTGACTTCCGGTTTTATCTTGAATTAGGTCAAAAGAGTTATTTGTAGGCCTACTTTCTATAAAGGCTTCTATTATAAACATATGAAAATGATACTTCAATGACCGTCATATATGATATTCTAATTTCAGAAGGTGGATTTAACCACCTCTTGACAGTAGATTTGTTAAGAGATTAGAGTGGGAAGCCAGAGCTCTAGGCTTGCCTTAATTTTGACCGACCTCAGGCACCCTACTCTGCTACTCTTAAGTTTCAATTTCTCTATCTGCAAAAAAAAGACACGTGGGATCCTTGTGAAGTTATATAAAGCCACTCTCTGCCATGGAATAAGACTCCAATAAAGGTAGCCGTGATGCCGAGAGAAACTTTTTGGGAAAATATAGAAAAAGACTCTAGGATCCAAAGACATGTAAGGCAGCATGGAAGTTCATTAAGGAATGTCTTGAACCAGAGAAAAAAGTATATGGTAAGGTAGCCTGTTTATTTCATAAATTCTGTCTGCTGTAGAAAACTGTTACCCAGATCTTGATTTCCTGGTGGTGCTGTATTCAGCTTCGCATTTATATCTGAAGGGGAGAGGGAGGGTTGCCTTACGTGGGTGTTGGTTTCCACAGGTTTAGGAGAGCATGATTAAATAACTTCCCTGCTTCGCCCTCTCATACTATAGATAAATGTTTATCTGTTATCAGCAATGATTTTGGCCTTTCACAAGTGACAAGATGTGTTAGAATACCAGGTGTGTTCTGAACCCTGGAAACTTAAAACAGTGCCAGCTACAAAGAAGAAAGACACTCAGTGTGTGTGTCTGAGATGAGTCTGAGAGGCCTCCTGTGGGCCTTTTGAGTTGTTGGATTTTTAATAAGATGGGGTGGGATGGGGGCAACATTTTCCTGGGAGGAGAGAGTGTTTGTAGTCAAGGTGACCTGGCCAGAGTCTTTGCAGCCTGCATTTCAGTGAAAGCACCGAGCACTGCAGAGGGGAAAATAGTGCTGGTTACTAAGGTATCTTGAAACAAGGCTGAAGAATGGTTTTATTTGCTGTAAAAAAATAAGTTTTATAATAGACTGACACCAGCTGAAGGCTCTGGTGGTAAATTGAACCCTATGGCTTCTGCTTTTACTAATGAAAGTTTTCAGGGAAAGCTGGTGGAATTTACTCTAATGCATATAATGGCCAACTATTTTTGGTCCTTCACATATATTTAACTTCCTCAACAGCCTCCTTTATCTTTTGGTAAAAAGGATTGATAAAAATAACTTAAGCCTATTCCAGCAGGTTAATTTAAGTAGTTGGTCTAAGAATAACGTTGTTAGGGTGGACAATGTAGGGGGAGATATGTGTTCTGCATAGCCTATGCAATAAAGTTGTATTAAGTAAGAGACATGTTAAATTTAATGTGTCTTTCTGAAGTTAGGCATAATCCTATATAGCCTAAAAATAGTAATTTAAGTGATATGTGTAATCTCTGCAACCACTGGAGAGCAGACTTTTACAAAGTAGGTGGCAAAGAATTTTAGTAGAGGAGAATACATTTAGTTGATAAGGCAAACTTACTTTTGTGAAGGAAAAGTGATACGTCTATTTGTCTTTCATTTTGACTGTGTATTAACCACATGATTTAGCTTTCATTCTTTATCCTTTCTTTAGTGGGATCGTGTGAATGTGGTATATTTGAATAATGCACTATTATTTGAGAAATACAGCCATTCCATGTCCTGGGTAATCACTGTGTTCCCTTGGTCTGGTACAAGGATGTGATGGAATCAAACAGGTCTGAGTTAGATCCCGTGCTTCTTAGTAGCCATGTGCCCTCAGTGAATATCATTAACCTCTGAGAACCTCAGTGTTCCTATTCATTAACTGTCCATCATTGTCCTGGACATAAACAAATCACTGGGGGGAAAGTCCCCTCCATTACTCCTGTGTTGGACAGTGTATTTAAAAGCACTCTGCACAGTTTAGATAGAGCATGTAGCCTAATAGATGTATGTTGAATTTTTTCCTCTATTATTTTCCTGTCATTACCTCCCCCACCCCTTAATATAGCTAAACACCTACTTATATTAACTAAGAATATACATTTCACTTGATTGTCAGAGGTTCTGTTACCAGAAATAGAAAAACAACTTTGAAGTCCCAGCAAGAATCCTGCTCTTGTGGTCTTCTGCCTGGTAGGTTGGGTTTCTTGGGCTGACTTCAGGAATATTCCTTCCCCTTTGATGTTGAGGCTACATCAGGGGAGCCCAGCCACTCAAAGCCTAGCTAAACTCCGAAGGACCACCCGGGATCAGTTTCAGCATTTCCTTGAGGCCTCATCTGAGGTTGCCAGTATCGTCCTTGGCAGTTGCTTTGGCTAAACCTTGATTGACACTTCTGCCCAAGCCCCTTCCTTCCCAGGCCAGTTCGGTTAGGAAGTGGAGTGACCTAAAAGATTGAGAACAAGTTATCTCGGGAATCTGGGATATAAGTGCAGGGTTAGCAACTTACCAGCTACTGATTATGACCTTGGGCAGGTTCCTCAGACCCTCTGAGCCTCAGTGTCTTCTGTGAAGTGGGAATATCAAAGTTCCCACCTCATATTTTTGTAATATTCTATGTAAATCGTCATCAGATATAATCAGCTTGAAATAAATTTAGCTCTAATAACAATTATTTATTGTCTGTGTAATGCAAGGCTAATTGTTGATTCATGCTATGATTTATATCAACAGAATATCTAAAGTAATAGTTTTTAGTTGCCTTTCAAGCTCAAACTATTTATACCATACTGTTCATACTTGTATATGTTCATTATCTTCCCTGCCTTGTTTTCTGCAACACTGATGGTCATTTTTCAGAACATCATGGTTTTTCTACCGGTGACGGTTTTTACAATGTTGGAAAATAATTTGATGAAATAGTATCCCATATAGCCTGGTCACTACTGTGAGGTTCTGTGTTGCTAATTATAATTTTTAAAAAATGATGGGGCTGTCTTCTCACTCATTGTTTTATTCATGAAGGCAATCCTTATACTTTGATAGTATAATGAACCAGACAATCACTCTATGTACTTCAGAGAAAGAAGACTTGTTGTTAAAGTGAATTAATACTTTAATAATAAAAAAAAAAGTGTCAAGGGGCGGAATTTCTCATAGAAATGACCATGTGCTATACTGATATGTGGTGTTTTCTTCAAGTGCTATAATAATATATTGGTTGTGGTGTGGAATAAGGTCTAGGCAAAACAAACGAAAAGTCATGTGGAAAACAAACCTCAGTACCTCTGCTTTCCACATTCTGTGGATTATACAGTAAATCAGTTCCTACAGTAATAGGCTGTAACTCATCAGCCTTCGAATGACCTGACAATGGCTTTATGGCTTTTTCACATATTTGGTGCATGTTTTTGAAAGGATTTGTACAGACAGAACCAGGACAGTATTAAGTCATTTTAGGCTCATGTGGGAAGTCTGCATCATGTGATTTATGTACAATGCCATGAAGCCTCTAATTCCTAGGTACTATGGAATTAGTACTAGGTACTAGGTACTAAAGTTTTGTTTCCAGAGCAGTTTTTAAAAGAGTAATTCTTTTCAATATAACTGATCCAATTAAAATTTTTTTTTCTTTATTAATTTTAGAGAGAGAAAGAGAGAAGGAGAGATAGAAACATCGATGAGAGAGAACATCGATTGGCCACCTCCTGCATGCCCCCCACTGGGAATCGGGCCCACAACCTGAGCATGTGCCCTGACCGAGAATCAAACTGGTGACCTCTTGGTGCATGGGTTGACACTGAACCACTGAGCCACACCAGCCGGGCTGATCCAGTTTTTTAAATCAAAGATGTAGAGGCTTGCTACTTAGAAAAATCATGATTATTGAACAGCCAGAGGAAATGAAAGTGTACATTTGAATCAAGTCCAAGCAATGATGATCATTGCAGGGACATTTTTGCTTTTAAGAGCAGGGATTCCCCACTTGAAGCATGCAGAAAAGCCCCTGCTGCATTCGTAACTGCAGCAAACAAGATATTTCCTCCCCTTTACAACATGAGGTCATTCCCTTCCGCCAGCCTGTGCATCCTTCTCGCTGATAGTCTAGCTTATAAAATACTTCCATGGGAGAATTACTACCAGCAAAATATCTGTGGTAGCTATCTATAATTTAAAAACTTACCTGGAATTGTTACACTCTTGATAACACTGATGAGAAATACACTCAGTGATGAAAAATGGACTGGGTTCTGCAGAGCAGAGAGGTCGTAGGGTCTGGTGATGCAGAGGCCTGCCTGCCCTGACAGGGAGTCTCTTGGCTCTCTGCCTCCAACCTGTCTGTTGGGGCAGAGCGGTTGCATCCTGCTGTTTCCCAGAGGTGAGAAGTGAGTTTTCTATACTAAGAGGCATTTCTGAGGGAATCCACACAGAGGTAGAATGGAAGTATTGGCCTCTTACTTGCTACCGTGGCTGCGTGTCTTAAAATTTTGTAAGGGGCGGGGACATAGATTTGTTTCTTAGGTCTGCCAGGATCAGGTATCGCAAGCTGAGTGATTTTATAAAACAAAGATTTCTTGTCTCCCAGTTCTGGACCTAGACGTCTGAAGTCAGGATGTCTGCAAGGTGGGTTTCTTCTGAGAGCTGCGAGGGAAGCATCTGTTCCAGGACTCTCACCCAGCTTCGGGTGGTCTGCTGGCAATTTCTGGGGTTCCTTGGCTTATGGAAGCATCACCCTGATCTCTGCCTTCATCTTTTTTTTTTAATCCTCACTGGTGAATATTTTTCCATTGATTTTTAGATAGAGTGGAAGGTAGGGAGAGAGAGCGAGAGCGAGAGCAAGAGAGAGAGAGAGATGTGAGAGAGACAAATCAATTGGTTGCCTCCTGCACAACCCTGACCAGGCTGGAGATCAAACCTGCCCTTGACTGGGAATCAAACCCCCGACTCTTTGGTCCACAGGCCAACACTCTAACCACTGAACAAAACTGGCCAGAGCAACTGCTTCATCTTTACATGGCATTCTGTGTGTGTGTGTGTGTGTGTGTGTGTGTGTGTGTGTGTGTGTGTGTATGTCTGTATCCAAATTCCCCCTTTTTATGAGGACATTAGTCATATTGGATTAGGGCCCATCCTAATGATCTGCCTTGAACTTGATTACCTCTGCAAAGACCTTATCTTCAGATACAGTTACATTCTGAGGTACTAGGCATTCGAACTCCGGAGCATCTTTTGTGGAGAACACAGTCAACCCATAACAGAGGTCCTGTGGCGAACCCTCCGAGTGGCCTCCTGGGCGTGGTCTCAGAGGGGAGCCTGAAGCAGCACCATGTGAAGCTGTAATCAGCACACGCGCCAGCAGTGAGGCCTGTGTTAATTTGAGAGTCCCAGGGCAAGCGAACTTCTCTGGCCTTTAGTGAGACACACGTAGGAATAAATAACAAAATAATAATGATAAATAATAAAGTCCATGAACAAATAAAAACCGATATATATTTGTAGGCATGAACCAGAGAGGTGAAGAATTTAACCTGGTTTCGAACCCTTCCTTTACTAGCTGTGTGACCTTAGGCAAGTTGCTTCATCTCTGCAGCCTCAGTGTCTTCATCTGTAAACCGAAGGTAGTAATAATCTTTCTCACACAAGACTGCTTGTGGATTAAATGAGATAATACTCTTAGAACTTTTCAGTCCCATGCCTGGCCTGTCGTATGAGAACACTAAAGGCTAGTTAATAAGAAGACAAACAAAAAGGCCTGCTGCCCTGTGGCTGTTGGGAAGCAGGCATTTCCAGAGCCTGGGGAGACGGAGACACCTGGCTGCCCACCTGTGTCTGCTGCAGCCTGATGCCATGGTCTCTGCTCTCTTTGCCTTTTGTCTGGGCACTTGGTATCAGCACTGGGCTCCTAGCTGGATGTCAGGTTTCTGTCTTCTCTTTCAAGTTGTTCCATTTATTGTCTTCAGAGCAGGGCTCCTATTTTTTTTTTTAAAGCAGATTATTGGAGGAAAAGAGAAAATTGTGAATGTCAGAATTTACCTAAGCTCCTAAAATAATAAATGCTCGTTAACACCCTCACCCCCCATTTTAGTAGTTTCCGTGTTCTCGCACTTGTGAACTTGGGCATGTATGATTTAGTCTCACTGATGAAATAATAATAATGTCATGTCCACACTATTACAGGGGTAGGGAGAAATCAGACTTAGTCCTTGTTGATTTTTAATGGGTAGAGTTGAATCCTGTACACACACATTTTTCCAGTTAACATTTGCTTGGAAATATGGAATGTGTTTGTGTGTGGCTTAGAGCTGTCCCTGTTGGTTGTAGATCATTTTTAAACAACAGAGAGGGGGTTAAATCAGAAACACACGTTGGCATGCTTAGAAGGCATGTTAATGGAAGTTCAGGGTACCAGGCTGTATTTTTGTAGCTTTTATGTATTTTTTTTTTAAATCAACTGTATTTATTTTTAAAACTTGTAAAGGGGAGGCAGGGATTTTGACAACTTCCAAAATATTTGACCGTCACTTTTAGGAATCTCTTTACATACAGGGTGCAGGTGAGGAGAGCTTCCAAAGTATTAAGGGTCATAAGGCCTCAGGCTGAAGGCATTTGAAGGGGAAAAAAATCTGATTCCACATTGGGAAAGGCAGAGAAACTTTGTTTAGTTTTTCTCCTTAAGGGGTGAAACTGATTTTGACAAAGAAAAGAGGATGAAGAAGGGAATTCCAAGTGAAAGGGATGGCATATACAGTCACGAATTGCCTGGTTTGATGAATCAAGTTTAGAGATAAACGTTATCTCTAAGCTCTAACGGCAGAGTGAGAATTGATTGGAAAGGCAGAGTGTGAATTGATTGTAGAAGATTGGAATTGGCAGGCTAAGGGCTTTGGACCTTGGGGTAAGCAAAAAGAAACCACCACTGAGAGCAGGCTCTGGAGTGGGAAGGCTAGTCTGAGAGTGTGGGGTATTGGAGCAGATGCCTGGTGCTAGGGAGAGCTCGTAAGGAGCTTCTGCAGTATTTTCGGTTTGTAGACATGAGGGCCTGAATGTTATTAATGGAAGCTGAAATGTAGAGAGAATGACAAGATGTGTGAAACATTGTAAACATATTATCAGTGGGACTCAATTCAGGTTGGAATATGAGAGGGACTCAAAGATGGCCCCGGCACTGGGATCCAGGGTTTCTGGGAAGACTGGGTACCATTGTCATGAACAAAAGCAAGGGTTAGGAGAAGTTGTTATGTTTTTGGCATGTTAAATTTGTGTGGCCAGAATGACATGATGATATCCAGATGGATACACTTAACAAGGCAACTGGAAATATGAAAGAGACTTGGTCGGTAGAACAAATGTTGGGTTCATTCTTATAGACAAGATAAGGCAGTCGAGTTCCGTGGGTAGAGGAGGAAGTGTAAATACACGAGGAGAGTAAAGGAGCTTCTGAGAACAGAAAAGATCGAGGAACAGTGGAGAAGAGAGGTTCAAGATGCAGTGCAGTAGCTGATAGTGTTACATGTTCATGTGAGATTAAGGAGGGTGGCCGCCTTTCGGAAAAAAGTTTTGGCCAAGAGGAGGGAGGGGGTGGTCCCCGATCAAATTATAGGGAGTTAAAAAAGTGAAAGCGGCTTGTAATGGTTTTTCCCCCTGATTTCCTAAAAGAATTTTTTGGAAAGTTTTTGGTGGATTATTTTTGTTTCTTGGAACCTAAGATGCTAAAAGCCAAACCTTGAGGTTTCTAATTGAAGAATGTTACTTCGTTGCCCCTGTGAACTTTATAAAGCCATGAGGATTAAATTTTGGTTTTAAAAGCAAAGGGCAGGTTTTGCCTGGGACCTAATAGGTACTTAAGTAAATACTCATTTGAATTCTTCTTTTGTCCTGCCTTATCCTTTCATGAACATAAAAGGGCTTTTTACAAAGTAAGGGCTCTTAGATGCCCATTGATCAAATTATATGAATTTAAACTTGAAGGCTTACTTTTTAGAAGGAATAGCTTATTCCAATAACAGATAATGCAATAAGGCTTTGATGTCCAGATTTTTTTTTTTAAGTGTAACTCAGCTTTTACGAGAAATCCTGCATTTTTAGATACTGGAAGTTGGAATTCTTCAGAATCATGGGCATATTACAGGTTCACCTGATCTGTGACTTGACAGGGGCCCTGTGTACACACAGCATGTGGACCTTTTGTATGCTTACTCTTTTCTCTTTTTTTTAAGCTCTTGCCTTTCATTCCTGTCAGTGATGCTACGTGTTTGTTTGTTTTTTTTAAGTTAACTCACCAACCCTTTATTGAGATGCTGTCTTGTGCAGAAGTAAACAGATAGATTATTATTCTGCTGCCATAGGATAAGAAAAAAAGTTCTGTGGGGGCATCTAGAGGGTAGGAGGAGGAAAGCTAGGGGAATTTGGGGAAGTCTTTTATTTCGTGCAGTCCAATTAAACATTGTTGAATAGCCACAACCTAAGTGGTTCACATATGATAAAGGATTCCGAAAATTCTGTTCCCTTGACTATTTCTGTGAACTCGAACTGCATTTTTTTCTGTAAGGAAGAGAAGAAATGACTCAATTAGTCACACAAGTACAGTAACACCTAAAATTACTTAAGTCAAGTAGTTAGGAGTTATGACTATGATTTTCCATGGCAACTATAGTTAAATTCCTCTTCAACTTGCCCACAAGGGCCAAATAAATATTCAAATGATTGTGTTTGGCATTTCTATTTATTTTATTTCCCAGGGGGAGAAGGATATGGAATGTGAATATGTCTGCACTACTCTTACAAATATATGGATTGTGTACATGTTTTATCCACTCTTAGAAAATCTACCCATGACTTTATGACACCTAACACAGAAACCCATTCAGGTCAAAACAGGTCCTTCATATGCATGACAGACTGAGAGGTTACTTGACACAAACAGAAATGGGAATGTAGCTCTTCAAATTCTAAATAAGAACTATTAATAGGGTACAAATATCCTGCCTCGATATATGATTTTTAATTCTGTGAAATTGACACATAGGAGGTGATTGTGTTTATTGCCAAATGATTTTTCTCTTTATTAAGGATTTGCCGTCCTAGCCGGTTTGGCTCTGCGGTGAGAGCGTCAGCCCGCGGACCAGGGAGTCCCGGGTTCGGTTCCCGATAAGGGCACGTACCTTTGTTGTGGTTCACCCCCAGCCCCGGTTGAGGTTGTGCGGGTGGCAACCAGTCGATGTATCTCTCTCACATGATGTTTCTCTCTCTTCCTCTCTCTTTCCCTCTCACTCTATCTGAAGATAAATGCAAAAATATCCTCGGGTGAGGATTAAAAAAAAAAAGGATTTGCCCAGGGTTCCTTTAATTAGGTAGTTTACCCAGTGCATTTAAGTGTTTGTTTCCAGACCATTAACTCCTTGACAGAAGACTGGAAGGGCAGAGGAGCTTAAACCAGAGTGTTAGGAATAAGCCTCTGAACTGTATTGCTCATAACAGAGTAAAAAGGATAACTGGTTCCCTTGGTTTATTGTCGGTTGCTGGGAAAACGTCATTTCATTTTCCTGTGGTGTGTAAGCACTACCTCCGTGAGATAAGGTAGATAGTGCGGTGTAAGTTTCATCTGTGACGGCATGCACCAAATGTAGACTTAGATGCATCAGAAGGGGAATCTGTGATACATATTTTTGTGACTGATGTAAATATTCCATCAATTTGTTCTTGGATTTTAGATAAATTATATATGGCCTCTGAGTGTATGGGCAAATCAAATGAGGGTACATGGAGCAGCGTCGTATGAGGCAGAATCCAACTTCATCGAAGTAACTAACACAAAATATTCAGACTAATTTATTATGGACAGCACAAATAGACCCATGATAAAATATTAGTATGGTAGGTGATGGAGTCATCCTGATGGATTTTTCAAATTGGGATTTACACTGGAAAGGATTTGTCTATACACCCAGTTTTTTTTTTTTTTGTTTGTTTTTTTTATCCTCACCCGAGGACATTTTTCCATTTTTTGTTCAGATAGAGTGGGCGGGAGAGAGAGGAAGAGAGAGAGAGAGAGAAACATCGACGTGAAAGGGACACATCGAGTGGCTGCCTCCCGCACGACCCAACCAGGGGCCAGGGACAAACTGCAACCGAGGCACGTGCCCCTAGCGGGAACCGAACCCGGGTCTCTCTGGACCGCAGGCTGACGCTCCAACCGCTGAGCCAAACCGGCCAGGGCTATACACCCAGTTTTATCATTCTGTGATCTCATGTTTTAATAAGTATATCAGACCAATATATTTATATATCCCCTAGCCTCATTATGATAATGTTTACTAATATCTTTTTCTTTTAATATGTGGGAACTCAGCTACATAGTACTTAGGGCAATATCTATATTTTAAAATTTCCTAACGTCTCTGGTAGATGGTATCTAGTTTCTGCCTGAATGCTCATATATATGGAGGACTCACTACTCTGTCACAGCAGCTTCATGAATTCCTGGGCATCTTTAATAGTTGTTCTGTTATAATGTGTCAAAATAATCTTTCCTTTGCATTCACCCTTATAAAACTTGTGAAGCCACACAGAAGTCAGCTAGCTGTTCTCTTTACCAAGTGATGAATTTTTTAAGGTAAGGGTCTTATCTCCACTTTAGTTGTTCTCTCTTAGTTTAAATACTCTATTAAAAAAAAAAACTCATTTGAGAGGCAGAGAGAGAGAAACATTGATTTGTTATTCCACTTATTCATACATTCAATGGTTGATTCTTGTATGTGCCCTGACTGGGATCGAACCTGCAGCATTCAGCATTGACATATCGGGATGACATTCTAACCAACCAGCCAGGGCCTCTATTTCTTTTGTTCAAAAGTTACTTATTTGGCTTTATTTCTAAATCCTTAATCATTCTGGTCACTTTTCTCTTGACTTACTCCATTTAATCAATGTTACATTTAACATATGGCCCTAGAGCGATATCATGAAACAACTACCTCCCCTGAGTTAGCAACTGTATTTCTGTAGTTTCTTAAGCTTTTCTGGCAGTCATTTTATGCTACTGGGCTTTGTAATTTTTTTCCTGCCCTCTGTACTCTGTTAAGCTGTATTTCCTTCTCCTTCTCCTTCTTCTTCTTCTTCTTCTTCTTCTTCTTCTTCTTCTTCTTCTTCTTCTTCTTCTTCTTCTTCTTCCTCTTCTTCTTCTTCTTCTTCTTCTTCTTTTTTAAATCCTCACTCGAGGATACATTTTTATTGAATTTTAGAAACAGGAGAAGGGAGAGAGAGAGAGAAAGAGTGAGAAACATTGATGTGAGAGAGAAACATTGATTGATCGGTTGCTTCCCCTACATGCCCTGACCAGGGATGGAACCAAAACCTGGGCATGTGCCCTGGCTGGGAATGGAGCTCACAGCCTTTTGGTGTACACACCTGAAGACATTTTTGCATTTATCTTCAGACAGAGTGGGAGGGAGAGAGGGAGGAAGAGAGAGAGAGAAACATTGACGTGAGAGAGACACATCGACTGGCTGCCACCCACATGACCCCAACCGGGGCCGGGGACAAACTGCAACTGAGGTACGTGCCCTTAGCAGGAACTGAACCCGGGACTCTCTGGTGCACCACCAACGCTGTAACCACTGAGCCAAACCGGCCAGGGCTATTTTCTTTTATCTGTTCTTTATGCAGTCATGACTTTTACCATAATTTTAAGACTTAGTTTTACGTTTGCCTTATTGATTTCACATCTATAGATTCATTCATTTATGTATAATTTAAACAAATATTTATTGAGCTTCTAAACTGGTAGATCATGAAAATGATATGGTAGTAAACTTTGTATTTCTTCTGGTGTCCCATGACATCGAGGTTTGGTAGTGATGGTGGTGATGATGATGGCTGGCAATACTGAGTGCTTACCTGGGACCGCTACATTCATTCTCCCAATAGTCTTTAAGGCACAGGTACTACAGTCGTCCTTCACCACTTTGCGCTTCGGACTATCGCGTCTTCACTCTATCGCGGTTTGTTCAAATATAGTATTTGAAAAAATTGCGATAGAGTGAAGCCACGCGAAAGTGACGAGGGACGACTGTATATAAATAAAGAATCCTACTTCGCGAAAATTAATTTATTGTGGTAGAGTCTGGAACTGATTAACCATGATAAACGAGGGCCGACTATTATTATTGCCATTTCACAGATGAAGAAGCACGGGCTTATAGAGGTAATGTGTTGATGGTCAGCTAGTGGGTGGCAGAGGCAGCATCAGAATCCAGATGACTGATGGGAGAGTTGATTGTCTCCACCACTCTGCTAAGACAGAAACAAGGTGTTAGAGATATTTCAGGCAGGGAAAGACTGATCTTCAGCATGAATGACAAAGGCTTCTTTGGGGAAATGGGCTTTTGAGGGCATTGTTTCTAACAGAGAAACTATCACTGTATAGAAGTACTAGGGACGAAAGTGCAAAGCATTAAGTGGGAATCCTATCTTGTGTAGTTTGACTATAATGTGACATACATGTAAGCATGTTGGGGTAAGTAATAGGATCCTATTCATGAATGATTTTTGAGCAGGGATGTTCCATAGTCATCTCATGCCTTACAAATGCAGTCTTGATGTAGTATTTTGGGAGGATTAAAAAGGAAACATATAGTTAATAATCAGATGGGAAGCAAATTAGGTGCTATTTCAAATTAAGAGGTAATGAGAGCCAGAGTTGCGTGATCAGTAGAAGGAACATAAAGTAATGACCAGATACAACAGATAGGGCCTTGCTTGAATTGTTTCTTTGAAACCAAATGAACAATGGAGTAAGCAAGAAGTGGTAACTTGCCCAGGTCGTGTGGCTCAGTGGTTGAGCATCGACCCATGCACTAAGAGGTCACTGGTTCGATTCCCAGTCAGGGCACATGCCCAGGTTTGGGGCTCAACCCTCAGTAGGGGGCATGCAGGAGGCAGCCGATCAATGTTCTCTCATCGCTGTTTCTATCTCTCTCTCCCTCTCCCTTCCTCTCTCCCTCTAAAAAACAAAAAACATAAATGTGGTAACTTAAACTGAAGATGCTGCTAACAGAAATTGTCAGATGTGGTTGAGGAATATATACATGATTTAAGAAAATGAGGAGCAGTTGACCTTTGAAAGTGTTGAGTTTGAAGTACCTCTGTGAAATCCAGATGGAAATATCTGATAGCCATTTTGAGAATTAGAGATATGGAGAAAAAGATAGAGGTGGTAGAGGTAAAGGTGTGAAATGTAGTGCATGAGGGTGTAAAGGGGGCGGGGACATTGCTTGGAGATGACCAGTGGGATCCTCTGAAAGGGTATGTGACAGATACCAGCTTGGCCATCTTCTTAAGGACTTCATATGTAAGTTCAGTTTAAGCCCTTCGTTCATGCAGTTGACACCAAGGGACCTTATGACTTTGATTAAATTTAGTTTTAAATCCTAGTTCTAGAAATCACCTCTCTCCATATTTCAGGGATTGGCAAAAGTTGTTCATAAGGAAAATTAATGCAATTAATTGATAAATAATAATATAAGAATAAAATCTGTTTCACGTACTCACAACTATAAACTTACTTTTGCCCACTCTGGATATACCCCTCAGAGTCTTAGCCTGTGCCCCAGATAGGCAGCGGCCCCCGAGGCAGCAGAAGACAGTAGCCTGGACCTGACTAATGGTCACAGGGTCTGGGCCTCTAGCAGGCTAATGACAACATCTTGACCTAAGTTATGTTTCAGTTCCTGCGCACTAGGGTGGAATGACCCCCTGGCTACTTGCCCATGAAACCAGAGGGATAGACCTCAGAACTGTCCTCAAGACCTGAAGAAAAGATTCATTACCCTTACTTCACCTCCTGTCAGCTCCCAGCATGACCCCAAACCTCTAACCCACAGTGCCTTGTGATTTTGCCCTGTATAATCTGTAACCTGCACACCTTCAGGGAGTCCGGGCTTTTGAGCATAACTTCCCGTTCTCCTGGGTGGCACTATTCATAATAAAATACCCGGTTTCTCCACTGCAATTCTCAGGGTTTAGTGTTGGGCTCTGCTAGCGCCGGGTGGATGAGCTCTTTCTGTTCTGTCACACATTTCCTGATTTTTTTAAATGTTTTATTCTACGAGCTGGTCAACCTCAAACACTTCATTACTAAAACCAGATGCTAATTCTGTTATCTTTGCCAGAGTTTCAGATTGTACTTTGAATTCAACACCCAGATCCTTGCCTTAATTTCATGCCTTTCATCACTTGGCTTAACTTTTTCATTCATTTCTCTGAATTCTTTCCCTTTGTAATCCGTAAATTCTGCTGTCTCTTCTGATTGCATCCTCTGAGTGTTTCTTATCTCGTTAACAATTTGTGACCCACAGTCCTGTGTATGCCTCACCATCAGGTAGCTTTAATCTACTGGTTTCACGGAGGTAGTTGTAAAACATTGTAGCTTTTCTGTATTGTAGACTGTAGCTTGATATATATTATCTGGTAATGATTTTTTTAGGAGTTCCTGTGTGGTCTTCAGAGTCTTAGAAACCCATGGCCTGACATGCCTCTCTGGCAATCAATCATATTTGTGTTGATTAGTGATAAGAGTATTCTATTTGAAAATATTTTATCATCCTCTTTTAACTACTATGCTTTAAATTTTATAGATTTTAAAGAAACATGTAAGAATTCCCTTGGGGCTTCATCTGACCTTACAGTTAACATTTGAGGGGAAAGTGTAGCTCCAGTGACATTTAGGGTCAGGGATTGAATTCTCTATTATCCTTGCATTTTAAAGGGATCATAACTGTCAGTCCCATTGTGGGAAATCTCCACTTCAAGTTTTATTGATGTTGGCAACTGTTCTGCTGAAGAGAAATACATTTTTGCTTACTCTATCGCAGGAAGAAGCAGGGCTGAAAGTTTGTTGGCTAAAATGTTTAATTAACTGCACAGTGAAGGTGTGACCCAGCAAATTTAAAGAGCCCAGTATGCTTTAGAGTGACAGGCTGAATCAGTGTGAAAGATAACACTGCCCATTCCAGGAGGGAATAATGGGCTTCATTAACTTCCATTACACCGGGTGATTCTTCACGGTACATGGATGGAGGTTGGAATGGGGATGGTTTAGCTTGAGAAAGTCTTTTCTTCCTCTGCTTCCTAAGGGTTCTGATAGACCTACTTTAGCTTCACACCCCCTCCCCCCTCTATAAGAAGATTGTGCTCATCTTTGCATTTCCATAACTGAGCATAATTCTTGGTATAGTAGATATGTGTTAAATAATTGTATGTAAGTACATGAATGGACACATTTTATTGAATAGGAAGTTTGCCCATTTAAAATGCTCTGTTGAGTTCAATGCACTAGCTGTTCTTTTTCTAATTCTTCATTTTAGGAATGAACACTGAAATTTTCCATTTAGAGAACATATTACTTGCTATAAAATTTATAAAGCTCAGGACATGAGGGAAGCCTAAATCATTTCAAAATGACCAAACATAGCAGTAGCTAAGTTTCTTTTAGTGAAACGAAGCTTCACTTGTTGAAGCCTTAATTTGAAATCGACAGACATTCCTTTGATGCACATATGCAGTACCACATGCTGTCTTCACATCGCCCTAGGATCAGCTAATAGTCCTTAATTCCTTGAGGGAGTTTTAAGAGACTACTGGGAAATCTCCAGAAAAGTCATGATTAGACAGACGGTACCCTGGTGATGGTTTTCAAATGTTGTGGCCTCTGAGACCTAGTATGAGTTTATAATAAGTTAGAGTGTGTGTCCAGTAGAATAGGCTTCAATTATTTTCCTGGGCATGCACACACGTGTGTGTGTACATGCGTGTGTGTGTGTGCGTGTGTGTGTGTGTGTAGTGGCTCCAATATCTCAGAACCACCAAAATTTGCTGTTTTTACTTCAAATAAAAAAATAACATTGGGCTGAGTTTAGGGTTGTTAAAAAATGATTAAAGAAGGCAATTTCGGTGATACAGACCAACCTAAACACTTCATGAAGTGGATACTCTCCTTTTACAGAACTGCAAAGTTGGGGGTGGGCATTGAGAAGGCACAGAGTTGTCCGTGCCTTTAGGGATTGGTTGACTGGATATGCTGTGCTTCTGTTCCAGCGGAGCATTTGCATTTTACAGGAGCACAAAAGTTATCTCAATTTCGTTTTGCTGAAGTGGTACCCTGGGCAGGAGCAGCTCCATCTTGGGCTTAGATACTTATTGCAACAGCCAAAAGGACTTTTTTTTTTTTTTTTTTTACCCTCTAGTTGTCTATAAAACTGGAAAGGGCAGGCTTGCATGTTAGTAAATTTCCAATTACTAGAAATGTTTAGTAGAGATTGGAAATATTGAAGAAGATTCTAATTGGATCTTCTCTTGGAAGAAAGATTGGATAAGATTTGTCTAGGCAAATAAAACTTGCTTCTGTTTATTCAGTCCACCCTCTAGAAATAGTTTAGGATGGAATAGATAAAACACATTATGTACATAGGAAGAAAATTCAGAAGAACCAATAATTTTTCTTCTATAGTGGTCTATTTTCATCCATAGAGGTCTATTTTGTACATTTTACCTAGATCTAAGAAGTTTTCTACTTTCCTTGGAATGTTTTGGTTTTGTTTTACTGTTACAATATTCTTTCAGAAATTGAGTCTGTAGTTCAGTACTGTATAATACCATTTGGACGATATCATGTAATAATTCTTGAATGTGAGTCTCTGTAAATGGAATGACAAAAGGTCATTTGTGCTGTTAAAGTCTATTGCCTTTGGCAAAGGAAAAAAGAATCTCTTTGTGTGTGTGTCAGTATTTACTACTTGAATCAAATTCTTTACCGTTATTCATTAGGTCATTTGTGTCTTTAGTCATTAAACTTTGTCTCATTCCTCAGTGCGAATGCACACAGTGAGACCATAAAAGAAGAAATTGGCTCTTTAGTTACTCCATAATATGAACTTCCTTACTTCCAGATGAACCCAAGTTGATTAGCTGACCCTGCTAACAGTGAGCTGTTTAAACTCCAGATCAGTTGCCTTTTGCCTCTCTACAATAGAGAAGATAGAAATTACAGTCCAAAATTTTCCATTATCCCAAAGGTCAACCTACACATCCAAGAACCACTGGCGTGTGCTACCCACTTGAGCCTGCCAGTGAAAAAATGCAGAGAGGCAAAAGACAACTGATCTGGAGTTTAAAAAGTCATCAGAGTCAGAGGGTATAGGGGGGATAATTGGTGATGGGAGAAAAAAAAAAGTCATCAGGGTTGACTCATCAACTTGGGTTCATTTGGACAGATGGAAGTCCATATTGTGGAGTAACTGAAGTGCCTGCTTCTTTTCTTCATTAGCAGGTTCAAGCTTGGTGGACACCAACAGTCATACCTTTGTAATAATGAAAAATTTTAGGACTCTAGTTTCTGTCCTCTCTGCTTTTTGTAGCATTTTCTGTATTGTATCAGGCAGCACATTTCAGTTACACTTACATGTTAAGGAAGAAATGAGCTGGAGCTATGATTTTAAGATGGGAGTTAAATCGCATAGTCCTCCCCCCACCCTGAACCTCATCATTCAGTGCTGCTGTCTCATTTTTTCTTCATGAAAATAGTTTAGCATTTTGTAGACATGGAATCTCAACTTTTGGACTTCCCAGACCTATTTTTTTTTTTTTTTTTACTTTATTCTAGTAATTGCTATATAATTGCTGACTGGCTTTTTTCTTTTCTTTCTTTTTTTTTTTTTTTTTTTTTTTAAGTGAATCAGTGAAAAAAATAGAATTCCAAATACTTCCAGATGATGTATATCATTAAAAAATAATTTCTTTTGTGTCCTTTGTCAAGTTGTGATCTTCTCAATTAAGTTTTCCTTAGTAAGTCTCTGCAAAATTAAAACTGTTTCTTATTTATTGGTGGTCTAGATGGCTTCACTTGAATGCTTCTGTTCTTCTCAAACAAACACAGAACAACATTTTGCCGAAACTGTTCCAGTGCCCTCGGCCACATGCCTTAGACTATGATCTAATGAATAGAGAGGGTAAACGCAAATTTCTCTAGGTCATTGCTAACAGTGAGTATGATGTAGGTGAAGTATTTGTGTTTATTTTATGTGTAAATGTGTCAAGAGGAGGCATTCCCGGGTTTGATTGTCAACATTTTTAGGGCTCTGTGAATCTCTTTAATTTTAGTATGGTGTTGTTCACTAATAGTTGCTTAATGAATGCTCTGTAAGGTTAAATAGTGTTCTAGCATTTTCAACCATTATTTATTTTCTCTCTCATGTTCAGCCTATTAGAAATCATTTATTTATTTTTTAATCCTTACCTGAGGACATGCTTATTGATCTTAGAGAGAGGGGAAGGAGGAGAGAGAGAGAAACATGCAAACATTGATTGCCTTCCTGTATGTGCCCCTGACTAGGGATTGAACCTGAAACCTAGGGATATGCCCTGAGGGGAATTGAACCCACATCCTTTCAGTGTACCGGACAAGGCTCCAAACAACTGAGCCACAGCGGCCAGGGTCAGCCTATTAGGATTTTATGAGACTTGTTCTGAAGAGATCTATTTTGAACCTCATGAACTATAAGTTAATTTAATATGAAATGAATAATTTGATGGATAAATGTGCAACCATAGATGTCATCTCGAATCTGAAATAGTTGTAGTAGATAAGCTTTCTTAGCACCGTGATGCATTGTCATTATCTGTGATTGTGCTGTGTAAAGGTAAACTTGTTGACCAAATTCACAGTAGGTCCAAAGTTAGTCTAATGGACACTCTAGTGTTTAAGTAGTTTCAGTTCTTAGGGTCACTTATAGTTCATCCTACATGTGAGGAAAATGGTAGAATTACAGCGTCTGCAGTGTTGCCTAGAAATGAGCATCCAGCCCTTGTTTGAAGGCTTCTTCTCAATGGAAAGCTACTCCTTTAGGACGTCATTTCTTCCATTCTTGAGCAACTCTAATTACTAGAAAATTTTTTATTTTAATCAAAAGTGACGTTTCTTCCTTGTCACTTTCAATATTAATTTCTCTTATAACAAGGTGGCCCCTTTATCAGACTTAACATCTCTCATTTTCTAAACATTTAGATAACATGGTTCCCAGATCCTCTGTTCTTCTAGGTAATCCCAGTTTATCGTGGTTCCTTCTGAAGTGGGGTGTTCAGGACCAGACACTGCTGATGACTTCATATAGCTTTCTAAGAAAACTGTACATTTTTATCAATTACCTGATGTTTGTATTAATATATATGATTTTGCAAACAGATCATAATATTGATTCCTAGTGAACTTGTGAATAATTAAAACACTCATGTTTTCTGCTGTGAAACCAGAGCTCCCTCATTTGTTTTTGGTACAATTGACGTGTGCACCTGGATTCCAGGTTTTTATGATTCAAGTACATTAAATATCATTTTTTCTTATTTTTGGCCTTTTGTTTTTTCGTCTGTTGAAAATATTTTGAATCTTGACACAGAGACCAGGAGAGTGACTGCCTCCTTGAATTTTGCGCCTCACCCTAGTTCTGGTTCTATTTCCTTCTTTCGTTGTTGTTTCTGGGAAATGAATTGCTAAATTAGCACTATTGCTTATAATACTTTGGTTCAGGATTGTTCTGTAACTCACCTATCAAATCAGAGTGTCTAGCACATAGCAGGCACTCAATAAAAATACATTGAATGAATACAAATGAAATGCTAGGTAGGTGTTTGAATGAAAATGAACTTTTATCACATGTCAGTGTATGAAGAAAAGGACTAATGCAAGTATTTTGTATAAGGAAAAGCTATAGAATGAGTTACCAACAAGGCAGGAATTTCACGCCTGTAAAAATTTAGTATAATTAAATAGCCTGCAAAATTGCTATTCACTAGGATGTTAGAAATCAGTGCTATAGATCCTGTGATTTCTGATCATTGAGATTCACATTTGAATTTTAAGCTTTCTAAAAGTTAACTAAGGGGGAAACTAATTATCAATGAGATTATTTTCAGCAATTTATTAAAATAGATACATGCATACTTTAGAAACCACTGTATATGTTTCATTATGACTTAGTTATTCTCTTGATAGAAGAGACAGAAACTGAGAGTACTTTGTTAAACTTTGTTAAACTGATTCGAAGTTGACATCTAAAGTAAGTTTATTTGAAATATTTTTGAACTGTTAGTAGCAATAGAAACAAGATATTTATAACGGGACAAAAACAACTGGAAATGTGAGTTGGGGTGTCCTCTTTTCTGATTTTCCAGGTGAACCTGAATGGGAAGAGTAGGTAGGACTCCCAGAGTCAGCCAGCCATGGGAGGAAAGAGCGAATCAGAGTGTAGGACCAAGACATGGGAACAAAGCTGCTGGTTTTCTAAAAATATGTTGTTATTGATTTTTTAGAGAGAGAGGAAGGGGGAGAGAGAGAAACATCGATGTGAGAAACATCGTCGGCTGCCTCCTGCACACCCCCTACTGGGGATCAAGTCTGCAATTCGGGCATGTGCCCTGACCAGGAATCAAACCAGGACCTCTCAGTCCACGGGACAGTGCTCAATCCAGTGAGCCACATCGGCCGGCAATGCTGCTGTTTTTAATAACTTTAATTTCTCCTGTCACTGGTGCTTCCTTTTTTGCTTTTCATTCATTTTATAGATAATTGCTTCCTTTTCTAATTCCTTCTCTTTCAGTCTGTTGTACCATCTCCCAACCTTGTGGGGTGAAAAAAACAACAACCCCTACTATATATTTAAGCAACAGTAGCAAAAGCAAACTCTCAGATAGGTGTGTGTGTTTACATATGTTATATAAACATAATTATTCAAGTCATCCAATGGAATACTTTGTGGAAGACTTAAGTTTAAGAAATGGAGATTTTCCACTCTGAAGAGATTTTGTTTATTCTGTTGATGTGAGGTTTTATATTTTTGTTGCCTTTCCTTACTGTGTCCTCACAATTTGTTCATTCTGTAATAGAAAAAATAAATGAAAACCACTGGAGTGCTAGAGATTCACCGAGTTACTTCAGTATCAATAAATGAGAGAGGACACACAAATTAATAACAACTAATTGAAACTTTTACCACAGCCTCAGAAAACGTATTTCAAAGTCATGGTTGTAGTAAGTTGAAGGCAAACCGCAGGTGATCCTGGATTTGTATAAATTTACACATATCAAATGGACTTTAAGCTTCGTTTTTTAAAAGAAAATGTTTAAGTCAATGTATTAATCTATTCTGAAATAGAATCTAAATGTGTTCATCCAGTGAAGGAAATTGGCAAATGAGCACGTATTTCCTTTGTTTACAATACTGTATATCCCAACTCATCTGGTGTACCCTTCCTTCTTATGAAGATTTTAGATAAAAAGGGTAATTTTGCTAGAAGCATGAGGGAGCATACTGACCTATTTTCTGTTTCTGTACCTTAGAACCTAGAACGCTGTGTAATGTTACACCAGTAGTGGCTTGACTACTATGTCATCTTTAGGTTCTTCAACTTTCTGCTACATTTCTATCTTTTTACATCACAGTAGCCTCTGAAGATTTTCCTGTTCCTTGCTAAGTTTGAGAGTCCAAAGTATAATTTTAATGGTCTGCTTGAAAAAGATATTTTTAATTTTGCATTCCATTTTGAATCGTTTAGTCACATAAAAGGACTTGCAGAGATGGAGAGCCTCAATTATGTTCATATGTAATTACGCAGCATCATTTGCTTCAAATCATTGCACATCTTTGGTGGTAGTAGAAAGTATTTCTTAATTACTGGATGGACTGATGTTTTTCCTCTGCATGAATGTATGTGGCCTTCCTGATGAGCTGTTTGAAATTCTCTCTGATGTGGCCGTATAACGTGCACTCTTGCTTACCGGAGATTGGACTCTCTCTTTGGTAATTAAACCTGTGAGAAGATTTCAGGCCTAATTCCTGGAGCCCTGTCTGTATTTATGAAGTATGAGTGTCTGCAATTTGGCCTCCTTTTCTTTGAAAATTTGCTTATATGATCAATATACTTCATCTTAACTTTTATATATCCATTTTAGAGCTAGAGATTTCAAGGAGCTCTGATTCCCTTATTTTACTGCTGTGAACATTGGAGTGTGATCATGTTAAATGATTTGCATGAAATAATTCTTAAAATTGCTGACATTATGACTTGAATCCAGCCTTCTGTAATTTAATTGTTTGGTGAAATTCTAATATAGCTATTCCTACTAATATAAATAAATGGCCAAAAGGAATATTAGGAGTATGATGTAAAATATCAAAGACACTGAAACTTAGCTAACCATGATATCTTAATTAAGTAGCCATAGTAAGCTGGGTTTGTTTGGTGTAGAGTTAAACTTTAAAGGTGCAATGCCTTCTTTTTTCCTCTCTCATGTAAGGACAGTCAGAGGGAGCTAAGGCACATGAACCTACCTCTTGGCAAGCACTAGAGGAAAATGGGGCTCAAAGAAGTTAGGGAAATGGCCATGTTCACTGAATTAGTAAGGGACCAAGCTAGGACAGCTCTCCTCCCTTCTGGCATTTAAACCTCTTATTGTTCTTTGCCAAGCTGGTGTGGCTCAGTGGCTGAGCGTTGACCCATGCACCGGGAGGTCGCCAGTTCGATTTCCGGTCAGGGCACATGCCCAGGTTATGGGCCTGATTCCCAGTAGGGGGCATGCAGGAGGCGGCCAGTCAGTGTCCTCTCTCATCGATGTTTCTATCTCTCTCTCCCTCACCCTTTCTCTCTCTCTAAAACCAATGAAGAAAAAAAAAATTAAACCTTTTATTGTTCTTTGCATCAAATGATAACTACCTTTAAACATAAGAGGGAAGCATCTCTGCAACTTCTGGGAAGTTTGACGTATGATTTAATTTGAAGAATGCAGGTTAAATTTTATCCTATTGTGTTGTGGGAGAATACATCAGATACTTAGAATTTTAGGAGAAGATAGAGAAGTTTCTTATGGGACAGGGTCAACTAGTAACCATGTCTGTGTTCAGCATAGAGATGAACATCTCAAATGCTTTCTCTTTTGTAGTGAAATACATATACTCTGGGGAGAAATATTCCTTTTAAGATAGATAAATATTTCCTGGCCAGTTTGATTCCTGGTCAGGGCACATGCCCGGATTTCGGGCTCGATCCCCAGTAGGGGGCGTGCAGGAGGTAGCTGATAGATGTTTCTCTCTCACATTGAAGAGATTTCTATCTCTTTTTCTCTCTCTAAAAAAAATCAATAAAAAACATATTTAAAAAATAAATAAATAAAGATAAAATAAACATACAAACATTCAAGCATTTACAATGAGTGATAGACTTTGCTAGGTTGTTTAGAGGGAAAAAGAAACATTGTAAAACATTTCTATCCTCCTAATGTTTGCGGTTCATTTGGGGTCAACTAGCACTCATAAATCCCTTGGTCTATTTATGTAGCATCCAAACAATTGCTAAATTGGCTAACACACAGCTTGATGATAGGTGTTTGGACTTAAGGGGGAAAATCCTAGACAGTTAAGAGACTGAAATTCAGAAAGTTCTTATTTTCAGGGGTAAAAATTTAGGAAGTTATGTACTGTCTAATATAGTGATTAAAATACACTCAGAAGTACTATCATTTATTGAAAAGCAGTAATGTTCATAGTAACCTTAAGGGAAAACAAAATTGGGAAAAATAATTAGACGCGGTTATAGAACCAAATTATAACCATGAGGACTTTGACGAATAGTGTGTAATGTGCAGGCCAAAGGTTGTGTTGTTTGGACAGTGATGTTTTTCTAGGTGGTATCCAGGTTGTCCATGTTAGGCAGTAAGTCCTAAACACTTTTAATTTCCTGACTGTACTGTGGTTTTATCAGCCTTCTTTAGTTTTTGTTCTGTTTACAGTTAGAAACCAGAGACATAATTGTTTCAGAAAGCTTTTCAGGTCATCGCAGAAATCTACAGTCAGAGCCAAACTTACTTCTTGGTGTTGGAGTTATTTTCATGGTGGTATTGTAGAAACATAGAATGCTAGAATTTGAAGGAGAGTCACAGTCAGCTGTCCTGATCAATCCCTCATTTATAGATGAGAAAAGGCCTTTTCCTACATAGCTTGTGAGTTCGCAAGTCAGAGATTATTACTAAGGTTTTGTTTGTTTGAATTTTGTTTTCAGAGTGGTTTTTGTTTTCATAAATAAGAGTGTTTACATTATCCAAGTTTTTGCTTTCTGTGAATCTTTTGAAAAATATTTTACAAGTGAAGAGATCATTGACTTTAAGAGGCATGAAAGCAATCCTAGCTCGATGATAGAAATTAGTGCCATCAGCTAATTTTGGCAAATGTCATCCCTAAATGATCCATATTACTTAAAAAATTATACATAGACAACTTAATACTGTTTATATACAATTATTTTAGCTTCAAAATCTTAAACTTTAAGCAGATGAAATGAGTTCATATTTGTAAAAATTTTAAAACAGTGCCTGGCATATAACATAGACTATAAATGTCTTTGTTAAATAAATAAGTAAATCCGATGTTAACTAGACTTATTGTGGTTATCATTTCTCAGTATATACAAGTATCGAATCATTATGTTGTACACCTGAAACTAATATAATGTTATATGTCAATTATACCCCTAAATAAGTAAATAAATAAGTTTTAAGCATATAATCAATAGATGGTGATACATGATCCATGCTTTTTAGTTCTTTAGGGAGAGGAGATATTAGAAAAAAATTAAATCTCAATATTTGGAATTGCCAAGTCAAAAATTATAATTTATAAATATTAAATGGTTGATCTTTTATACAGGTTATTGCAACGGTATCAATATCAGGATAGAATAATGATAGAGGGAACATTCAGCCAGCATTTGTGAAGTGTCCACTATGCATCAAAACCTATGATAATATACCTTATAGCATTTTTATTGT
Organism: Tadarida brasiliensis; assembly: GCA_030848825.1. Taxonomy (NCBI): domain Eukaryota; kingdom Metazoa; phylum Chordata; class Mammalia; order Chiroptera; family Molossidae; genus Tadarida; species Tadarida brasiliensis. The sequence goes on along the minus strand of CM061263.1, from coordinate 110,825,512 downwards.
TTTTAAGAAGTTATTTGAGGATCTAATGTTTCAGGCACTCTTCCAAGATCTAGGAATATAATGGTAGAAAAAGGAAGCATGATCTGTGCCCTTCCAATTTTGATAGTCCAGTGGAGGAGACAATCATTGTGCAAATATTTACTATTGTGATGGGTGTTACAAAAGTAAAACAAGGTGACCTCATCTACTCAGAAATGTTCTGAGGGTTTTGGAAATCAATTTTGAAGGTGAACTTTGAAAGATGAGAGGTAGTTAGCAAGGTAAAGGTGAATCCTTAGATGGGAGGTAGAGCGTTAGACAGTTTTTACAAAGATACTCAGGGCAGGAAGAGCTCCATGAGAGAAAGAATAAAAGTCTGATGTGACTGAAGTTTTGATAATAAGGGAGACTGGCATCAGATATAGCTGAAATGGTTGGTGGAGGCTATATAGTCCTGAACTATGTAGACATTGTTAAAGGTTTTCTTTTTTGTCCCGAAAGCAATGGCATGTACTTCTGAACACTTTAAGACTGCGCTCACAGACAAGGTTTGTAGATTTGGTGCAGATGCAACCTGACTGCTTTTTAGCCCCCCTTTCTCTAAGGGGGATCTGTTCGGTTTCCAAATACTGAGTGCAAGATGGGAAGGTTTGAAACTGCGTTTTCACAAATGAAACTGCATTGTCTCCAATTGAATTCTGTTGTGTTTTTATAATTGTATCTTTGTGTCTCTGCCCAGCACAATGGACTTAAAGTGTTTTGTTTGTGGTTTTTTTTTGGTACGTGCCTCTAGCTGCTAGGGCCTAGTGGGAACCGAACTGGGTTCTCTCTGGTCCGCAGGCCGATGCTCCAACCGCTGAGCCAAATTGGCCAGGGCTTAAAGTGTTTTTTGATCTAGTCTTCTCTTAGCCAATATAAATGCCTCTGCAGTGTAGGTGATCTAGCTGTGCAGGACTCACTGATGCACATTTTACCTTGCCCTTCAGTGTTGAGAATCGTTTATTGGTGATACTGACACAAATTTACAAATAGCTGGGGATTATGCTAGTAGAACATCAGCTAACAGGGGTGCCTTTCTGAAGAACGGTATGCCCTGGTAACCTTTTTTTCTTACTATGCAATCTTACCATGCCCTAATAGTCTCCGAGGTGATGTCTTTAGTTTTAATTTTTTCCTATTTAGTGCATAATTGGAAGACTAAGCAATAGGTTTTAGTTTTATGTCTTAAAAAAGACATGTCAGGCAAACAATTGGAAACAATCTAAACGCCTATCACTTCCCTTGGATGGTAGAATCTTCATTCATTGAAACACGCTCGTGGTTACAATGGAAATGGTATAAATGCGGATACATCTCAGAAACCTGTTGGGTAAAATGTTGTGGGAAAGGCTAAGCTTATAATATATTTCAGTCAGTTTTGAATGTACACAAAACAATACCATGTATTTTACATGGAAAAATATTTAAGTAGTAAAAATATAAAAACACAGGTAGAAAAATCATATCAACCTCCAGATAGTGGTAAATTCTGGAAGGGAAGGTGAGGAATAGAATAGAGACAGGTTAAAAAGTAGACTTTAATTATGTCTCTTATTTCTAAAAGAAAACATAATTGAAATACTACAAAGTGGAATATTTGTTCTAGATGGTGAAATATGTGAAATATAAAATACGTACATAAATAAGCATATTCATTTATTTAGTCAGTTGCTTTGACTTTGGTGGCAAATAACAGCTAATTAAAAGTGGCTTAAACTAGCCAGGCTGGTGTGGTTCAGTGGTTGACCCATGCACCAAGAGGTTGCCGGTTCGATTCCTGGTCAGAGCACATGCCCAGGTTGTGGGCCCAATCCCCAGTGAGGGGCATGCAGGAGGCGGCCAATCGATGTTCTCTCTCATCAATGCTTCTATCTCTCTCCCTCTCTCCCTTCCTCTCTCTCTAAAATCAATAAAGAAAAAAGAAATAAAAAAAAAGTGGCTTAAACTATATTAAGGTTATTGTTTAATAAGATGTCTGGAGTTAGGTGGTCTCATTGACGTAACCACAATACCAAGAACTCGTGGTCTGTTCATTTTCATATGTCAGCGGTTCCTCTGCTCCTTGTAAGGTGTTTGCAGCTCCATACGTCTCATTCTCACAGGAAGTCACTGGATGGCAAGGGGAAGGGAGGAGCGTGTCGCTCTCTTATCAATGATAAAATATTACTCAGAAGACTCCTTTATGTCTCATTGACTAGAGAAGATCATAGGTGCTTAGTAAATATTTGTTGAACGAATGGATCTTCAGCAAAGGGGAACGGATGGCCACAATTAGTTTGTGAGGTTAGTTTTGTAATTGTGTGTGATCTTTATCTTCAGGCCAATGTCTTCATTGATGATGTACTGCTATTGAAATGATCAGTGTAGAAATTTTCATAATTTTTTTTTTTAATGAACCAAAGAGGAGCTGAGAAATTGTTGATCTCGATCTCTTAATTTTTCCCAGATGGGGAAGTAGATGTTCAGACAGGTTTGGCAGTGCTGACACTGGACCTCTGAGTCCTTGCTTTTTGCTTCTGCCCACCCCCCTCCCACCCCCAAAGACTCTGGAAAATAATTGGCACAGTGGGTCTCTTAAAGGATTGTACTTGGTGAGGCTGAAAATGTAAGAAATGTTTTTGAGATGTATAAAAGCGTTCTTCGCATCCCTTAGTATTATTATGTCATCAGTCGACTAAAATTAGACCCATAGCTTAGTATTGCCTTGATAATTGATAGGAAATGGTTTTTATAGAATATTTATCTGTGAAATACCCAACCATTGCTATTGTTTGAAGTAAGCTGAAGATCTAGGATCTGGGTGAGCTTCTAAGGCTGGACAGCCAACTTAATAACCTTTTTTTTTTTCATGCAATCTAACGTGTTTGGCGTCTTATTTTCTTATACCAGTCATGTAGCCCAATTCATTTGGCTGTGAAGTTAAAAAGGAGAAATTCTAATATATAACTTTGCAAGCCTAATCGTTATGTAGCAAATGTTCTTGCTAAACTTGCGTCATTACTGTCTTTATTCGCCTTTCCTTACCGTGGCCATATTTTAAGTACATTTTATTTGATATACAATGGCTGTTTCTAATTATGTGTGCAATTCTTTTATAAGTGGAACTTGTACTACAACTTTCCAGGCTTAATAAATAATGTACTACTGTGGACTGTTTTATCAGTTATTTATATCACAAATGTTATCTTAATGAGGGGCTAAACGTACCTTTATGTTTTGTCCCGAGTGATGATTTGTCCTACATTATTGGACTATTGGTCTGGAGAATATTTTCTGTATTCCCAATGAAGTTTTTGTTTTGTTTGTGTGTTTGTTTGTTTTTGTGCAAAGCAGTGGTGATGTTTTATTAAACTCTCATTAATTTATAAGGCTTAGCAAAAAAAAAAAAAAATGGACTTCAAGGCACAGGTCTTCACTACAAATAAATTGCATGCCAGTGGCAGCTACTAATTCAAAACAGCTTTTGCATCTGAGCAGAAAGTTTTTTAATTCTCTGAATTATAGCTTTTTAAACTTAATTTGTCATCCAGAAAAGTGAAACAACTTCTCCTCCTCCTCCTTCTTAAAACAACTTCTTTAAAAGGAGGGGAGAGGACAGAGGACAGAAAGAGATGTAATAGAAGCAAATTTTTTTCTCTTTATTGATTTTTAGAGGGAGGGGAAGAGAGAGGGAGAGAGAGAAAAACATTGATGAGAGAGAACATCAACTAGCCGCCTCCTGCATGCCCCCCACTGGGGATCAGGTCCACAGCCTGGGCATGTGCCCTGACCAGGAATCGAACTGGTAATCTTTTGGTGTATGGGTTGATGCTCAACCACTGAACCACACTGGCCAGGCTAGAAGCAAATGTTTTAATTCCAGATTTACAATCTCAGTTTCCTGCTGATCCCACCCCTCATGGAAATTGAATGTACAGTTTGGACCATGGTCAAGGAACTATCCAAGGACTATGCAACATGGCTTCATTCTAGCACCAAATTCAGTCTAATTGTAGGTGGACCTGGCTGCCTTCCCTCAGTGGAGGGTTCCCTCCTCCCTACGTTTTTTTGTCTTCTTTTCCAAATGTCAATAAACTTTATTCAGTAGAACATATGATATTGCCAGCTTTTCTAGAGTGTTTTTTAATGGCAAAGTTGTTTATTTTTAAGGTAGCAAGATAGGAAATATTTTGTTTCACCATGGCTTAATAAATTAATAAAACCAGCTGGGCAGTTATTTATCAACTTAGATAGGTACGAAAGCCAGATTCCCTGTCTGAAGCTTGGTCAGGTGTTCAGAGCCTTGTTTCAGTTTATGGCAGATATTTTCCAAATTACTAGTGAGGCTACATACAGATTAGGAGCAACTAAAAGTAAATCAACTAAAAGCTTCTATGTTTCAAAATTTCAATAGTTTGGACTCTGCTCTTTGTTGAGATGCTTTCTTGAAGAGGTTGTAGAAGAAAAGCAACTAGACACAAATATTTCTTTTTCCTTAAAATGCTTCTCTATTCATTCAGTTGTTTCACTCTCACAGAATGTATGGTTTATTGCCAAATAAGTCTGTAAGGAAAATGGAATCCCCAACAAATATGCCAACTATACAGCTGTTAATCTGTTAGCTAATTGGAATGTTGACAAATTCAATAATGTATTCAAGATTTTTGAGTTCAACTTTAAGAAATGTTAATGGTGACCAGAGCCCTATCTTGACACTTAAGGCTGTTATGCATTATATGAATAATTGGTTTCCAAAACGTGAGGTAAATACAGCCAAGTAAGTAGGAGGCCTGGGAGTTTTCCCACTGTCCTCTCTTAAACAAAGCAAACAAACAGCAACAATACCAGAACTGTACCAAAATATAAGTACACACCGTGTCTCTTAAAAGTGATTTTCAAAGCTTAGAGATCTGGGAGAACAATACCTATTTAAAAAAAATTTATGCACTTTTGTAACTGGGTCGTTACAACAGTGTATGTAAAGTGTGCTGCTGATTTTAGGAGATATTCACATAAACATTTTACTTTCATATTTATTTAAAGATTTTTAATTAAAAATATAATTGGCATGTCAGATAGTCCATGGATCTTATTGTTCAGAACAAGGCAAAATACAATGAAAATAAAAGTGAGGCAATTGAAAGGGTGATGTGAAGTAAATTACTAGTACAATTAGAACACGGATGTGGCAGAAGTCATGGGGATTCTATGTGAATGACTGACGAGTGCAATACTGCACTGTGAGTATCTGTTTTAGCAGTGGTATCTTACAGAAATATAGAATCATTGAATCCCAAGATGTTGCGTGTCCTTGAAATATGTCTGCTCTAGCCCTAATCTACTATTATTCTACTGTAAGCATCTAACCTCTCTTTTTGGATTTCCAATGGTGGAGAATCACTAAGCCCTGAGGTGGTATGTTCCATCACTAGATATATAACAGTTAAAGTTCTTCCATATAGCTCAATGTCTACCTGGTAGCATTCCACGATCTCAGTCTGTCTTCATGGTAAGTATGGATCAAGTTTAATCCTTCTTTGGTATAAGGCAGTTTCAGTAATTTGAAGAAAATTATCATCCTCTCTCTTTTTGATCATGTAATGTATTTGTTTTTATTGCAGTCTGAGTTTGCATTTGATATTTTGTGTGTGTGGCTACATCACACTGACTCATTGTGTCTTCCTTTTTCTAAAATCTCCAAGTATTTTTCCGTGTGTATGTTGCTGACTCATATCTTCCCATCCTGTAGCTGCTGGCTTTGAGCCCAATTTTAGGTCTTAGGATCTAATCCTTCTTCCTATTAAACTTAACTTTGTTTACTTCTGTCGGTCATTACATTCTCTCAGGATCTGTTTGGATGCTGTATTGTTAATCTAGTTATTCCTCCCTGCTTAAAGTGGTATCAACACTTTCCCCCCCCAAAAAATAGCCAATCTTTTCCATCTCACTTTATTTCCCTAAATAGGAATGTGATGATGCATAGTCTCTGTGGCAGTTATTGGCCAACTGTATCAGTTCCGTTGGAGTACTCATATTTAGTCAGTTCTCACTGGTGTGGCAATTGCAGTTGGACCTCCTGCCCCCTTGAGGCTCTCCTCTTCCTTCACCATCCTGTGCTGTTGCCTGAGTCCACTTGGATCTCCCCAGCATCCAGCTGCTTAAAGTCTAACCCTACACATAGCAGAGGCCCTGTGACATCCTGCTGTAGTGCTGCTGCCTGCTCCTATGTTGTAACAGCATTTTGAATATCTTCACTAGGTATGATATAACACGTGTGAACTCCATAACCACAAGCTGACCACCTACCTAATTACAACGTCTAGTTCTCTGTTTTGTATTTGAGATGCAGGAGGGATTTTAGAGGGAATTTTGAGTGATGAAAGCTGTGTGGAGCCCTGCTATGAAAATTGTCCCTCTTGCTCAAATCAGGAAAAGCTTCGGGAGTTTCTTTGTTCCACATATCAACTGATTCTTCACTTTACTGTGTTTTATCTGTGTGCTGATCTAGCACTTGTGTTACGTTTTCCTTTGGCTAATATAGTAGAAAATAAATAATGGTAAATTTCATTCATTTGTGTGCACATATAAACAGTTGGTTCTTGCTTCTGCATGCCTATGGAGATGGAGTACCTTGTATATTTTAGTGAGGAAATTATTTAGATAACCTTGTTAATCTACTAGGTTAAGCCTAGCGAAATGGGACTCTGGTAGGCAGAATAATGGCCTCCCAAAAATATCTCCATCCTAATCCTCAGAACCTGTGAATATGCTATCTTACATGGCAAAAAGGACTTGATAGATGTGATAAAAATAAGGATTTTCAAATGGGAGATTATTCTGTATTATCTGAATGGACCCAGTGCAATCTCAAGAGTTCTTATAATGGAAAGAGGGAGGCAGGAGAGGCAGAGTCAGCGAATAAGAGACGTCGGAAGCAGAGGTTGAATGATGTAAGTAATTGCTGGCTTTGAAGATGGAGAAGGGCCCATGAGTCAAGGAATGGCCTCCATCAGTTGCAAAGGGGAAGGAACTTGAATGTCCTCTAAAGCCGTCAGAAAGACCAAAATCCTACTAATTCCTTGATTTTAGCCCAGTGAAAGCCATTTTTGGATTTAAGACCTCCAGAACTGTAAGATAATAAATTTATGTTTTTTTGTTTTTTTCCACTGAGTATGTGGTAATTCATTAGAGTAACAATAGGAAACTAATACAGACACTGATATCTATGTTTGGGGTTATAATTTACCCCTCTTGCCAATTATTTCGATGATCTAGCTTTAGTTCTTGTAATGATAAGTACAAGCCAGGGGACAGAAATGAAACCTGCCTCTACTCCAGTGTTGAGACAGGAAGGCTTGGGACTTTGTGTGGTTGGTGTTCTCTCTCAGGTCTGCTCAAAATTTCCTCCTGCTTCTTTGCCATCATTTCTTTTTCTGCCCTCAAATCCACTTAGTTTCAAATCTGTATAATATATGCATTAGTCAAAAAGGACAAATTAAGATCATGTTAAAATAAAAAACGGAAGTCCAGTTTTCAGAAGGATCTTTGGGTGAAAACTCTTAATACCTAATCTTTAAAAAAAATTTTAAAAATATGTTTTTATTGATTTTTTAGAGAGAGAGGAAGGGAGAGAGAGATAGAAACATCAACATGAGAGAGATACATCAATTGGCTGCCTCCTGCACGCCCCCTACTGGGGATGGAGCCTGCAACCTGGGCATGTGCCCTGACCTGGAATCAAACTGGGACCTCTCAGTCCATGGGACAACACTCAGTCCAGTGAGCCACACCAGCTGGGTTTAATACCTATTCTGGAAGCCCTTCTTGAGATGTGATTTGGATATATGTTGCCTACTTGTCATAACAGCAACTTTTGTTCCAAATGTGAGTTATACTGGAAGCTGGCTTTCCTTGGGGTTAACCATTGACTGAGGTCTGCTTGATGCAAAACAAGTACTAAGGCTGAAGTTTAGGGAATAAGGATGGATATAAAAATTAAATAATTCAACAAATATACAGTGGTGACTTCTCAGCAGAGTTAAAATTTTAATTTTCATCAGAGTTGAATTCTGGGAGAGGAAAAACTGTAAAGAATAGTCTGATATTATTTTAATTGTCTGTTTTTGAAGTTATTTCAAGACTGTAAGGCTTTTTGGTCAATAGAAAAGTCAATAAATGCAGAATGCTCCATGGTGAAATCCCTTCCCTTCCAGACAGCTTTCCAGTATGTCTCACTAATGTAGCATCATTTAGACCTTTTAGTCAGTGCTGTTAGTTGAAAAAGAAATGGGCGGACCAAAGGGAATTGACTGAAACACAGTTGTGCTCCTTTATTGTGCATTAGTCTTCTTTTAGAATAACCCATGTTTCTTTTTCTTTTTTTGTAAATTGTATATGCAAGGGGGGGGGGGGCAAAGACCTCCCCAGAGATTTCATGACTGGAAACACTGTTGAGAGCAAAAGAACTGTTTTGTTTTGTTTTTCTAATTCCTTTCCTTCCACATTCTGTGATCTTGGCTGCGAGTCTTTATTTTCTTCACTAAGAATCTTGGAAAAGCATTTGTGACATCACATGATGCAAATAATATTTTGCAAACTAGAAAGTTCTATAGTTAAAGTAATGGTGGTTATTATATAAACTTCCCCATCATTCTTTTCACCTCCTCTGGCCACTTTGGGGATCCAGACAGAATCACATGATAAGACAGGCTGGTGCAACCAGCATCGACTTTATTGTGGTGACAGCATTAATGTCGTAATGTCAGCACCCCTGTGACAACCGTGGTTTTGTTGTTCTGATGTGGCCTTACTCTCCTAATATCTTCCCCTGCCCTCAAATTTACGAATGCGCCCTCAGTGGTATAAAAACAATGTTAGTCCCGGAGTAGTTGTGTGTGAGCATAATGTAGATAATGAAACGCTTGTTTTGTTGGAAAGCGGGGCTTTTGGTTGAGTGCACTTCCTACCATGGTGATCATTTTCAGCATGTGGAGCCCATTAGCAGTGTTGGAGTTGGATTCACAGTTTAATGTGCTAACACTGCATCTGTTTCTACCCTGATGATAACACCTGGATCAGTTTAGAACTTATGTAGAAGTTTAAGATGTGGTGTAGTTAATTTCTAAAACAACTGTTGATCTTTATATGTGTGAACCCCATGGTCGTTCACATTCCAGATGAATTCACTGCCATTTGAACATGCTTATACCTGTGTGCGCCTTCAGGATGGGAAATAAAAACCATGTGTCTACCCTTCTAGGAGCTTTATTTTCACTTAAATTCTGAGGGGTGACAATGATGAGGTTATTATTTTCCTTTCCTTTTGGGATGGGTGGGAAGATGCCTTTATGTGGTCCTCGCGTAACCTTTATCAAATGTTCATCTAAAATGAATAGTTGATGGATGGAACAAAGGAACAAAGCAGCTCCTTCCTGCTTTGTTAAAATACATGCATACACACAGCCCGAGCCATTTATGATGCCATGAGTGAGTCATTGATTCCTCCTGGGAGCCCTGAAATGGACAGGCATTAAAAATTAAAGAAAGGCGATTCTGTTACCAAGACTGCACGCCTTATCTCTGTGGCTGGCTGAAAGCAGAGTGCCAGTTCACTGGAGCTTTGAAAAATGACTTTTCCCAGTGACCTCCTTGCCTTTTAAAGACAGCAGAGTTTACTGTTCCTTTTTAACGTGGTAAATGCCCTTGGAGAGTTGTAGTACAGTTATATTCCCATTAGAAAGATTGAACTTCTCTTCAGGATGCCTTCAGAAAAGAAACCATTAGAAGACAGGACCGATGCAGCATTTGGGGATGCCTATTTTGTTATCCTCCCCAAGGCAACTTTTAATGGCAGTTTTTCAGTGTGAAAATCCATCTGCTCTGAGTGGAGTGACCATGATAGAGTGCATGACATTGCCTTTTTTCACAGGGTGATCACGTTTCTGATTTTAAACTCTTCTAGATTGCATTCTGGGCCATCTCAAATTATAGCCTATTTGCTGCCCACCTGCAAAGGCTTGGCTTGTATGAAGACTGTAAAGTGGACATTTTTAAATGTATGTTGACTTTTTTTTTTATTAGCAAAGATGCAAGATGTTTAATATATAGTGTCATGCTTTTTGGAACTTGACATTTTTGAAAACAATGCTGTGTGTGTGTGTGCGCGCGTGTGTGTGATTGCAAATGCATGGAGTAATTCTTTTTCTACTCTGTGCAAGAAAAAAACAGGCCTTGGACAGCAAACAGTATTCGTTTTCAGATCTAATTATAGTTATTTTGTTAAAGTTGATGATTTTTAGTCAAAAAGAAATACCAAGCCCGGCTTCTTCAGTGGTATGCAACTGTTGTCCTTCCAGTGAAGCTGCTTCCCAGAACAGCCTAATTAGGCGGTGCACTGTGACATAAGTCCTGTGACTCCTTCTTCTTTCTGTTATGCTTTTAATCCCCTCACTTAACCTTGCTGTCATCCATCCTCCCAGATGAGTTAGACTGCTGTGAGCATCGTTCTCGAGCCCTTAGATTGCCTAATGGGCTTAATTGATGATTAATACAGGCACAATTTCACATTGGTGCGAGGGGGGAGAGAGGACCTGGAGGACATGCTAAGAGAACTGATAAATGACATCATAACTAGATGTGAGTTGTAGTGGTATTGACTGACATTTCAGCAAAAAAGTTGATCTTGTATGGAGACTCGGAAAGCAAGGGAGGTGATTTATTGTAGTAACAGCCATTTATTAAGCACCTACTGTATATACTTACCGTATTTTGTTACTGTGGTTTATCTTCAGTAGGAACAGCAGTTTACAGAGAGGAAACTGAATCATATGGCTAGTCAGTTCAAGAGGAAGAGTTTGAATCAAGACTTGGCTAACTCTAACGTGTGTGCGTGTGTGTGTTTAACACTCAACATGGAATTTAGGAGTTGCTTCAGATGAAAGATGAATGGAGTATTTTTCCCCCTACAGATTGGAGTGAAGAGTTAGATCTGTTACACGTAGATTCCTTTGCTTGAATACCATTTTCCATTCTTAAACTTAGGTTCCGTTTGTTCGTTTCATGCTTTGTGTATTTATTTAATTAGCATGGTTACTTGTATATTGAAAACATTTTCTTTTATTGGCAACGGCTAGTGTGACAGAAATTGTGTGTAGTAAAGGCAGTGATGGTCAAGTCTGAAAAAATGATCTGTGGTCTGGTTTAGGGATTTCCAGTCTTATGGAGGTTAGGATGTTTAGCAGCCATAGATGTGGATGCTAAAGAAGACTCTCCTCACATCCAACTGTTCTAGGTTTGAGAATTTGGGGGTCAGCAAAAGGGTAAAATATACCATGCTTAAGGTGCTTAAAGGGACATGTTGGTGCTTCATAATTGGTAAATAACATGAGATGAATGAGCTGATCAGTTTTTATTAACATTCAGCATATGTATTTTGAGTGCCAACCGTGTGATTTATTTAAAGGGCTACAGAGCTCCCTGAAGTTTAATTTATTTCTTGATTATTGCAGGTTGGTCAATGAGTGACATCTGTATTAGAAAGTATTTTATATTGGAATGGCGATACATTTTAATGGTGGAATTAATTTCTCTTTCTCTCCTATTCTTGCGTGAAATATCTCTTGCCTTCCATGACAAATTAGAGTGTTGCTCGTGGTTTCTGGACCAAATGTTTGGATACTTTGTGTAGGCTCATCTGTGTTAGTTTTAAATTAGAGCGTTTTCCTCCTTGCCTATCTGTTTTTCATCAGGACTCATATATTCCTGTGTCCAAAAAGACTCTGATTTAGCTGTGAGGCTGATTTTATGGTAGGGATGTCTGTGTAGCCTGTCATCACAGGCAACCCTGGTGAAACTTCCCGTGTTGTGCGTGTGTGTTGCTGCAATATGTTCAAAGTCTGATCTTTCTCAGATGTATGTGTGTGTGTAACTATTTTACAGTTGAAAAGGGATGCAAGCAGCACAATTTCTTCCAGAATATGTTTTCTATTATATTTTGTAATATGAAATTATAGGTTAGTGTTTGGCTTTCATAAAGCTGCCTTTTTCACCCGTCACTGGGAGACAACTAACACCTTCCTTTGACTCAGGTTTTCCAAGACTCCTTAGTGTTAAAAGAAGACTTTCCTTTTGAATTGCAGAAATTAAAAGAATATGGTACAAAAGCATTTTTTATAGCTTTATTGAGTTTTGAGGGCAGATATATGGATTCCAGACAAAATGCAATAATAGACCAAGATTTTACTTTCAAATCGTCTTACAAACACTTCTCATTGGAGATTTATTGTACATGTGGAGGAACGGAGTTGCTTTTAAGGTTGAACGGAGTCAGCTAGAGAACAGGGCTCAGCGTCTTCCTCTGCCTCTTATTAAGCCTGCGCCCTTCTTTAATTTAACCCCTGCACTTCGGGTTCAGTGTTTGCAGCAGTGTCGTGAGGGTAAAATGAGATCGCGGGTGTGCGCTTGGTCAGCTCTGTCAATCTCCGTGTACACGTCAAGTAGCACTCGCGTTTGATTACGGGTGTTTGGTCAGCGTTGATGCCCCCTTGACATGAGCTGGAGAACTTTTTTCCTCTGGTGGAGAAGGTGGCCGAGTCTTGGCAGCGGTAAGAAGCCGCGATCTCTTAAAACTCTTCCTCCGCAAAGCAGTGCGACCAGCCACTGTCATCAAAAGCGGAGTGCCAGGCAGAGCGTTGGAGAAATTCGGCTTTTGTTTGAAATCTAATTTCCCTGGAACTCTGAAGGATAAACAGGATAGCGTATGTAAGAATATATGATCGTCTCTATGGCATATTTGTTTGTTAGGGCTGCTGGAACGAAACACCACGGACTGGGTGGCTTAAGCAGCAGCAATTAATTTTCTCGAAGTCCTGGAGGGTAAAAGTTGCAGATCGAGGTGTAGGCTGGTTTGGTTTCCCCTGAGGCCTTTTCTTGGCTTGCAGTTGGCCACCTGTGTGCTGCGTCCTTACATGGCCTTTTTTTTTGGGGGGGGGGGCGCATGCACTGCTAGGTCTCTCTACGTGTCTACATCTCTTCTTCCCAGTAGGGTGGGGATGTGGATTTCTGTGTGGGCGGCTCTGATCCTCACCGCTGCGGTCGTCTCAGGCAGCGCTCAGCTTCTCACGCCCACGTCCGCTCACATCCGCTGACTCACAGGGTGGTGACAAGGGTTCACGATGATCATGAGCGCGAGCACGTTTTGTAATATGTAAAAGCATGATACAAATGCAAGATGGTATTATAACATGAATACCTGCGAGGGATTCATTGGCAACATGTGGAAAATTTTAAGTAGAAAAGACACAGGATCCTTGCAAACATTTGGCTAAAAGAAGCTTCTTGGCTCTTCTCTTTGGCTGCAGGAGAGGCGTGGATGAAGAAAGGTGACTTGGTTAAGACTTAATTCAGAGAAGACAGGAGTTAGGCTAACAGATAAGCCAAACATCTGGGTAATGCAATATGAATGTCTTCCTACCCCCAGCGCCTGTTTTCTTAGAGCACGTTAGTGTCTCCTTTTAAATGTTTACCCCCTAACTTCATGGTCTGGCAGTGCTCAGGCTGAGAACCCTTGGTAGGTTCACAAGCAGTGGTCATAGCCAAAAGGCGCTTTCCTTCAAGTGAAGATTACGGACCCTCCTCAGAGATGTGCTTTTTAAAAATGAGGTCATACTTGTGTAGTTGGGAAAACTACCATGTACTGTAGTATATCACTTCTGAAGCTCACACAACCCATTGATGCAAGAAGGCAAGTATTTTAACTGAAGAGGTATACTTTCAGCTTGCCATGCCTACCTATTTAGAGAGCATTTGCATAATCAAATCCTTCAGCACAAAGATTATGTCGTCTTTTATTCTGTAAAAGTGCATAGAATAAGTCCTTGTACAAAATAGGTGTTCTTGGAATCTTCATGGTTACATTTGTATTCTCACTTGGAATCTGGTGTCTGAAAGAGCCCATTTATGTTTGAAAGCTTTGAACTTCATAAAATAAAATAAAAAAGACTATAATGTGATACTCATTTCTTCTCCTAAAAAATAGTCAAACATTTGTAATTATTTTAAAATAGAAAAATTTAAGGAACCAGTCATACTTGACAACGTATCGGCAATGTTCAAGACCCACTGTTAAGGGAAACAGTATAAGATGTAAACATTTTTCTTTCTTTTTTTATTTTATTTTATTAATTTATTTTTGTTACAGATGTTTCTCCTTTTTCCCCCATTGTCACCCTCCTCCCCCTCCCTCCCTGCCCCGTCCTCAGTTTTGTTGTCCATGTCCATTGGTTATGAGTACATGCATACAAGTTCTGTGGTTCATCGCACCCCTCCCCACCCCTTCTTCTGGCAATTGTCAGTCTGTACCCTACTTCCACGTCTCTGGGACTACCCTGTTCCTCAGACTGTTATGTTTATTCCAGAAATAAGTGAGATCATATGATATTTGTCTTTCTCTGCTTGGCTTGTTTCACTTAGGATAATAGTTTCCAGGTCCTCCCATGTCGTCGCAAAGGATAAGAGATCTTTCTTTCTTACAGCTGCATAGTACTCCATTGTGTATATGTACCACAGCTTTTTTATCCATTCGTCTACTGATGGACACTTGGGCTGTTTCCAGATCTTAGCTATTGTAAATAGCACTGCTATGAACATGGGGGTACATATATTCTTTCAGATTGGTGTTTCAGGCTTCTTAGGGTATATTCCTAGGAGTGGGATCACTGGGTCAAATGGCAATTCAATTTTTAATTTTTTGAGGTAACACCATAGTGTTTTCCATAGTGGCTGCACTTGCCAATGATATATCAGATAAGGGATTAATTTCCAAAATATATAGAGTGCTCATACAACTCAACAAAACGAAGACAAAGAACCCAATTAAAAGATGGGCAGAGGAACTAAATAGACACCTCTCCAAACAGGACATACAAATGGCCAAGAGACATATGAAGAAATGCTCAACATCACTAATCATCAGAGAGATGCAAATTAAAACAACAATGAGGTATCACCTCACACCTGTCAGAATAGCCGCCATCAACAAAGCATCAAACAAGTGTTGGCGAGGGTGTGGAGAAAAGGGGACTCTAGTACACTGCTGGTGGTAAACATTTTTCTTTAAATCACCTTTGTGTAGACCGATGAATTTATAAAAACCTATGAAACTGACTGAAATTCATAAATTACAGAGTCATACACTAAAGTGATGCATATACTTGAGTTAACTTTTGGGAGTAAAAAAGCTTCCTAGTGTTCCTTTCTGGTGGTTACTGATCTCAACAGTGCTTGGAGAATTAGGGATCAAGATGTTTTCATTATGTGTTTAAGTCGAGACTCTGATTCAATTTAGTACAGTGAGAAGGAAGTGCATTTGGATAATCAAATTTTTTATTAATGTTAGGATGGCATGATATGGATATAGTGAACAAACTGTATGGAAAATACTAACGCTGTATTTCATCATGCAAATTGCAAGGCAATGAAAATTATTTTCAGTTGTTAAGCTAAATATTAGAGGATTCCTTTAATCAGTGAAATTAAACGCTTGGAGTATGTTTTTTTTTTTTCTGATAATCGTATGTTGTTAGTTTTTGCTTTAATCTTGAAAAATGTTTTTCATATAAATACTTTTCAAAACGTCTTTAGGTAACTGAAGTTTTAATTTTAAATGATCAGCTTTCTTTTGAATGGATTAATTAGTTTTTGGGGCCAGAGGTTTTGTTTTTTTAAATATTTTCCATAGAAATTTGAAAATGGCAGCATTAATTTATCTGAGGAGGTAAAGATACTTACAAATATTTAACCAAGATCTCTCTTCCTCATTTTCTCCACTAAGAGAAGAGAGTGTTTGGGCAAACTGTAGACTTGGATGAGGATGGAGCTTCTTCCAGGGAAACTTTATGAGAGGTCTGTGTCTCTGGAGCTGTGGCTCTGGAACTCAGTTTAGCTGAAGCAGGGAGCACATTTAATCATAAGCTTCTAGGTAAAACTCCTAAAGGGATGGAGGGAGGGGTCTACTAAGAATATTCCTTTAGTTACAGTTACTTGAGGGCTCTGACCCTTGGATGTCTGACAGCAGGGCCTTGGTTACTTACTTTCTCTGGCCTCTTTTCCTTCAACATCTCTATGGCAACAATTAAAAAATATTTTAGAAATGTCATTTGTTTAGGAAGTCTTCATCTTTGCCATCAAAGGATTTACAGTCTAGTCAGGGGAGATCAAGATAGAAACAAGCAAGTTTAGTCCCATGTTACAAGTGTAATGATAGATTCGGGCCTCGAGCATAATGCCTGCCATTCCCACTGGGAGCTAGGATTAGAAATCTCACCCTGGCCCCAGCAGTCCAGCACCCTGTGCTAAAATTTACTTGCTCTCCCTTGAGTTCCTCTAGGAGTCTGAAATGCATTGCTTATTTCCAAACTAAGACAAACTCTAGATGTTATAGTATTTCTCACATTCCCCTACCATGTGAGCCGAGTATTTGCATATTAAGTGGAGTTTTCTCAATATAATGGCTTATCCCTAAAGAGAGACTCTAATGGAAGGATTATAGGTTAAGTGGGGACTGAGTGTCAAAGACATTTGGGTAAGCCAATTAACCTGATAGTTTTTCACAGTTAATTATCATTTGAAGAGTAGAGGTTAGTATCCAGAGTGAGTGAACTTTTATGGGAAAATGATATTTCCCTGTATACTTAAGACACTGTAGACTTTTTCTAAAAGGTGATTGCAGCCTATCAGTACCAGTAATTTCTAATTAGAATTTGGTTTATCAAATTTAGATTGAGTATCTACTGTGTGCTCAGCTCCAAAAGATAAATAGGATGCGTTTTCTGCTTTTTAGGAGTTAACTGTGCATTGGGGTGATAAAGCACATTCTAATAAGACAGTAGCCAAGTCAATCCCAAAAACAATTGGGAAGATTGATGTCCAGTCAGATTCCTCTCCACCCCACCCCAAATTTCTCTCCCATCCACTACAATAGTATGAAAGAGAGTAACGTCAGTGATTCCTACTGCTCCGTCCCTCCAACTTCTCTCCAGGCAAACGAACCAGTTGTATTTGTTCAGATCTCAAGCTTACCCCCTTCTCTTGTGTTGCATGGTCTTTGAAATTATTGATCATCTCCACAACTCCATTATTCCTTCATTTAACTCCTCCCATGGAGGTAGAAATACTTTCCTCCAGGAAGCTCTTGCCCCTCTAAGACTGTTAGGAGTCTGTTCTGTGCTCTCCCATCAGGATTTCAGGTTAGAATAGTTTTTATCATAACTGAAGTGAAATTGCCTGGACGCTACTTGCCCCTCTGCTAGGCTGAATGTTTCTCAAGTTTGGGGAATCTGTTTTGCTCACCGTTCTATCTGCAGTGCCCTTCACAGTGCCTAGCCCCATACTGAGTGAATGAATAAGTGAATAATTTTCTTACGATAGAATCAGTTCATTTTAGTGGACGGATTTTCAGTAGGGGATGGAAGAGGGAATATTAAAACCATTGGTGCCCCATTTTCAAAGCATACATTTCCTCCTCCTCCTCCTTCTTCATATCTTCCCATTTGTGATACCTGATAATTGTAGTAAGAAGTCAGTGTTATTAATAGGACTCTGTCAGAATTAAGAATACTGGGAAAGACTTGGGGAGATTGTGGCTTCACAATGAGCACTGGGATTGAAGCATATTTGGACAGATGTAATTGATGGAAGAACAGCCGTCCAGACAGAGGAAGGAAGAAATGGTTTGAGTGAAGGCCTATAGCCTGGGAAGTTTGTCTGACATTAGGATGCATAGGAGAAGTAATGGGAGATTGGCCTGGAAGCCATCGTGGGCATGGCAATGAATGTGGGACTGTGAAGGGTGTTTATTATGGTAAGAAATAGGGCATGATGAGGGATTTTTGTGGAGCCGAGTGGTGGTGTTAGACTTATATTTCAGAAAGTTTGTCTGTCCATAGCACGTGTAACCAGTCAAAGGCAGAATACAAGCAGGCAGGGCTCGCTGTTTGGTTCAGTGTACCAAATATTTATTATGTGCCTAATATGCATTGGGCACTGGGAAAAAACATAAGGCATAATTCCTTCCCTGGGGGTACTTTACAGCCTGATGAGAGAAAGAGGAAAATGAACAGGCGATTTAAATAAGCATGCAAAGCAGTATAGGTGGGAAATAGTGAAAGCCTGAATGAGGGTAGCAGAAAAGCAAAGTTAGATGCAGATGCAAGGCAAAGTTGTGAATTTCTATAAGGTCCTGAACAGTTTTAAAATATTTTTAACCAGTTTAAAAATAGATGTAGAAGCAAAGAGAAGGTGCCCTCATGCACAATGTTGATGTCAGTGATGGAGAAATGATAGTACTTAATGCAGGGCTTGCAAGACAAGGGGAATGTTTTGAAGGAAAATTATTTGGATTCAGACCTACTAAGCTTAAGCTACTGAAAGGGTAGCTCAATATTACTTGATAGTTATACAGTGCAGTATTATTCAGCACTCTTTTGGTTGCAGATGTCAACAAGTCAAACTAGCTTATGAATAAGAGGCATTTACTGGCTTATTTAACAGTATTAGCTTCAGGTATGACGGGATCCAGCTGCACTAGGAATTGCCCCTTTGGTGATTGATCTGGGTTCTTTCTTGTTGGCTTCATTCTTAGGCAGGCTCTGTCTTCAGGGAATGCTCTAGTAGCCCTAGGATTTCATCTCATTCTCAAAAGAAGATGTCCTTTCCAAGGAACTCATTGGGGCTGTCTTGACTCTGATTGGCCTGGCTGGCTGCTAAGCCAATAGTTGAGGCCAGGAATGAGCATGGGAGACATATAGTACACTAACTGGCAAATCATTTCCGACCTTTCTTCAGGGGGGCAGGGCAGCCTTATCCTGTCCACGTGGACTGAGAGTGGATGTGGGCTGTTTTCCAAAGGAAAAACAGGAGACTGTTAACGAGAAGAGCAGGTCTGAAAAAAATAGCAAGTTTCTATTACAAATTTACATGACTATGTACATTTCAAACATTTTAAATTAACATTTCCTCCTTTGATCTTTAACACAAAAGTTTGTGAGAAGCATTATTATCATCATCCACCAACCGTAGGTAAGGACGCTGAGCTTTAGAGAGGCTAACTGGCCCAAGGTGACACGCATGCTGTTAGTGGAAGAACCAGGATTTCACTCCTCTTTTCTCCAGACAGGTGTAGATATCACCTGGGCCTTTAGAAGTGTAGGCTTATGAGCAACATCCAGGCTTGAGGTATACGTGGCGAAGGAATCTCCTGAGCTGCAGGTATGGAGATGACCACAGAGCTGGAAAGTATAGAGAGAAAGAAGGTCAGGGGACAGAACTAGGAGAGAGACATTCACATTTGGGAGAAAAGTGTGAAATGGAGGCTAGCCAAGGAGAATGAGAAGGAGGTGGTCAAAAAATAGAATGAAAAAAAAAAAAAAAGAATGTGTTAAAGACTGAAAGTAAAGCTTCACACGTTTAGGACCTTGTTCTGAGAGGGTCATTAAAGCACAAGGGAATTTTAGGAGAAATACTCATGACCATGATCCATAGATTTTGAAGGCTATAAACATGATAAACGAGCACTATTTTCCATTGATGGCTAGCATCAGTTGTTTGGTGTTGATGGTAATGATAAAAATAATAACAGCAGCTCACGTGTGTTACATATATCATATTACACAAACATATTATGTTACATATAACTGTACTTTTTGCTAACTCATTTACTCCTTGCACTGATCCTGTAAGGCAAGTGCAGTTAGTATCTTTATTTTACAGATAAGAAAACAGATATGGAGAGGTGAAATAACTCTGTCCAGTGTCTCATAACTAGAACTGTCTTAACCCCCTTGGCTTCAGACTCGGTTTTTTAAGTGAGTGAGCCATTTGATATTTGAAGAATCTAAGCATCATTCCTGCTCAGGGGACTACGGGTCATCATTTATGGGGGTGCTTGTGACTGCAAAGGTCATTGGATAGAGAAAATAGCAGCGAGAGAAACACAGACGAGGACAGTTGGGATGGCAGTTCACATCATTCACTGGTTTCACAAAAGGGTTGGCCTTTGTCGACATTTCCTAAAGGAAAAATCATAAGGCAGCAAAAACAGAGAGCCACAAATGGACAAAACGAGAAATGGGGTTCAAACTCCTTGAAGACCTGAGAGACTGGACCTTTGTGCTTCAAAGACTGTCTCTTTGTCATGTGTTCTCTGGGGAATTCTGCTCATAATTGTGTCTTCTTCAACCCCGTGGCTCCGGTTTTCTTCACCTTTCCCTAGTGGGAAATTTCCTCATTTCTTCATGCCTTTCTGAATTTCAGCACCAACTCACAGAAGTAACCACAGAAATTATATCAGCATGAAATTTTGTTTTGAATTAAGGTTTTTCATTATCTGAGAAGAGATCTGACTATTTCTAGTTTGGACTCCTGTAAGAAAATGCGACCGGATGAAAATCTAATATGCTTAGTGTTGAATGATTACCTTTACTTCTCATTTTGCTGGCAGATTATTCAGATTCTATTAAAGCCCTTTGGTCTGTGTCTTTCTTAAAATGATGTGAGGGATGCGTAATGCATCCCTTATCACTGACGTGCATGTGTGATATGACATACACTGAAGCCCAGTACAATTCAGTCTTATTTCATGTACTTTTGCCATCATATTCATCAGTTAAGTAAAAACCTTTCTAAGCAGATAACACGTGTCAGAGAATTTATGATACTGAAGTCTCCCTTTTTTTTTTTTAATCTTTATAGTTGAAAGTATTACAGATGCTCCTCCTTTTTTGCCCCATTGACACCCTCCCCCTCCCCCCACCCACACCTTCACCTCCCTGTTGTCTGTGTCCTTTGGTCATGCACATATGCATATATGTTCTTGGTTTATGTCTTTGTATAGTACGTTTTGCATGTGGGTGAGGTGTTCTCTCACTCTTCCACTTTTGTTTTATTAACACTCTTTGCCCTTTAAATTTTTCCCTACAATGTAAATTTAGGGCTGTGCCTTATCAAAGTTTATTCTCACAGTGAAATTATGAGATGTGTTCATTTTGTTTTGTGAGAGCTAGACGTGTAGTATTTCTTGTTGGCGGCCTCGTATTACTAGACTTATTGCTATAAATATAAGAAATTCTGGCAGGTTTGAACAGATATTTGAAAGTATGGGTTTTATTTTTTTCTTAAAAAGTCTTTACAGAGTTGGTTATGGTGACGCAGTAATAGCATGTAGAAAAGCTGGTTTGGGGAACGTGGTTCTCCATCTTCTATGGATCTGCCAGTGAAACGGTGTAGCATTATTTTAAACAAGATTTGCTTTCTAGCTTTCCTTGCTGCATTAGCAAAGCCTTATCCCAGAATGCTTCGCTATTGAGTTTTCCACTGCCCAACTTGGATAGTATGAGCATTTCTGCATTGATATGAGAGAAATTTCCATCAATATATAGATGAATGTTTAGTAGGGGTCAGTTGGGTTTTCATTCTGAATTACTTGAAGTCAGCTCTCTCTGACAACACCATTTGGCAGTTTTTCATATTTCTTTTAAGTTTTAATTATAATTCATAGAGTCTTAAGCAATTACTTCTGAGTTAGACTCTTGATAAATGTCATTGCAGGGTGTTTTAATTTAATGGATCCAGAATAACATCTGTTTCTAATATTTTAAAAGTCCGTTTATATGGAAATTCATTTAATACAGAGTCAATACATGGAGACTTGTAAAAATAAAAATCAAAATGGAAAAATCAAACCACTGTGATATAGTAGGTCTTCTGCGAACAAAGGAGTTCACTTATGGCTAGGTTCAGCTGCCACCAGCTAACACCCAAAATATCATAGTTTAAACAATACGGCAATGTATTTCTCACACGCATGCAATGGGGAGGTAGTTAGCTGAGGGTTGGTATGTTCTCCCGTGACAGGAACTCAATTTCCTTTCGTCTTATTGCTGTGCTGGGCATGCTTTCTATTCCTGAGGACACTTTATGGGCCAAGATGGCTGCGAGACCTCCAGCTCTTACATCTGTGCTCCAGCAGGAAGGACGTGGTGGCGGAGGAGAAGAATGCTAAGCTTTATTTTTCCCCTTTAAAGGACACTTTCTGAAAGTAGTACATAGAACTCTGCTTATTTTCCATTGACCAAAGATTAGTCACATGAACATCTTTAGCAGCAAGAGAAAATAGGAAATGAAATCTGTTTTCTAGATGACTGTGTACGTAGTTAAAAACAGAAGATCTGTGAGTACGGAAAAGGCTAGAAATAGACAAGAGAAAACAATGATCCCTGCCACATTGAGTATTTTTAAAAATGTCATTTTAACAGATCTGCTACCTTTTTATTGAGCATCTAGAAAAGTCAACTTGTTCTCATAAGTAGACATAAAAGACTAGTGTGGTGTTTGGCACAGAGTCGATAATTATCAACTACTGACCAGTCTGTTTTAATTCTAACCCCCAAATGCACCCAATTTCAGGGGTTGTGGGCCAAGCCGACTTTATTTTTATTTTTATTTATTTATTTATTTTTAATCCTCACCCAAGGACACTTTTCCATTTTTTGTTCAGACAGAGTGGGAGGGAGAGAGAGGAAGAGAGAGAAACATCGATGTGAAAGGGACACATTGAGTGGCTGCCTCCCACGCGACCCAACCAGGGGCCGGGGACAAACTGCAGCTGAGGTATGTGCCCTTAGCGGGAACCGAACCCGGGTCTCTCTGGACCACGGGTCGATGCTCTAACCATTGAGCCAAACCGGCCAGGGCCCAAGCAGACTTTAATATGGGACTCTTTGTAAACTGAACCCCAGTCTTTATAGAATAATAGCAGCAGCGGCTAACAGGACGGAGGTAGTATTTGTGCTGAGTCCCCAGAACATGCATGTATCTGCACAGCAGTGTTCTCTTTTTCTCTACATAAAAGATAAACGAACAACTGCAGGTGTTTGCTAAATGATTTCAAGGTAAAACTATTATCATTACAGAAACCGAAGCTTAGAGAGTTAATTGGAAAGCCGTTTAGAAAAGCAGCTGAAAACCAGCATTGCCCAGTCATTGATCCCGAATGAAATATTAACTCTACTATTTCTGATGGCTGTCGCCTAGAATGGGTTTTTAATGTGTTTGAGTCTCTGTTCCATGTTTTGTTTTTGAAGACACTCAGTAAATTACTGAGCTCTTAACTCAGGGATGTTTCTCCTCAATCCAGGGCTTTTGCTACTTGATTTTTTGGTAACATTCACACGGCAATTCCTTCAATTATGACTGCCTCACAGTGAAAGGCAGAACTGGTGAAGGACTAGAGGCACCAAGGTGGCCACCCACCACGTATTCTTTAGTATGCAAGTGTCCATAGCCCCTTAAAAAGCCCTGACATCAGATGAGACAAGAAGTTTCTACTTAAAGGTCTCATTTCTGCTTGCTTCTGACTCATGTGCCTCTTTTGAGTTATCTAAGTACTGAGATAGGTACACTAGAGATCAAAAGACTCAAGATGCCACCCTGTTCTCTGGCAAGTATAATGCCAGAGAGCAGGAATCCTCCAAACTGAGTCATTTATATGCTACCTTCAACAATTGTACCTTATCCACACATACCAGAACGAGTGATTCCTTAATATCTGTCTTTACATTGACTTATTTTAGTTTTTAACAGCTTCATCCTGAGCAACTATCTATGAAATCCAACTTCGATGTGATAGTTAAATTTTGTTTCAAATATACTTTAAAACCAATATAGCCATTAAAAGTGTTACATGATTTACTGGCGTCTTTTCTCACATGCTCCCAGTGGTATGTGGATCACATTTTGGGAATCCCATCATAGTGGAAAGAGCATGGGCCATGAAATTGAACCCTGTTATTTCTGATTTGTGTGAATTTGGACTTATTATTAATTTAACTTTCTCAATTATAATTTGCTCACTTGAGAGATATAGATAATAATATGTACCTCATCAGTTATTCTAAGAATTAACCAAGAAGATAGAATCAAGGAGATCAGCAGGGTGCTTGGCAGACAGGAAGTGCTCAACAAGTACTAGGTCATTCGTCCTTGAAGTCTGGAAATCTTGAGCTACTAATCTTCAAAAGCAGGAGACAAGGAAGTACCTCACTGTGGCACTAGCCATAGATGACACAGTGCTCTGAGAGCTCAGAAGGGGTAAAGGCTGAAGTTTACTGGAATGTAGGAAGGAGGGAAATATTAGGGTAGATGGAGAACCATTCTTATTCATCTCTCCAGCTCTATAGGTCCTTGCTACTCAAAGTGTGGTCCATAGACCTGTGAGTCAGCTCTTCTTGGGAATTTGTTAGAAGTGTGGAACCTGATGATGTGTGTGTTTGAGAAACATTGCTCTGGGCACAGATATTCTATTTAAAACTTATTTCTAGTAGGTGGCTAGTTCTTGCTCTAAGTGTATCCCCTGTGCCAGTATCACCTGGGGCTGTGCTTTTAAAAAAATGCATATTCTCAGGCCTCACATCAACCTTGGGCCTAGAATCTGCGTTTTTAGTCAGTATACCCCGTGATTTTTAGGGCAGCTATTTAGCAACCCCTGTGTTAAGGCTTAAACCAGTGATCGAACTTTTGCACTTATTCTTCAAACATACTTGCATTTAAACAAAGAAGAAAGCTTTCGAGGAGAAGAAATACAATCCTAATTGTGGTGTTAGAAAGCATCAAGGGGAGGCTCTCCATTCAATCTCTATGCATTAGTCATGTATCCCTGGAATCCCAGCATAAAGTCTCATGACAGCGAAGCTAGAGAAGAAGGCAGTATCTTAGCCATGTCACTTATTTTCTTGTTTGTTTTTTCTTTCTTTATTTCTCATTTGATTTTTTAAAAAATATTTTGTTTTTTAGCCGTGCTATCAAGACTAATCAGGACCTTCTCCCAGAAACGCCATGGACGCACATTTTCTACAATGATTTTTGGGGAACTCTTCTAACCCACAGTGGCAGCCACAAGTCCTACCGGCCGCTCTGCACGCTTTCTTTTCGCCTGAACCACGCCATCGGAGGGCTGAATCCCTGGAGCTACCATCTTGTCAATATCCTACTGCATGCGGCAGTCACTGGTCTCTTCACGAGCTTCTCCAAGGTACTCCTTGGGGACGGATACTGGACCTTCATGGCGGGCTTGATGTTCGCCTCCCACCCCATCCACACGGAGGCAGTGGCCGGAATCGTGGGACGGGCCGATGTCGGGGCCAGTCTCTTCTTTCTCCTGTCCTTGCTCTGCTACATTAAACACTGTTCCACGAGAGGCTACTCGGCCAGGACGTGGGGCTGGTTCCTGGGGACAGGACTGTGCGCGGGATGCAGCATGTTGTGGAAGGAACAAGGGGTGACTGTTCTCGCGGTCTCCGCAGTTTATGATGTCTTCGTCTTTCACAGGCTGAAAATGAAACAGATCCTACCTACCATTTACAAAGTAAGTGATTGTTGGTACTCAAGCATTGGATTTCTGAGTCATCTTGCTTGGTCCTTTTTTTTTTTTTTTTACCATTTAAAAGGCAAATTTGTTCCTCTTCAAAGAGAATTTAATATAAGTTAATGTTTTTGATCTTCAGTAAGTGGAAGTGTCCTTTCTGACCTTTCCCGATCAACCTGGGTTTCAGTCACTGATTGTTTTATTTCTCAGGTTTCTTTACTTATTTTCATGATTTCCAAGGGGGTGTAGAAGGATAGTTTTGCCTTGTAAAGATTATGCATCTTTATAATTATTTTGATTCATTCCTTATTTCTGCTCCAGTTCTCTGTAATCCTATACATTGCCTATGCATAATGTGTATTTGTAAAAATATCACAGCTGATAACAGAACTAGATGCTAGGCTGGAGAGGGGAAATCCTTTGCCATTTGTTAATACTACTTTTCCTGAGTTGACTCTGGGAAAGCACCCTTCTCTGCAGTGCACTAAGAATTCAGATTCCTCAACAATGAATCATATTCACCTTTCCCTTTTTGTAGTGTATAAGAATAGAAGTGTCAACACAGAAAGTGGTTATTATAAGTTTTGCCCTGAGGCCAATTAATACCTTTGCTTCAGGGCTTAATATTTGTTCTTCTGAATTCCCTTAGTGGTTTCAAATGCAATGTTGCTAGAAGGTCAAAGAAGCACTTTAGGATCCCATATACGTAAAGTGAACTGAACAGTTTTCTGCTAGAGTGTTCATGGGAGCCATTGGGTGGACTAGGGCATCTTGAGAAACTGCCTTCTTTCTATTGCCCCACCCTCCCTTACTCACAATAAACCCCCTTGCTTTAAGTACCCAGACTCAACTTGGCCAAGGTGTGCACAACTTCGGCCATGTTTTAGGCCAGCCCCGCCTTCCTTTCAGACACTTACATAATGAATTACAGTTTTGGATATTTGCCTCGGGAAAGCTGTCAAGCTTTCTAGTTTTGACCAATCCCTCCCTTCCCCATTTCCTATTTTACTTAAAATTGAATTGGGAAGAAATTAAAATAAGATTAAAAAATGGAAGGAAATAGGAACAGAAACATTTACAGTGGAATTTCAGTTCTCGAATTTAATTCATTTTGGAAGGCTGTTTGAAAACCCAATCATTTTGTCCCATTAGAAATAATGTATATTGAATTAATCCATTCCAGATCCCCAAATGATTCCTTGGTTTAACCTTTCTTATATGCAGTACATGTCTAATGTATTGTTTAATCTATAACCATTTTTTAAAAAAGGACATGAGATGCAAATGAAAATGTAATAATAATAAGCAGCAACAAAAGCAAAAGAAAAAAAAGTATTCATAGCACAATTTTCTGAGATGTTAACAACATGAGGTTTAGCAGTAAACTGACTCATACTCGTGCATTCTCTGTATGTTGCCTGAGAGTCGTGTGACTGATCGTACAGGTATCAGCATGAAAGGGTTGTCAGGGTGAGAAGCAAATTGTTCGAGAAGGGAAACGTTAGAGAACTGAGATTTGACTATAATTTTTTTTTAAATGACTTTTTTTTTTTTTCTTAGTAGGCGGAGCAATTATTGCTATGCTTTTCTGCAGGGAAGCTTAATCTTTTCAGCTAGAACTCAAGTATCAGGTGCTTAATGAAGTTCTTTTGTGATTTCAATTAAATGCTGAAACTTTAAAGAACACCAAACAACATCTGGTTTGAGAGTCAAGCTCTTAATTTTAAATCAGTTTTCATTATTTTTTCATGGAGTAAATAGGGAGACTAATCTTTTTTCTTCTTTTAAAACCATGTCATTAACAATAGCAAGCTTTCTTGTTTTACTCGACCTACAAATAAATGGAATAAGTTTAAATCATGATTCTCATCCCATGGAGGTTGGGACTGTTGAAAAGCAAGGTTCATAATGGAGTCACCTGTTCTAAGCCCAGCTCAGCAAATCAAGACTTAATTGCAATTTCAGCCTCTCTCAAGAATGTGAACTTGAGTCAATTTGACGTAATC